>CAHIKZ030000876.1:192500-295000 GCA_903632075.3 Acanthosepion pharaonis
TATTTTAATTTTTTTATTTTATTTTATTTTTTTTTATTTTATTTATTTATATTTTATTTTTATTATTTATTTATTTTTAATTTTTATTTTATTAATTAAGTAAATAATTAATTTACTTTTTATTTTTTTATTTTTAAATTTATTATTTGTTTTTTTTCATGTAAATGTTTTTTATTTTTATTTTTTTATTTTTTAAGCAAATAATTATATTTTAGTCAGTTTTTTATTATTTACTTTATTTATTAAGTAAAGACTTTTTTAAGTAAATAATTTTCACAGCTTTTATATTTTATTATCAATGATTATTAATTTAATGTATAAATAATAAATAATTTTCTAAGAATTGCTCCTTATTTTTTTGAGAAACCATTATTTTTCTCAGTAAATAATCTGTTGGGGTTAGCTAACACCCTACTGCATTTATATTAACACAAATGTAACAAAATAAATGACAACAAGAGAATAACAAAGTTCAAGGCAAAATATGCATTAACAATGAATATATTATATAATGGGTGTCCTGGCTCTCCACAACTTCCTATCCTTTGTAGCTCTAAGTAATGTTTATATACAATAACAAGTACAATATTTGTTGACTGTAAAAATGTTTTTGTGTTTGATGATTTGAATGTCAATAATATTTTGGATCAAAAGGTGGTGTGTTGTTATAATGTATGTTCAAATATAAGAAAGTATATCTAAGTATTTATGTATTTATGGTGAATTTAAAACAGTTTATGTTTGCAAATAATTTGTGTAAATTTCAAAAGACTTACCGAGAGTTTGAAAGGGTTATCTTTCTTTGATCAGATATTTTATATTGAGTTCGGTTGCGTAGGGAAAGCGAGAAGAAGGGACTAAGTGTAAACTATAAGAAGACAGAATGCTTGGTCATCAGTAAAAGGATGATCCCAAAATGTGATTGCAGGTTGGGAATACTAAAATCAAGCATATGTGGAAGTTTAAATATCTGGGAAGTGTTTTGACGGAGGATGGTAGGTGCGATGCAGAGATCCAAAGATGGATTGGCCAAAGATGCATTCCAAAATCTGATCAGAGTATTGCAAGACAGGAGGATTTCTTTGGTAACAAAGAATAGACTACTGAGCTGCTACATGAGATCTGTCCTCCTATATAGCAGTGAATCTTGGACAGTCTCCTGAAAGATGAAAAAGAGACTTGAGGCAGCGGAAATGTAGTTCTACAGAAGGATGCTAAGGATATCATAGAGTGAGTGTGTGAACAACGATGAGGTTTTAGAGAGCATGCAAACAAGGAGGAAGCTTAAACTTAACATAAGGAAGCGACAGATGAAATTTCTGGGACAGGTAATGAGAAAGGATGGCCTGGAGAATCTGATACCCATAGGTTGAATAGAGAGAAAAAGAGACAAGGGAAAGCAATATATGACATATCTGGCAGAATTAAGCAAGTGGATGGCAGAACATGGTCTGGAGGAGTTGGCAGAGGCACAAAACGTCTTGAGAACCACAAGGGATAGGAAGAAGTGGAGAGCCATGATTGCCTATGTCCTGAAAGGATATGTTACATAAAAAGAAAAAAATTCAAGTTGTAAGTTTGTTTGAAATAATATGTATTGCAGACTGAGTATTATGTTAAAAATAGGTTTTTAACATGAAGTCTGAATATTGAAATAATGGACTGGCATTGGGTAGCAAATTTCCCTCCTCATTGAAAAGAAATGATTTAAGTGTCGCTTAAATAAGAAACGCTTGTCACGTAATAAGCTCACAATGACTTGGTGAGATTGTCTTTTCATTCAAATCAGACATAGTCGAAAAGACATCATTTCTTATTTTTCACATTTAATAACCAATCAGAACACATCATTCCATATTTCTGCTTTGAGCCTATGGGTTTTTGACAAGAATGAAGAATTTTGAATCCTACAAATCATTATTCTTTATTATAAAAAAATTAAAAATGATAAACAATTGTTTTAATAATTAATTTTTGTTTAATGTTCCTCTCACATTTTGTTGTTGTTTTATTGCAACTCTGATGCTATTTTTATATTTTACAATTGTATTTTTTAAGTAAAGACTAATATGCTTTTCAGAAGATTTGAACCTCAATCTTGTGTCCTTCAAAGCCTGACATACACAACACCTTACTGATTAAGCTAGAAAAGCCAATTAGCAAGTGTTATTCAAATGTGGTTATATAGCTCAAATCTTCTTTATACAATTTTATTTCCCTACTATATTGTTTGTTTACACCTAGTATTAGTGTATGTGCATAATAGCTATGTGAAGATAAATCATCCTCTTTTTTTTTTTTTTTTTTTTTTTTTTTTTAAAGCTATTTTTACCTGAGTAACATTGGATAACCTTGCTGGTATTCATTTCTGTTTTAGCTCATATTTATAGTTTTTTCTTATGTTTAATTGAAAGACAATTTTTAAAAAAAACAAATTAGTCTTGATAGGACTTCACTAAATTTTGATCATACTGTACTAAATTTACTGTTAAACCTCACGTATTTGCTCTTATTTCAAGAACAGTATAGCTAACAAAAGAAGTGAAAGAGAACATTTATTTACATGTATACAAATAGTTAAAAGAAAAAGGAAAGAAAATATTTATGTACTTAACTGTAGTGTATGAGAGTGATATCCGCATGGTTTGTTTGAAATTAAGTAGTTGGTTTGCCAAAGGAAAGAAATCTCTCCTAGTGGGGACATATTCTTATGCTATCACTAGTTAATTCCAGAGGAAAAAGAGGGAGTTTGTTTATGTCATTTGCTTTTATAGTCTTGAATATAATACCTATCAGGTGTCCTAGTTGTCTCTGCAAATCTTATTTTAAATATAAAGAATACATTTTTAGTTGTATGTGAAATTTATATTCCAATCTTTTAAGTTTTATTTGAAATATAATAGACACACTTTGGATTTTATTTTAAATCTAAAGAATACCCTTTAAATCTTATTTTAAATTCAAAAGACACCCTTTAAATTCATTTTCTAAACTTAAAAATGTTTTTAATAATCTCTTTCTAATGAAATATGCTCTATTGAATGGTTATCATTATTTACTTTTGGACTAATATCCTCATCTTTGTTGCTATTATCATATTTTAGCCATTGTATGTACTGGCCATTTCCAGTGTCTTCTGATCAGGGAATTTCAAATTGAATTCTTTATTTGATTTTTTTAGTCACATTAAAATATTTTTCCTGATGACAGAGGTTGCAAATATTGTTGTGGTTGTTATAAGGTTTGCCTTCTTTGTTTTTTTTAATTTTTCAGCTTATAATCAGATTCCTGTTGTTTTTTCTTTGAAATTCCACACATGGTCAGCAAATTTGGCAGAGCACCTAAGATTTATTAGCTTGAATGATGACCTATGATTGTACTATCTTTGTTTGAAAGTATCTTCAGTACATTGTATGTAGATTTTATTTTGGCCATTAATATCTGTTACTTCTGTTTGATAGATTATTGCTTCAGTTTTACAAGCTCCATATAATGCACATCTATTCTTATTTCTACAGTTACATAAATTACTAGTGTTAACTATATTTTGCTGCATGTTAGCTTTGAAATTTCTGCCAACAGGAAAAAATTACATTTCCAGATTTAAAGAACCTTTTGAACCAGAAATCCGAAGTCATGAGCCCTTGCATACATATTAAAAATTCCCCTTAAGCACATATAAGGCTGATTTAAAAGAAAAACAAATGTACATTTCAATAAGCCCTGCCACTCAAGATACATTTATAATACTCTTGCTTTTCTTCTCTTTCCCTTCTTCTTCTTCTTCTTCTTCTTCTTCCTTCTTCACATCCTCCTCTTCCTCCCTTTCTTTCACCCAACATCCTGTGTTTGTTTATTTTTTTTAAAAATAATATAGCATTAGTTAGTTTTTAAGAAAATAAAATGTTGAGAGGTCATTTGATAAATATCATCTGCAGATACTGTAAGGTTGAAACCAAGGTAGTGGATTCAACTGATACCCTGCTATATATATATATATATATATATATATATATATATATATATTTAAGCAGCAACTTTTTTTCATTTATGCATGTTTCATTAAATAATATAGACAAGTTGTGTCTATTTATTTTAAGTAAGTTCCTTTCATATTGTCTGATGAGCTTAATAACATTATCATTGAAAGACGAAAGGAAATCACTGTATTGATACATGTTTAAATCTGATCTAAGCTTTCGGTTTGCATAAGATGTCAAAGATGACAATTACATTTCAATATATTAAACAATACACGGATGAAACAATAATGATAGTCTGTTTTTGTTGCATGAAAAATTTCAAAGCAACGACAAACTCGTGTATATGAGACACAGAAGTGAAAATTGCATTGCAGCTTGTGACATTACACAAGACCACGTGAGAGTGAAAACGAAAAGTATTAAGTATGGGAAGCCATTGGTATAAACCAATGGCTTCAGTTATCAATTATAGGTCTTTAAGAATATTTGTGGAGATAATGTTATTAAGCTTATCAGACAATATGAAAGGAACTTACTTAAAATAAATAGACACAACTTGTCTATATTATTTAATGAAACATGCATCAATATATATATATATATATATATATATATATATATATGTGTGTGTGTGTGTGTGTGTGTGTGTGTGTGTGTGTATGAATGGGGATCAAATATAGATCAGAATCTGACTGAGCAGAATGATAAGAGGTGTAAATAGGTTCGCCTATCATCTGGTTTCATAGTTAGAATGCTAAAACTGTAACCCCTAAGCCATGTGCTTAATTGTATATCATATCATTCCAAAGAAGATTTTTAAAAAATAGTTTAACCTTGCTCCAATTAATAAAATCTTTCATTAAACAAGCAGTTTGTGTCTATAAAGAATCTATCTGGAAGAAAGGTTGAAAATTAAAATTTGGGTTAGCAGAAAAGGAAAAAAAGCAGTTGAATATACATTCAAGATTTCGTTAATTTTTAAATAAGTTCAGATTACTCATCTTAAACAACAGTTTAAGATTTTTCTTTTCAGTTTCTCCCTCTCTATTCATTCCTGAGTAATTCAGCTCCTAGGCACATTCATTTAAATATTAAAACCCTTCTTCCATTCCTGTGTATTCCTCACTTCTATAAAAGAATGAATTGAAAAGGATATCAAAAAGAATGCTCCAAGGTAAATTTGTTCTACCTTTCCTGCAAGGAGAAAAAGAAAATTATCCCAGTCATTTAAACATTAGAATTATTATCCATTAAAGAGTTTTTATTCATAAAATTTTAATTTCTTTTCAGTTTCTGATAATAATATGTTGATTTAAAAGTTGAAATGACGTTGCTTAGAATTTAGTTCTTCAGCTGCCATTACTGGTCTATTATTAAGTGAGAGAATAGCATTAAGAAGCAAAATAAATTCATGAATTGACATTTTGAAAAATCTTGGTCATTGTTTTAAACTGAGAGTGTTTCCAGTAAATGGAAGAGGATTAAACAAGATCAGATCACACAACCCAAAACAGGTTCAAGCATTTTAAGGATGGTGGTCTTCTTTCTTGAAATAAATCCCAGAAGTGGACAACCATCATGTGTTGATTTTTTTTTTTTTTTGTCCCATGACCCATACGGTCATATGGGCACCATGTGCACTGCAGCCACAGTAGAAATGGTGTTTCTTGGACCAGATAGCCTGATGGAACCCAACCCTCTCCAGGCTGGTTTTGAATTTAGAGTTTTTCCTTCTCCTAAACCAGTTGACACCCAAGGCTATAGAACCCAGTCTCTGCTACTATTTACCCTTGGCTGGGGGGAGAAGAAGAGGATTAATACCTTTCCCAAGTTTATTGGCATGTAAGTGAATGTAATGGATCCAACTGGAATTTGAATTTGCCTCTTCGATTCCTCAATCCAAGCCACTACCCATTACCCCAACATGCCACCCCATGTGTTTATTATGATGCTTTAAAATGCAAACAAGAGAAGTATCCAACCACCAGCACTCAAAAACATTCTGAAGTGATAGAATTATCATTATATCATATGCAGAATATTACATAAACACACACACACATATATATATATATATAACAAATAGGAAACATTTATCAATCTAACATGTTTCACTTTTATTAAAGCTTCATCAGAGAATGAGATATGGAGAAAAACAAGAAGGAAATTCTAGTATTTTTACTTTTGAGTTGTTTGATTTTCATCAGTCAATCATGTTTCATATGAAGTTGACTCTGGAAATGTAACCAAAATTTTTTAATTTTCTTTTTTTACATACATTTATAAATCCTGCTTATTTTAATTGCCAAATATAATTTTAAAATTTTAAAATTAAAAAACTGTAAATCCAGCATAATATATAACTATGCCAATATTGAGATAACATATTCTAATTCAAATTGTGTAACAGTAGGTACATCTTCAGCAACTGAAGATTACATTAAACTCAGTCATAATAGTGATGATGGATAATATATATATATATATATAAAATAAGGACATTATAAAAGAATGCTCAACATGACTTAAAAAGAATGGGGTCTCCCAGTTTGTTATATGGCGAACTCACAATCTTTAAGCTTTTGAAGGGACAAGATCCCAGTTCTATTTTAATATATATAGAATTGAGTATCCCACAATATTATATATATATATTATATATATATATATATATATATATATTATATATATATATTAAATATATATATGTATATATATATTAAATATATATATATATATATATATATATATATATATATATATATATATATATATATATATATATATATATATATATATATATATATATATATATATATATATAAATATATATATATATATATATATATTAAAATATATATATATATATATATATATATATATATGTATATATATATTAAATATAGAATTGAGTATAAGGCAGCTATCTCAGCAATGTTTTCATTTTTTTTCCTGATTGTCATGTGATTTCTGTTCAAATGTTTTGTAATTTTCATTATTATTTTCATATCATTTAGTAACATTTTTCATCTCCTCTTTTTATGTCATGTCTTTTCTATTTTTATGAATCAGAAATTAAAAAAATAACTATACTAATAAATAATTTTTTTAGAATATTAGTGAAGGTGTTTTTCCTGTCAGTTATATTCAATTTGAAGTGCTCCTCATAGATGACACTGTGCCAAACTAAGGCTGGTAAATATAACTCTGAAGAATACTTGGCTTCATAAAGGGTGTCTGGTCTTAAATCTTATCCTACATAAACCTTATGACTTTAAGATATTTGAAAAGAAGTTTTCATGTCTTTCCATTAATACAAGAGATACCCTCTTGAAAAGACTTTTTTATTTCCTGTCCCAACCACCATCCAAACACTGTCAGATTGCTTGAGAAGCACATAGCAAGTTCACATAGCAATTAGGCATGGGGGAAAAAAAGTTTCCATTTTATTTGAAATCTGCACAGCCCTATAAATCATGTCTGTTCACTCTTTTTCTTTACTGTATAAGCAAACTGTCATAAAATGTCCGTTAACAGATTGTCAGCAAGGAGTGTGTGCAACTTGGGGCTAAAGCATCAATCAAGAGAGGTAGACTTTATTGTTTCCAGCAGAACAGACCATGTGTGCACGTTTGTGTTTGTGTATGCACACACACACACACATATATATATATATATATATATATATATATATATAAAGATTAATCCAAAAACCAAAAATGACATAGTTAAAAAATGCCCCAAACTTAATAAAAAACAGTTTTATTGTCAAAATATTATTTTTAAGAGCAAAGGACAAAGGATTTTTGAATTATTAAATTATATGTTTTAATCTTTTTTAGGACCTTCAAAATTTTGGTTGAAATTTTTTTATCTTGCATCAGTTGGTGACCATAAATTAGTATAGGAAATTTTGGCATCATTTTGTGGTGAAAAACACATTGATTTTGAAATTTTTGCAAAATTATTTGAGAAATGTTTCTTCTTTAGAAAATTCTGGTAAAACTTTTTTTCTGGACATTTGTTACACCCCTAAGCACCCCCCATACACACAATTATTTAATTTTATGCATTTTTAAGAAATACATTTTTGTTCATATTATATATAAGCAGAATTCCTTGGAGAATTTAACTTATCAATTTGTTTTTTTGTAAAACAGGACTCCCAATTACCAAAACTCTACTCTGAACTGTAAAATAAAAAAATGCAATAAAACTGAGACATTATTGAATTAAAAAGCTTTTAATTGTTTTCTTGAATAAAATAAACTATGGACACTATTGTCTTATGAAAAAATTCAATTAATAATGTATTTTTACAAAAACTGTTTGCATTTTTTAAAAATTCTAACTTAGAATAATTCATAAAGTTTTAAATCATTTAAAATTCCGTATTAATTTGTATCAATTAGGTGATATTGTTATTAAGTAAAAACAATATTTACTAATAATAAATAGAAAAGCTTAGTGCAATTCAGTAACCCTCCTGCCTCCAATATTCTAAAAGAACTTCAAATTTTTTTGTTTGTGTATAAATGTTCCAATTTTATAAAGACAGCTGTCCATACATGACATTATCAGAAAATAAAAGTGTTAACTATAATAAATGTAAAGCCAAGATACCTAAAATTTAATAAAAACTTATATAGAATATTTTCCTAAATTCTTAAGATTACTGGATAGTTAAAAATTATATAAAAATGGTGTTCACATTATATTTGTCAAGTATTTATCAAAAAAAGGAAAAAAATTAGTTAAATTTACCAAGCAACAGCTTTCAATAGAGCTGTCAACACATCATAAAAACATCCATGTTAAAAATGCTTTTCTACAATATTTCAAACTAAAAGTAAGTAATATTTGTTCCAAATCAGATTCATTCAATTTTAAATCAGCTGATCTTCTTCAAATAAAGTTTAAGAAATGTATATTCTATTTTTGAAAGATTTTTAATAAAGAAAATTACATTGTACTAAGAGAATTGTAAATATTTTTAGCCATTTAAAAAAAACTCATTCCAACCAATTTAAATTCAGTTTGAAATACAGCAAAGTATTTTGCTTATTGGAAATATTAAATTTGTTCTATTAGCTTGAAATTAAAACTAAAATAAAACCTTCTAGAAAAATTTTTAATTTTTAAAAATTTGTTTTAAACCTTAGGTATCGCTTTTCTTTGAAGGTGTCTATTATTATTATTTCATTATTATCTTTATATATATAATGGTGTAGACTGGCACAACAGTAACAGGGCACTCAATATGGATCAATCTCAGTGCTTTAGTGAATTGATCTGAGAGAGATTACAAATCATTACTCCATGGAAAGCAACCAAATATTTACTAAGCTTAGACCACATAGACTATATATATATATATATATATCAAATACAGATTGTAATCCAACAGAATGATAGGATAAATAACAAATAGGTAACATTTATCAATCTAACAAATGAAACCAGATTAAGCAATGAAAATCAAACAATACTAAAATAAAAATTCCAGAATTTCTTCTTTTTCACCATATCTCATTCTCTGATGAAGCTTTAATAAAAGTGAAACATGTTAGATTGATAAATGTTTCCTATTTGTTCTTTATCCTGTCATATATGTGTGTATGTATGTATGTATAACATGTATGTATGTATGTGTGTGTGTGTGTATATATATATATATATATATATATATATATATATATATATATATATATAATGTAATTTCTATATATATTATTTTTATGTTATATATGCATAGTACTTATTGGAAAGTGCTCAATATCAGTGATAGAGCTAACATACTTAGTTGTATTGATGTGAGTTTGTGACCCTGGGTTTCATGCCCTTGCAATCATCAGACAAACATACTTGTGTGTGTGTGTGTGTGTGTGTCGTATTTGAACACCAATCACTCTGTAATGCATGTTTCATTAATATGGCTGACCCCTTGTTTACATTCAAGAAGAAAAAAGATATATATGTATATTGAATAGATAATATAAAATAATTCAGTGCATTATCTTCCAATGTTTATTTATCTATTCAATATTGAGCCCTTTATTTTTTTAATATTCAGCCCTTTGCAAAAATCCAGTGGCCTTGAATTTGTTATCGTCCAGTAATTTACTGGCCAATGTATTTTGTTAGGCATAAACTCTCTTTGCTTTTATTACCTAATATGAGAGTGTGAGAGAGAATTGTGTTCCCAAGAAGGAAAAAGATATATTCCTCAAATATTACCAACGAGGAAATAATTCCAACTTAGAAATTCTGATAAAAAAAAAGAAGCAGAAAAAACTGCAGTAATTTGTTGTTTTCTTTTTCTCTTCATCTTTGGTTTACATTTTGATACTTACAAACTTCAGAGGATTGTAAGAAATAATACTATCCTTGTGTACTATGGCAGCTGTTGTTTACTTCTCCTAATATCACTATCCTTGTCCTTAAAAATCCTAAAGGATAAAGAAAGTAATCTAGGGCAGGGGTCGGCAAGCCAATCAATTTCCAATGGCACACAGCCTCAAATGACATCACAACCAATAACTACTACAACACAAAGAAAATATTTAGCAGTTTCAATTTGAATATACGCTAAAGGATATATATTATATATTACTATATAGAATATGTTGTAGAACAGGTATATTGACCTTGTCTTGTAAAAAAATATGTATGCTGTTGGCACACTGAATGATTTTAAAACCCTAAGTCAGCATATAGTTAGCAAAAGGTTACTGACCCCTGATCTAGGGTTCTAAATATATGATGCGTCAGTTTACTGCATTTTTAGTTTCTTATTTTGCTATATCATTGATCATGAGACGTGTAAACCATTAGAGTCATAGGGGCATCATATGTACTGCGGTGGTGTTTTCTGTGCTAGATAGCCTGACACGGACCAATGCTCTCCAGGCTAGTTTGGGATTTAGTTTTTCCTTCCCCTAGACTGATTGCCACCCAAGGCTATAGGACACAGTCTGTTCTGCTAGTTAACCATAGCTGGCATGTGTGTGTATAATAGGACAAGACAAAGATGGATTCATACCTTTTGTTCATG
Organism: Acanthosepion pharaonis; assembly: GCA_903632075.3. NCBI lineage: Eukaryota > Metazoa > Mollusca > Cephalopoda > Sepiida > Sepiidae > Acanthosepion > Acanthosepion pharaonis. Next base: position 203,538 of record CAHIKZ030000876.1, read on the forward strand.
TGTAGTAATAATTCTTATTCATAGCTGGCATGCTATCCATTATTATATATATATATATATATATATATATATAGTTTTAAGGTGTGCTATATTTATGGGATAAAGTGCTCAATATCAGAGATAGAGCATATATAGATATAAAATTGAACATTAAAGTCAACACTCAGAGGTGACAGGCTGTTTCATGCTAGACGCAATTATCATTATCCCACTCTGACAATTGCATCTAACATGAGACAGCCTGTTGCATCTGAGTGTTGTGCTGACTTCAATGTTCACTTACATATATATATATATATATATATATATATATATATATATATATATATATTAATCATTTTACCCAATGCAAAGCAGTAAAGCCACTAAAATGCAAGTGAAATGTATGTGAAAGAATAAGAAAAAAAGAGCAACATTATTAAGGAGCGAGAACAATAGAAGAGTAATCAAGAAGATAGTAGATAATGATTGACATTACATTTAGATATTTGAAGATCAAAGTTGACTGGAAAGAATTGAGTATGTATATATATATATATATATATATATAAATCAAACACCCAAATATGGGGCTCTTTTACTAAATCTCTTCTCATCAGTACAGCCCAAAAATAAAAATGCAGGCATATTAATCAAATAAAATTTTGTCAGTAGAAATGATTATTGCCATTCCGTGACCCATTTATATGATGATATATTAAAAATGGTTTCTGCCTGATTTTCTGGGATGAGTAGTAAAAATTATTTGCATTATCTTTGAATATCTTTGAAATAATATCCTCATGTTTGTTGTTATTATCACAGCATTCCAGACCCATTACCAAGTCCAGAAGAAATTTTTTCAAATTTAAAGAGTGAAAAAATATTTTCAAAGTTGTAACTCTCTGAAGCATATTTGAAAATCAATGTTCTGAATTACCGGCCATAAATATCCACAGAGGATTATATGAGTTTAATTGGATTCCTTTTGGTATAAAGATGGTATCAGCTATTTTTCAACAAGCCATAGATCCTATGCTTGGGGAGGGTGTTGTCATAGTGGTGTCACTCAATGACATTTTGATCAAAAGTGTATCAAAAGAACAACATGTTGGGCATGTGAAGACAATTTTGGAAAAGCTAAGAGAATATGGATTCCAGCTTAGTGAAGAAAAATGTTATTTTTGATGAAAATTGATCAAATTATTGATAAAAATGGTAGGCAACCAAACCCATCGAGGGCAACTGCAATTAAAGATATGCCTACACCAACAAAAGTGACTACATTACAAGCTTTTTAAAAGACTGGCTAATTACTATCAAATTTATGTACATAATATGCAAGTTAAGGGCTCCACTTAACGATCTAATTAAAAAAAAAGGAGTAAAGTGGAATTGGTATGATAAATGTCAAAAGTCATCAAGGGAAAAAATTGAAATATAAAAGGCACCATAATCACCTGAAAAAAGGTTCAGTGATGAAAGACCTGAAACAAAAAAAAAGCTACATGATGTCCTCAATGTGCCAGAACCACAACAAATTGTGAAACCAACAAGGACAAGTTCAAGAAAAAGAAAGCATACTGAAGAACTGAATCCAAGTTAAATCCATTGTAGAATTCTCCAGAAAGAGGAGGAGGAGGAGATACTAATACTACTGAAAAATAAAATGTTTATAAAAGTATTAATCTCAAAAGGGGGGATGTTATGGAGTAAATAGTACACCCCCAGTGACTATAAGAACTAATACATTACTATAAGAGTTACAGGTCAGAGGTAAGACTAGTATCTGTTTGGAGTCGGTCTTCTAACAAACCATACATGTGTCACGGCAAGTAACCAAGACATTATGTATAGAGAATCCTTACATGAAGTTTGTTATATAAAGTAAATGTGTTATAACAATAGCCATATAATAGTGGCATTATAATATTATGGCTGGTTGATTCTATCTGAGTAGCTAATCCCTGAGGCCTGATCAGGCACATTTGTATTTGGTCAGCATCCACAGAACTTACCTGTGATATCTACTGAAACTAAGTTGTGCGGAGCTTAGATGAACTTTCTAGGAGAGAGCACATTATCTGGCATGATCAACAGTTTGAACAAGGCCAGTGCACTCTAATTCTTGGTCACAGTGACTAGTGACTTTGTTCTTTCGTTCATCTCTGTAAGTGACCAGGCTGCTGAGGGACAGGTGTTTTTATTGAGTCCCCATGTCCTAATATATTACCAAGCACAGCTGAAGAGTTTTACCTACCCATCTTTTGTGAACTTGTAATTATATAATATCGCATCCATCAATGGCTTGCAAACAGTCTCACCTACCCAGTTTTGAAAGCGTCTATAGGTATGTTTTTATCATGTCACCATCTCTAGATAGATTGCTAACCAAGGATGAAGAACATTTTATCTGTCCATCATTTATGGACTTGTGATTATCTATTATTGCAACTATCAACAGCTTCCAAACAGTTTCATCTACCCAATTTCACTTCCAAGGCTTGGGATAACCTATGGTATTGCATTCAGGCACATCCTAATGGTGCAAAATGCTGGAATTATCTCTCTCCAGGTAAGTAATATCAAGCATAGTGAGAATTAAACACAGGATTTATGGTTAGAACTCTCACATTCTAATCATTCAGCCACAAAACCATTTTTTGATGAAGACAAACAGTAATTAATATAAATTATAGCAAAAGTTTTTTGTTTTTTTTATTCCTTCAAAGGTTCTGCTATATAATAAAAAAAAAGTGTCACTGCCGACACTAGAGTTTGAAAATAGATCACCAGAGAGCAAACACAGCTGATCCCATTTTGAATAAGTGGATCATGTGATGGTAAAGGAAATGTATATATAGGAATTAGCGTGGTGTCTAAGACTTAAATATTTAGGAGAAATTATTGATGAAAATGGTAGACAACCGGATCTTTCAAGGGCGAGCTCACTAAAGGACATGCCTGTTCTAACAAATGTAACAAAGTTACAAGCAATTTTAGAGTTTGCTAACTACTATCATACATATGTACCTAATACACATGAATTAAGAGCATCCTTGAATAACCTGCTGAAGAAAGATTTGAAATGGAATTGAACAAATAAATGTGCTTCAAAGAGATCAAGAAAGTCTTAACATCAGATTTATCACTAGCTCAGTTTAAGCCTAAATTAGAGATTGTGGTTGCATCAGATACAAGTGTTTCAGGTATTGGAGCAGTGACACTACACAAATATGAGGATGGAACAACTAAACCAATAGCTCGTGCTTCAAGATCATTAATTGCAGCTGAAAGAAGCTACAGCCAGATAGAAAAGGAAACACTGGTCATCATATTTGCTATGAAAATGTTTCATAAATTCATACATGGTAGAGAATTCATACTACAGACAGACCATCATCAATTATTGTCTATATATGGATCAAAATAGGATGTTCCCACACATACAGCAAATAGACTGCAGCAATGGGGAACTATCCTATTATAAATTATCCCATTATAAAATGGAATTTTTACCATCCAAAAAAGTAAGTCATGAAGACGGATTGTCTAGACTAATACCAAGATTCTGTGAACCACTTGAAGACACAGTAATGGAGGCGATAAGGGACAAAAATGAAATTAATAATGTATTATACAATATTGTAAGAGAATTACTCATAACATTGGAGGAAATAAGAATTAAGTTGGAAAAAGATGACTTTATAATGAAAATAAAGATGCAGTTAAGATTTAAAGGAAAAATATTACAGGAAATAATGCATTTTCATTATGTAATGATGTACTTATGTATGCAGAAAGAATTGAGATACCAGCATTGTTGCAAAAATGTATGCTAAAGTAATTTCACATAGGCCATCCAAGAATTTCAAGAATGAAATCCTTAATGGTCAAAAATGGATCAGGATATCAAAAATTTAGTGAAATCGTGCAGAGGTTGTGCACCACCTATCAAAATTCATCCCTGGCTGAAAACTGATATGCCATGGTGCAGAATACATATCAACTTTGCAGGACTGTTAAACAGAGCACACTATCTAGTGGTAGTCATTAGTTACACTAAATGGCCAGAAATATTAAAATGTAGTAGACTGACTACCACGGTAATGATAAATTTCCTACATAAGATTTTTGCAAGGTTCGGTGTTCTTGACTCTATCGTTTCAGACAACGGGACACAATTCACATTTGGGGTACTTAGGGGGGTTTTGTAAATCATTAGTAATAGAACATATTACAACTCCCCCTTATCACCCAAGATCAAACAGACAAGCAGAACAGTTTGTCAATATGTTTAAAAGGGCACTAAAAAAATCGGAGATAGAGGAGTCAAATGAAGTAATGATTCAGCAATTTCTGTGTGTTTACAGAATAATACGAAGGTCGAACACCATGTCTAGAATGTCGCTTGCAGAGTTGGTGTTTTCCAGGAAGATTAAGTCCATTTTCAATAAGTTATTACCTGAATGCAAGACAAGAACATCAAAAAATAACAATACAAGTAGATACTTCAAACCTGAAGATAAGGTATTTTTTAAGATGTATCAGCAGGGAAAGGTATACTGAGAAGATGGCATTATAAAAAAATCTGATCAGCAAAATAACATACATGGTACAGGGACAATGGTGGAAACATAAGTGACACGTTAATTAGTTAAAACATAGATTCACTGATTTTTAAAATTTCCCCAAAAAAGGTACCAATGAAAATTTCTACATGACATGTTTAACACCATCAGAAATTGTTGAACCAAGGGTTTATAGCAAAAGAAAAAGAATGCTAACAGAATTTCTAACTATTGAACTGAAGCTGAAGAAGTATAGACTCCAGGGGAAGTTATCTCAAAAGGTTCTGCTATATAGGAATAAAGTACTGTTGTCGACATGTAGTTTGAACACAGATCACCAGAGAACAAACACAGTCGATCCCATTTTGAATAAGTGGATCACATGATGGTAAAGGAAATGTATATATGGGAATTAGCGTGGCATCAAAGTGATCACAATATGGATTACTATTCGGTGGTTATTTTTTGAGCAAGTATTATGGAGAAAGTCTTTATTAGTGTGAGTGTTATATGAAGATATCTGACACTAGTATTTTTTAACAACATTACTATAGTTGTATCTGTGATTTTAAAGGCTCTACTACAATGAGCATCACAAAAGTGACAATGAGTATTTGTTGACATCACAAAAGTTGCAACGAGTGTTTGTCGACATCATAAAAAGGTTCAAAACCAGATTGGCTGTTATGTCCATGTTGCTGATACTAAGCCAAGTGGATCATCTGAAGATTATGCATTATGGCTGTCTTCCAACTTGGAAGAAGCTGCCTTTAGAGAAAATCAACACTCAAAATTCTGGCTTTTATCTTCACTCAAACAGTGACCTTTAACACTGGTAAGAAATAAATAACTATTATAGTTTTTCTTAGTTCAGCCAACTTCTGCCAAATCCTACCATCAATGTACAGCCTCATAACATCTCACCTCTGTGGATGGAGTGAGATTGTGTAAATAGCAACATACAGCCTCATTCCTGTCTTTGAATTTTTCATTCCATCACAGTTTATAGTTGAATGAATTGTGAACTTATTTATTTGTAGCTTCAGATAAAATAAGAATATCTCCTTTTATAGCCAATGGTTCCTACAAAGAGACAGAAAGATTCATTTTCAATAAAATATTAGGAGGTATCAAAAGAATTTTCATTTTTAGACTTTTACTGCAAGGCCTATTTAATGTAAACATATAAAAACTGTTTATGACTTGACATTCTTATCAATAATAATAATAATAAAGTGTATCAAAAGTATTTTCATTTTTCTTATAGTTCTATACCTTAAAGTTTATTTGATTTATGAATCTACAAACTATCTGTGACTCCACAAAATTAGTAACATTATATATATATATATATATATATATATACACACACACATACAGTAAGAATAAAAGCTAAAGATTAAAATATAAACTAAACTGAGGTCTCATTTCCAAAGTTGACAGAGCCTAAATGTTATTCGTTCCGTCTGATGAGTGTTATTGCATGAAACGCTGAGAAGTGGGTTTTAGAATTGATAATATTCTTATAGAGAGAGAGAGAGATAATGAGAGCAGACATAGGACTTCATGGTGACTCAGTTTCATGCCTTAATGCAATATTCAGACATTAGATTGAAATGAGGTGTGAAACTGACAGTCACCATGCAGTGTTAATTCCTGTGTCCACACTGTTTATAAATGCTCTATCTCCAATATTTAGCACTCTTCCCATATATATATTCCAAATTTTAAACATGTATCATTGTGAGAAAATGGGAAAAATTGTCATTCAAAGGATTAAACTTCTAGAGAAGTATTTTCAAAAGACAAAACATGTATTACAGGATGTTTTCCATTCAACTAACCATTATATATACAGTGCTGTTTGATAAAAGTGACTCACCTGATTTTTTTTACTAAATGTTCTCTTCTCCGATGAAACGAAAGTTGAGCTAAATTCAAAGGATAAGCGATCTAAAATCCAAAGAAGAAGCTTTGAGAGCTCTTTGAATTTAGCAGTAAGTACTGTCAAGCATCCGTTCAGAAACCTATTGAAAAAGAATACTTTGATGGGAAGCAGGTGAGTTTTACGACATGGGTGCCCCAATTTCCTGACCTCAACCCCATAGAAAACTTATGGAGCATTATAAAGTACAGGCTCTCAAGAAAGCAGTTGAGCAACATGCTCCATAAGTTTTCTATGGGGTTGAGGTCAGGAGATTGGGGTGCCCATGTCATAACACTCACCTGCTTCTCATCAAAGTATTCCTTCATCAATTTTGATTTGTGATAGGGAGCATTATTTTGCATAAAATGAGCTTGGTGGGGTCGATTTGCACCCTTTCAGCAGAAGGGAGCAGACAAGACTCTAAAATTCTCTTGTACTGCTCGCTCTTGAGGGTCTTTTCAATAGGTTTTAAGAAACCAGTTCCATGAAAAGAAAAGCATCCCTAGAACATTATACTGAACGGATGCTTGACAGTACTTACTGCTAAATTCAAAGAGCTTTCAAAGCTTCTTCCTTGGATTTTAGATTGCTTATCCTTTGAATTTAGCTCAACTTTTGTTTCATCATTGTTTTTAGTAAAAAAAATCAGGTCACTCACTTTTATCAAACAGCACTGTATATAGTACAGGTAATCGATCCGTTGGTATATAATCCGGGTGGATCCTAGTAATATCAATTGTTAAAACTGATCTATAGAGAACTCAATGTATTTATTATAACAGCATATGTATTTTTTACAGCAAAAAAAAAAAAAATACAAAATTAGGGGATGATGATTGCCACATACAGAACGGCATGAAATAGACTTTCCTCTATGTTGAGGTAATTTTTGTTTTTTTGCTGTAAAAAAATAGAGAGAGAGAGAAAGAGAGAGAGAGAGAGATACATACTTATTCAATTCATTTGAACTATTGTTCTCATCTTTGATTGTTATAGATAAAATGTTTCAGGCAAGTACCATCTGGTCATCATCAGGTGTCCATTATTTTATAGGGATAGTTTTTGTATTGATTATTGTGTTAGTTTATTGCTGTAATGTCATTTATTGTTGATTCCTGTAGAACCAGTGTATATTATTTCACTACTTGATCCAGAGATTGAATTCATAATCATAAGATAACAGCAAGACTTCCTTAATCAATACTTATACCCAAACACCTCTGTCCAGAAATACATTAGGGGTGCATTTTGGAGTTTTTCAATCCAGTGTCTGTTTCAATATTTTATCCTCCTGCATATTTGATAATTTTTGTTTGTATTGATCTTTTGTGGCATGAATTGAAAACTTGGATTCATATATTCGAGTCTGAATTCTTTAATGATTTGGAATGATTGTGCATTGAAGAATAATCATAAATTCCAGTCAAGGGATGTAGAAACCTTCTTGAAGTCTACAGAAGAAGAAAGCATTGATCAATGTCAAAGAGTTTTATCTCAGAATTAGTTCAGGGGTGAAAAATTATTATCCAAGTCATTATAAATAAGTATTCATAATTATGGAAATCAAATGAGGAAATTAATTTTGTATTATTTCTCAATTCATGTTTTAAATTGTTTTACTAATTGAGTAGATAAATATCCTCAAATGAAATTCAAAATAAACATAAAAAATTGAGAAACTAATCTACAGGATAAATATTTTTACTCCCAACTCTGTGTGAGTGTGCATGTGTGTGTGTGTATATATATATATATATATATATATATATATATATTAAGAAATGGACAAAGTCCAACAATTTATTTATTAAAGACATTTTTATGTTTAACGTTCTTTTTTATAGATACAAGTATTTAAGTAAATGCTCTGTTTATAATAAACAGTATTAAATAACATCTACGGCCTGAATGTCCGAGAAATTTTCATAGAAAATATTCGTCCTTTGACAGGATACGAACCTGCATCCTATCTGGAACCGTCATTTACGCTGACGTGCCTTAACCGATTCGGCTACAAAGGAGCGTTAGGTAGGCAAGGTCAATTACTGCTTATAAACTTCAATCTTCCATGAATCTCGTATATTCATAACTGCTCTGGCGTATCAAATGTAAACAAATGACGTCATATATTAAGAAATGGACAAAGTCCGACAATTTATTTATTAAAGACATTTTTATGTTTAACGTTCTTTTTTATAGATACAAGTATTTAAGTAAATGCTCTGTTTATAATAAACAGTATTAAATAACATTTACCGGCCTGAATGTACGAGAAATTTTCAAAGGACGAATAATTTCTATGAAAATTTCTCAGACATTCAGGCCGGTAAATGTTATTTAATACTGTTTATTATAAACAGAGCATTTACTTAAATACTTGTATCTAAAAAAAAGAACGTTAAACATAAAATGTCTTTAATATATATATATATATATATATAGGTTTTTGCCCAAACCTACGGGGGGTCAGATACCCCACTTTAAAACTGAGACTTGTGCCACATCTTGCTGCGTGGGACAGCAGTTAAATAATTTTATTTTATATATATATATATATATATATATATATATATATATACACACACACACACGTGTGTGTGTGTGTGTGTGTAACAATAGTGTATGTCAAAATAAACATAATACTATTAATTTATGCTATTGTAACCAAATGCATAATAATTCTAAATATGATGAAACAACACTCAAAAACATTATAGGTAGAAATGTTAAACCCATAAATAATAATGAACAAGCTCATCATATATTATAAAAAATAAAACAATTGACCTCATAGTTTCCAATAGCCCTACAACCACACAACTAAATCCAATCTTGTCTATCAGTTTGCATTCCGAGATTGTATCTCTGATACTAATAATAATCCCACTACATATATTGGTTTTACTACAACCACACTCTCCCATAGACTTACCTGTCACCTTTCTGATCTTAGTTCTGTTAAACAACATTTCTTAGAAAAACATAGCTATGTACATAATATTAAATATTAGTTGATAACACAACAAAACTCACACATACACACAGTAAAAAGAACCTTCAGATATTGGAGACCATCTACATTAAAACAAAGCAACACACACTCAACAAAATTACATTTCAAACCAGTCACAACATATTAAAATGCATTTAAACATATGGTTCTGTTGATAACATTTCTTTCTCTCACGTGGTCATGTACAACATTATAGAACCATATTACAAATTTATGAGCTGCATCTGCTATTCTGGGTCTGTTATCATCACATAGGAAACTTCTGTGTAAACAAAACAGGATGTCATCTTTGACAGTGAATATCTCTGTTGTAATGTCCATATAAACACTCTGATGATGGCTAAAACTTAGATCGAGGAACAGCATAAGAAAAAAATATATCCAAATGTTGGACAGTTTATGTTTTTGTTTTTTCTTGAAACTAAGCCATTATACAACGCTTGGAATGGCTCATGATAAAACATAATAGACATCCATTGTCTGTTATATTTAATAATATATGTTTGAATATATATATATATATATATATGTATATAATTTAATGCCATTTTAATTTACATTTCTATCAATTTCCAGTCAGTACCCTTATATCAAAATGCTTGTTTTGCAAAAGAATTCCATAGCTACAACAGATATATTTAAAATAATTCATGCATTTTGGGCCAATTGTCTTATGGATTGAGTTGGATCTTTTCTAATTGATTGCTTTAGCTTTAAGCTAAAATTATGATTGCTCTTCCTGTTGTGACCTCCTGATCCAGTTTTCCACTCTACTGTTCCCTCTTTTTTAATATTATTTACCGTTCTTCTGATGGTTCTTGAATGGACTTTGAAGATGGAAGCTAGAGAATGAATGTTGGTACCATTAATGAAGGCCTGAATGATCTTTATTTTCACTATTGCTCATTTGGGAAGATAGTGAGGCTGACACAAAACAACTTTAACCTGTTCTCTTTTTAACTGAATAACTCAAAGGGTTTTTCATTAATTCTTATGACAAATGGTATCAAGATGACTAAACGTTTTATCTGAAAACCTGGAAAAAAGAAAATCAATTAGTTTAGTGGTTGTTTAGATATTAAACATTTTGTGGCATGGACAATTATGCTCTTACATTATTTGGACAATTTTGCTGTTACACCCGGTATAATCTAACAGATTTCATTTAGATTCTTTTACTTTTTGTTTCCATCCCTTTTGTTATTAAAATACCCGACATTGTGATAATAGAAAATCCGCCAGGAATGGTGGAACATTTGTAAGAACATGGATGCAACAACTCAATTTCCAATTTTTTCTTCCCTCTGCTGTGGACAGGTACTAAACTCACAACTCTTTGGTTTCAAGTCACGTTTTAGATTACTTCAATCAATGTTTTTATCCACCCTGCCTATTGGAGAGTTGAGTTATTAAACTGAAACTGAAATATCTTAAAAAAGGCATGGCATCTGGAATTCGAACAATCTTAACACCCCATGAAGTAAATAAAGGATATACTTCAAAATTCCAATGTATATCACTTGATATAAGAAGTGGTCAAAAACAGTGATCAATGTAAAAAGTAACTAAACTGAAAAAAGAGACAATGAGAAATAAAAAATATGGTTGCTGTACTGCAGTAATAGAAGTTTCTTTAAGACATTTATATGAAAGAAATGGCCAGAGTAAAATTCTTTTATGCCAACACATTTCATTCTTTGAAGAACTTTATCAAGGCAGGTGCAGTTTTTTTATTTAGTAATCTGTATTTATACATAGAAATAGTAACATATAAATTATTTGAATTAGAGAACACTCCAAAATATTTGAAAATACAACTGCGTAGGACATATGCTTCTGTGAATACCTGTGCAAAAATATATATGTAGGTGTGTACTAATATATATTTGTATATATAAGTATGTGTGTGCATGCATGCATATATATATATATCAAGATATGCATTTAATTTGTTCCATGACTGAGTTCGTAAGTCAAGTTACTTGTATATCGAATCTATTTTCCTCATTTAAAATAATTAAAATACCATCAATCCATTCAAATCCCCCTAATAAAACACACTATTTTTTATACGCACTTTTAAACATGACATGTATTTTACTATCATATAAATAAAATAAAATACATGTATGAATGTGGTAGTATTATATAGTGCTCAAGAAATAAAATATGCTTGCTTATTTCTAACATGTAAGGGTCAGTGCTGAGTAATGATAAATTGAACTTGGAGTTGTGAGTGAGTGGTAGATGCTGAAGTGTGGTCTTTGTAAGAGACAGATGGCAGAGTTTTTTTGATATGTCCTAGAGAGGGATATATTTGTTTGAAGTAGCAAAGTGGTTATTGACTACTGTAACCAGGTAGGACAATCTAGCAAGTAACCATCATGGACTGGTCCTCGTCATAATGGTAGGCAATAGGCGAAGACAATAGGTGTAGTCCATGTACCTCCACATCAGTCTGTATTTATAGCTGACACCAGCCAATCATATTACTGTGAGGGGAACCCAGGTGTATGCATATTCATTACATCATTTTTGTTGGCTCATAAAACTTATCAATACTATTTGGCACAATCTCTTCTTTTTTTTTAATTCACTTTATCAATGAATTTAATCGCTAAATATTTTTTACAGTTATTTTTTTATTGCCTTTGTTGTCACATATTTACACTTAATTGCTACAATGTTTTTTCAGTTAGCAATAAACTTAAAATTACGTATATTTATTTTTTACTTAACACTTAATCTTCATTGCTGATTTTCTGCAGAGGTCATCAATGAAGTTCACATCTTCACTAAGTTTTTGCTTTTTTCAATATACTTTCTTGACTTTGAACTGAAGGTCATTTCAATCAAAACCTATCCATGTTTGTTTGTTTCTTCCTTCCTTTCAGAATTTTTCTGAAATGCATTAGACAAGTGTCATTATACAATACTAATGCACAGCTAGTTGACACTTTTTCTGGATCTTTTATTTTTTCTATAAAGGCCACAAAATCTTCCCTTATTCCCAAAATTTTCTGTATCTCCTTTGTAGAGATAACCATCTCTTCCTTCTCTGCCTCCTATGCACTACCCACAATTTTCCCCGAAACTTCTGTAGGTCCTTTAGCTGGTCCATAGACGGCTCCTCTGTGTGCTCCTCAACAAGTTCATTTACATCCCCTTCATCCACCTCGAGGCCCATAGTCTTTCCAAGGCTAACAGTCTCCTCTATCACTTATGCCTCCTGTTTGAAACCTTGAAAGTCCCTTTCAAACATTGCCTCAAGCCAAGGCTTCCTCCAAGCAGAGTTCAAGGTCCTCCTTTTAACCATGCCAAGCCATATCAATAAATTTGATGCAAGTAATGATGGTGTAATGGTCCTTCCAGAACTCATGAAGTGTGAAGTTCATGTTCTCAGTTACATCAAAACCTCCAGTGAAACAGGTGCTTTGGGAAGAGCTTCTTGAAATTAAAAATCACCTGCTAGTCCATGAGCTGGAGGAGAGGGGTTGTGTTGGGTGGAAGGAAGAGAATGCAAATACAAGAGAACTCTTTGGGGATGTCATCCTCAAGGTTCAATGGGTGAGCAGGAGCATTGTCAAAGATGAGAAGGACTTACATGGGTAACTTGTGCTCCTGGAGAAACTTTTTAATGGAAAAGACCAATGACCAGGTATATCCAATCAACAAAGAATTGCCTCATCACCCACACCTTTGGGTTGCCCTCCAGATTACCTGTGTTTTGTTTTGTTTTTTTTTTAAATTTTGTGAGTCTTAAAAGCTTGGGGATTATCAGAATGGTAGACGAGAAGCAGTTTAATCTTGCAGTCACTGCTCACATTTGTGCACAATGTGATGGTTAACATATCTATAATGGGTTTGTGGCCTGGCATATTCTTCTCCTTTATTGTTATATAAGTTATCTGTGGCATTTTTCCCAAAATAACCCTGTTGCATCACAGTTAAAGAGTTGTTGGGAGATGTATCCTTCTGCCACAATCAATTCGGTGCAAGTTGTTACATATTCTTCCACTGTCTTCTTATCAGAATTCGCAGCCTCACCATGCCTCACGACAGAGTGAATGCCAGACCTCTTTCTAAATTAACAATCAGCCATGACTGGCTTTAAATAAATCTTGTGAATCTAAGTCTGTTCTCGTGCTTGGTGTCTGCTTCAGCAAGTCACTGTAAATCACTTGTGCCTTCTCATAAATAAATGCCACTGTCACAGTATCCCCTGCAAGTTATTTTTTGTACAACCACACCAATAGCAGCTTTCCATGTCTTTGTGAAGCAAAATTTGAAGCTTTGACAGAATTGTAATGTCCTTAGCTGGCATTATAATTTTCAGTGTATCCTTCAGTTTAAGAATTGTGTATATTCTTAAAGTACTAATTGTGTATATTCTTAAAGTACTAATTGTGTATATTCTTAAAGTACTAATTGTGTATATTCTTAAAGTACTAATTGTGTATATTTTACTAATTGTGTATATTCTTAAAGTACTAATTGTGTATATTCTTAAAGTATAATTGTGTATATTCTTAAAGTACTAATTGTGTATATTCTTAAAGTACTAATATATTCTTAAAGTACTAATTGTGTATATTCTTAAAGTATAATGTATATTCTTCTTACTAATTGTGTATATTCTTAAAGTACTAATTGTGTATATTCTTAAAGTACTAATTGTGTATATTCTTAAAGTACTAATTGTGTATATTCTTAAAGTACTAATTGTGTATATTCTTAAAGTACTAATTGTGTATATTCTTAAAGTACTCAAACTCAAACTCAAACTCAAACTCTTTTACCAAATCAACAACATGTACTTCACATTCATGTTTTGCATTGATTTTACATTTCATTTTAATTTTACTCATCAACTTTTCTCTCAGATATAAAAATAGGTGTTATTAAAAATTTTCTTATATGAGAATTCATCCTCTCATCTGCTTTTCTTTAAAGGACTTTATAACATGAAACAAACGCATGTTAATGACAGTTTTCCAAACTATCTTACAGATTACCATATTAGACTTTTTCTTTCTAAGGTAACCAATAGCAACACTGAACACACAGAAAAATACAACATTAATATTTTCTACAAAAATCAAATGCATGGTAACTATAAACAAGACAAATCTTCACTTAGAAATATCATAAAGAAATACTCAACTCCAATCGATAAAAACAAGAAAATTAAATTATTATTAAGAAATTTAAAACTGCTAACGTCATCGTCAAAAATAATAATTCACCTGCAAGATCTACATTACAGAGAACCAATATTATTTATGAATTTACATGTCTCTTAAGGAACTGTTCCTGACAATCCAAATTTGTAAATAATTATATTGAATGCACTACAATATGTTTAACAAGAAGACTTGCATCACATTTCTCTGACCATAGTACAATTAGGCCTCATTTAAATACACATGGAGTCCTACCAAACATAACATACTCATTCATATATATATATATATATATATATAACAAAGTAAATAAACACTAAAATAGTTTTTTTAACATCATATGAGTTAAAAAGTGCTCAATATCAAGTTAGAAAAATCAAGCCTGTAGAGTGATTTAATATCCTAATAAAATACTACTGCAGTTTTGGCCACCGATGTCTCATCAGGTGGTTAACTTAGTGAAATAATCACATACAGCACAGCGAGAAGTTAAATTTCTAATGCCAAAACATTTAAGTTCTTGCTGTGTTGTCTGATTATTTCACTGAGTTAACCGCCTGATGAGAACTTGGCAGTCGAAACAGCAGTGATGTTCAATTCAGTGTTTCATTATTTTAGTGTATATATATATATATATATATATATATATATATATATATATATAAAAGAATATCATGAATGTATCAGATTTGAATGTTGTCATTTTGAAATTCAGATTATGCATGTGTTAAGAAAATATTTGATTGGATAAAAAAAAAATCATTCAAAAATACTGAAGCCCAAATTTCTGGTAATTTAATGGAAACCATTTTTAAAAATAATCTGCTGTAATTATCCATAATGACAGACAAAATATGATTTTACAAGTGCAAATTTTGTTATTGTTATTTGCCTGCTTTTCTATTTTCTCGCCTAATAATCATTTTGAACATTCCAAACCATGTGTGCAACAATCATTGTCAATCATTCTTCAAATAATAAGGTTTATTTACTTCATAAAAATATCTTCCTTTTTCTTTCGTTTTCTACTTTTCACTGGTTTTGACTTTGAAGAAAATCCTACCCAAATGATTGTAATAATAATAATAACAACCTTAAATGTTTTGTTGATTTATTCTGGTATGACAAAATCAAGCCAGTACAACAATTTAACTACCCAGGTATTGTTTTAGTAAATGACAGAAAATGTGACACAGAAATCCAAAGAATATTTGGGCTTAGTATCAGAAGGAGATAACTGAAATTTCCAGGACAAATAATAAGGAAAGTAGGCTTGGAAAATTTGACTCTCACAGGACATATTAAAGGCAAGAGATGCAGAAGAAGACGGTAATCTACCTAACAAGCTCTTTGTAAATCGATGTCAGAACATGGACCGGATAGAATAGAGGATAAAAATTGCTTAGAGCTACAAAGGATAGGAAGTTGTGGAGAGCCACGATCGTTCTCATGCTGATTGAACACAGCACCTTAAAGAAGAATGTTCTTCTGAGTATCATTTAAAATGAAATACAGTAAATATAACCTGTACTTTATCACCAAGTGCAATTCTCTTGGTTTTATTTTAATACTGACCACTATTACAATCATCATTTTAGGTTTATAGAAGAAACAAGATAATGGTGAGATTAACCGTTTCCATGTAGAAAATATTTGACTTTCATTGACAGAACAGTTTGTATTACTGTTGGTAAAAATTTGTGAAACAGTTTTTCAGGAAATTAGACAAGTCCACTAACTGTTGTAGCTCTTTCTAGTACTGATGGGAATTTTCTTCCTAACATTTTGATTTGGTAGTGTGGAAAGTTAACATCTTGATTTTATTATTAATTTCTCCTTCAATTACATATATTTTTATTATAAATGTTTGAGTAATTATCTTCTTTCAACAATCAGATAATACCAACACTGTCCAATATATATTTAACAACCCAACAGTGTAAATGTTTATATTTAGAAAGTATAAGTAATTGTTATGGTGAAATTAGCTAATTCCATACAAAAAAACATTAAACATTTATTGATTGAACAGTTAGCATTACTGTTGGTAGAAATTTATAAAATCTTTTTCTTAAAGGAGTTTTTCAGGAAATTAGAAATTTAACTTCTCAAAATCAACTGTTGTTACTTTCTAGTATTGATGGGAGTTTCTTTAAAAACATTTATTTTTAATTTAAAGTTAATGCCTTGAGTATATCATTATTTTCTTTTCTAATTACATGTACTACTCATTGTTGTTGTTGCTGTTAGAAGTGTTCAATTGATTGTGTATTTTATATGGTAAAGCTTTGTTTATGATTTTGTAGCATCTATCAATATGATCTGATGAGGGCTTGTCTTCTTTAAAACCTAAAAAATTAATTTGCATGAAGCCAGTGCTATACAAAACTACGCTTAAAAATGAAAATACAATCAGCAGTAATTCTAGCAGATATTAATAATGTTTTTCAGGTAACAACAGATGAAATAAATATGAGAATGCAAAAAAGCCAAATGTGAATATGGCATAGTAACTAACCTTTTGAAAAATACAAAAGAATACCACAAAGCTACACCTATTTAATTAGTGCATCCAGAAAAGAAAAATACCTAAAAATCTTCATCTTAGGTATAATAATACTATTTTATAGAAAAAGGAAATAATAAAGACATTGGCAGTTTTAATTATAATCATTTTTTTATCAAAAAACTAAAATGTGTTGATAATAGCAAGAATGATGAGGACTTCAGTATGGCTGTCTGCTTGTATCTGAGTATGCCTATCTGATAGGGTGAAAAGCTAATTCCTGTTGCAGAGGGCCACTCAGAGATATATGTATACTTTCAACATCCACAAAGTCAACCTGTGCAACTATGATGAGCAGAACTCAGTTACATTTTAGGGGTGAAAGTGCATAATTTATCATGATCAGTAGTTGATCAAGGCCATGATGACTTTTCTGCTACTGCAACCATTGATAGCTTCCAAATAGTTTTATCTACCCAAATTTACACCCAAAGATTACATTGTTTTTAAGCAGTTCCCAAAAATATATAATGTTTAATCACTTAATAAAGGAAATTATATTGAATAATGAATATTTGTTATGTAAATAAAGGCTTTTTGCTATCCTATTCCAATAGATCTAGACTATAATTTTCAATTGTAATTTTAGAAAGAAAAACTTTGGCTAATATATGTTTGAAAATTTATGCATTTTCATCTGAAATAAATAAAAAAAGAATTTTAATAAAAAATACTCACAGTATATGCAAAAGGAAAACATCAGTTTAAGCTGCTTAAACACACTCTCACACACACACGCATATATATATATATATATATATATATATATATATTGATAAATATAAAGGACA
This sequence comes from Acanthosepion pharaonis, assembly GCA_903632075.3. Taxonomy (NCBI): domain Eukaryota; kingdom Metazoa; phylum Mollusca; class Cephalopoda; order Sepiida; family Sepiidae; genus Acanthosepion; species Acanthosepion pharaonis. The sequence continues at coordinate 221,568 of CAHIKZ030000876.1, forward strand.
ATAGGAAAACTGTAGTTATTGCTGATGCATTTCGTCCATTGTGGACTTTCTTAAAGCAAAAAACGAAATGAATTTAATTAAAGAAAGTAACTAATAACAACAAAAAACAGAATGTCCTTAGCAACTGGAGGAATGTAGAGAATGCTATTTTCATATTGTTAACTGAAAATAACATCAGTTATTGTCACATGTGGAGAATATTGTCATTATAGCTGTGTTGGCGGATTCCTATTGTCATTTATATTTATAAATATTGTCATTTCTACAAGTTAACTCTGAGAAATTTTCATATATATATATATATATATATATATAGATATATATATATAATGTTGTAGTTATTGCCCTTGTCTTTTGGTTGTTGTCTCGTCCCACCAGGTGGTGGCTTCTATAAAATGCTGGTAGTCATATTGAAAATGTTTAATTTGTTCAGTTGTCAATATTCAGACTAACAGGAGGATTAGCTTATTGCCAATACAATTAATTCATTGAGGATTAACAACTTGGTAGCATAGCTGATCTGCAACAAAAATTAAGTTAATTCTCTTTTTTCTTTTAAATTCCTATTTTTCTTTTAAAGTCTAAAACTCATAATTTATGTAAGAATGGATTCTACATGTTCTTCAAAATGGCCTCCAAGGCTAGACAATGAATTTGCCTATGAACAATGGAAGAAAATTCTACATATTTGGAGTAGGTTGACATACCTTCTAAAATCAAAACAGGCTTTCTCCAGTTATCTATCTTTAAGTGGAAAGGCCAGAGCTGCCTCTTCTGAGATAGACAGTGAAGATTTGGAAACAGAGACATGTGTCAAAACTATCATCCAAAATCTGGATGAATTATTTCTGCCAGATAAAAAGTGATGGCAATTTGTTGCCTTTAATAATTTGTACAATTTGAGTAGAGCAGCAGAAACAGAAATAAAAACTTTTCTTATTGATTTTGACCAAACCTACTTTAAGTTTACACAGGAAAACATGGCTCTTTCAGACCCAGTAATGGCATTTATGTGCCTTTCACCTGTAAACCTTCCTGAGAATGATGCTGATATGTCCCAGATATATTTGATTGAAGTAGCTAAGTGGTTTAGGCTACTGTAACCAAGTAGAACAATCTAGCAGGTAGTAGTAATGGAACTGGTTCTCGTTGTAGTCGCAGTCAATAGGTGTAGGCAATAGGATTGCCAATGGCGTAGTCCAATGAGTGTCGTCTGTACCTCTACATCAGCCTGTATTTATGGCTGACACCAGCCAATCATATTCCTGTGATGAGGAACACAGGTGTATGCATATTCATAACATCAGATGTGCACTTATGAATGTATCATGTGAAGAAGGTGAACCTTTCTAGTTGGATTTTGAAAATGGGGTTTCAGAATGGAGGAAAAGGTAAAATGGTTATTGAGATGGACAAGCTGCACTGTTGTCCTTCTGCTTATAACCAAACTGTAGAGAAAGCCAAGGAGGAAGAGATACAGAGCTTGAGAAACAATGGAGTTTTTGTATAGGTACCTGATTTGGAACAGGATAGAATATCTATAAGATGGGTATATAATGAAAGAGAGACATCAAAAAGCCCTATTATCAAAGCAAGACTAGTTGCTCAAAGATTTCAGGATAAAGGAGCCAAAACTGTACAGATTCCCCCACTCGTTCCAAGGATGGTTTGTACATTGTCTTGGTCATCATATCATCCTCAGGATGGACTTGCAACACTATGGACATAAAAACTGCCTTTTTACAAACTAATGATTTTGAAAGGAATGTTTACTTTGCCCCCCAACCTCTCCTGAAGCTAATGTACCTAGTAATTGTCTCTAGAAGCTCTGCAAGTATATCAGTGGTCTTAATGATGCTTCCAGATCATGGTATTTGACTGTCAGAGACACCCTACTGGAATTGGGAGCTACCGTATCTAAATCTGACCAAGCAGTGTTTATTTGGTATCATGGCAAACAGTTGCACAGCATTATTTCCACTCATGTTGATGATTTTTGCATTTATCCATCTGAGACTGCATTTTTTCAAGGGGAACTAATTGATTGGATCTGAAAGAAATTTGTAGTGAAGTATGAAGCAAAGTCTACCTTCAAATATTTGGGAATGGAAATATCTCAAAAGAGTAAATTAGTGAAAATTAGTCAGGAGGACTATACTGCATCTCTAAAATCCATAACCATCTAAAATAAGGATAATGAAGAGGAACTTTCAGAATATGAGTATACCAATGTCAAGAGGCTTATTGGTCTGAATTGACCAATAAGCCTCTTGACATTGGTATACTCAGATTGGTTTGCCACCCAGACCAGACCAGATTTGTGCTTTGATGTATGTGACTCCAGTTCCTTTCTCAAAGAAAGGAAAAGTATAAAACAAGTAAATAAATACATAAAAAAGGCAAGAAGGCAGAAATCTCAGTTGACCATGCAAGATCTGGGAGATTTAAGACAGCTAAATATGGTTGCCTACAGTGATGTTTCCTTTGTTAATCTAAGTGACGCTGGTTCCAGGGAGGGTATATATTTCTTGTCAGTACTAACAGCAACTACATGCCTATTTCCAGGCAGTCAAGATGTATAAAGAGAGTTGTGAAGAGCACATAAGCTGCTGAGACACTGGCAATGGTTGACATGGCTGATCCATGTATTACAGGAAATTCCTTCTTCTTCTGTTGGGTTTTGAGGATGTTGTGAATAACATCCCTGTTGTATGCAAAACAGATAATTCAGGTGTTTGCAAATCAGTCCATTCTAGCATTTAACATTAAATGGGTGCCCACAAGTCACAAAATAACTGATTCACTTACCAGGTGAGGTGTTCCTCCATCCAAGATTCTTGGATATATTATGGAGCCCAAAGAATATTTAACTTAGGTCTTATAAAATTTCTTTGTTGCCTGTGTTATTATGTACTCTGCATGCCTTTGAAGAAATGGGGGAAGTGTTAATGTTGTAGTTATTGCCCTTGCCTTTTGGTTGTTGTTTAGTGCCACCAGGTGGTGGCTTTTATAAAATGCTGGCAGCCATATTGCAAATATTTCATTTGTTCAGTTGTCAATATTCAAACTAACAGGAGGATTATCTTATCTTACAGATGCAGTTGATTCATTGAGGATTAACAATATGTATTCATGAAATAATACATCAATGATTTTTATCCATCTATATCTGAGAAAGGATTGCTTACATAACAGATAATTCTGGTGTTTGTGAATCAGCCCATTCTAGCACTCAGATTCTAGATAAAAAACTTAGAATTGAGATGGCTATCTTGTGTGAAATGTTGATCAATAAAGAATTGTCTGATATTAAATGAGTGCCCACAAGTCGCCAGATAGATGACTCACTTACCAAGTGAAATGTTCCCTCATCCAAGATTCTTGGACATATTTTGGAGCCCAATGAATATTTCACTTAGGTCTTATAAAATTTATTTGTTGCCTGTGTTATTATGAACTCAGCATGCCTCTGAAGAAGTGTTAATGTAGTTATTGCCCTTGCCTTTTGGTTGTTGATTAGTGCCACCAGGTGGTGGCTTCTATAAAGTACTGGCAGCAATATTGAAAATGTTTAATTTGTTCAGTTTTCAATATTCAGACTAACAGGAGGATTACCTTATTACAGATGTAATTGATTCATTGAGGATTAACATTAAAATATAAAAGTGGACATTGGAGTCAGCACCCAGAGGCAGCAGTCTGTTTCATGATTTCAATGTTCACTTTTATATTTATATATGCTCTATCCCTGATATTGAGCACTTTAACTCATAAATATAGCAAACCTTAAAACTATATTTTAACAATCCCTCTTTTATAGACGTTTCATTAAAGACAACTGACAAGGTACTGCAATTAAGGTTTTTATTTAATTTTTTTTGTGTGTGTGTGTGTGTTCGAGTATTTTCTTTTCTGGACATGAAGTGTGTAAAACTGTCCAAAAGTTCTGCATATCCAAGCACTTTCGGCTATTCTTCTTCTTTTTTTATTTTTAACTAAATATATGGGCTTTTTGTGTATTCAATTATAGATTAATACTATAATTTCCTTTGTAATGTTTATTTTTGGCAAAGGAGTTGACAAATGAAAATTGCTTTAGAGCTGAAAGAGAAATAAATTGAGAGCAATTTATTCAGTAATAAGAAAGATTTTCTTTCATAATAAGGAGTCTTTCTATATAAAAGAGAGAAAGGAAGTTGTTTCTTGAATTATTTGACAGAACTGTCACTTCAAATTCTCTGCATTTAACATTTGGCCTGATGCACACCTTTCTTAAGTACTTTCATTAGTCCATCCCAATTGTCAGGTAAAAGATGCTCGCTCTCTCTCCCAAGACCACCACTTATTCTCCCAACTCTGTTTTCAATGGAGAATTGTTTGTTGTTCTAAAGTAGAATTCAGAAAGTCAAAAACATTTAAAACCATATTTCCCAGCATCAAGGACACACCTCTTTTCTGATTTGTAAAAGTGGGGGGAAAAAAAGTGAACTAACAAATTTAAAACAACATTCATCTTGTAGGACACAGAATAAACTTCAGAAACATATTTGGGAACAAAACAACATCTTTATTGCTAAGAAATACAGGATTTCTTGTGTATAAAATGCAATTGGTATAATGCTTACAAGAAATAAAGTTAGAAAAACATCAGAAAAATGTAGTGATGAAAGACATTGAAATTAAGTATAGCTGATCATATATAAACATAAAAAGGTGGTCATCAGCCCTTATAGAATATTAATAATAGACAGAGAACAATAAACAGAGGATAAGACAACTGAAAGAATCAGTGCACATGTTAGTCATTGAAAACTTCTTCAGTAGACCTAGCATAGAGTTGAATACCACCTGAGGGTTCCTGATTAAGAAAGAAAGAATAATCATATTATTTATTTTTTCTCTTTACTTTCTTTCATTCTAAATTGTTATTTCACATAAAATGTATTATAGATTGAGGTCATTAGTTGTTGTTTAGATTTTAACTAAATCTGTTAATCTATTTTTCAAATACCTTCATTGAAGAATACAAACAAAAGGAATAAATAAAATTTTAAAAAATAAACATACTCAAGTTCTGGACTATAAATAATCTAAAACATCAGCCCTAAACAAAACAAAAACATCCAAAGTATGAAGTACTGTTTTCTCCCATCCCCAGTTTACCATAAGACTCCAGTAACATATACAGGGTGTGATGGATAAATTGTCATCTAAATTATGCAAAAATGAAAATAACATTGACATCTCATTTTAACAGATATATTTACCCAAATTACACAAAAATATCTTGAAATACTAAACAGTAAATTTATTCAATAAAATTGCCATTGGCTTTAACCAGAGCCTCCAGATGACTTCAGAATCTCCTGCAATTCTTCTGGACGGTCTCCTTGTTTAAGTCAGTGAATGCTGCCATAATCCTTGCCTTCAGTTCATCTTTGGTGTTACAAGGAGTTTTGTTTGTCTCTCACTCAACTGCACTCCACGTATAATAAACAAAAGGTTTGCAGTCTGGGAAGTTAGGTGGCTAGTTGTAAGGGGTGATGCAGTCGCAGAAATTGTCTGACAGCCATGACTGGGTTCTACTACTTGTGTGGCATGATGCAGAGTCCTGTTGCGAGACATAGGGTCTTCCAGTAGCCAACCTCTCGATCCATAGTGGCACTACCTCCTCTGGGCACTTGATGTAGGCCTCCATATGGAGGCATAATGTTGCCATCACTAATGATCACTCTAAACACCTGCGTAATCACCATTAGACTATTTCAAATTCTCTGCACTGTCAAACACTATGAAATGTTTTCAGCGGAGCTTCCAGTGCAAACACAAAACAGTACAGCATGCTGTTTCCAAATTTCTGGTGGAGTGAATTGTGTCATGGTACTCTTCCCCACCCACAAAAATATATATATATATATATATATATATATATATATGCATCACAAAAAAAAACATAGTGTTGGTACAACCAACAGAAAGTCTGCCAGGTGACCAAAAGAAAACTCATGGAAAAAAGAAGAAAAAAAAAACAAACAATAAAAAAAACCTAAAGAAGAATGAGAAAATAAACAAAGAAAAAAGACCAAAATACAGAAACCTACCCAAACAATAACCAACATTGCTCAATCCCTAGATTGTTAAAACAGAACAAGAGGTGCTGTATATAACATCAGTCAGCTAAGTGAGAAATTTTATTAATATTACTCATATATATATATATATTTCTGAAATGAGGTATCATAACTATTTATGCTATTTACATTGTTCAGACTGTTGTCCTCATCTTTGTTGTCATATTCATGATGTTTCAGCTATTGTACTCTCCAGTCTTCTTCAGGTTGTATATGTTGGAAATTTGAAGGGTTTAGTTTGAAATACCAATGTGTATCACCTGAAGAAGGCCAGAGTGTACAATGGCCAAAATGTCATGAATATGACAATGAATATGAGGACAACAGCTCAAACAATGTAAATAGTGACTATATATATATATATATATATATATATATGTAAGTGTGTGTGTGTGTGTGTGTGTGAATGAGAACATGGTGAATAGTTCTCCATCTAACCTGAAAGCTCTTCTAAAAAGATTTTGGAAAGCAGAGTTTGAAGAATTCACCGCCTCCTCGTATAGTACAACTGTTCTAATTGGTGCTTTTCTCTTTAAAACTCATTTTTTTTAGGATTTTGTCTTCTTTAGAATTAAGATCAGTGATTAATTTAATGAATTTAACTCATTAATTTTACAAAAGTTTATTTTTGTTATTAGCAAGTTGCGACTTCCAATTTTTTTTGAGTTGATGTGAAGCAAAAAGAAAACAAAACCCAAATATAAATTACAATTTATAAAATGGAACAATCATTTATTCATTTAGTCATTCATGGTTAAACGGCAATCGTTAATGGCTGAAATTCTGAGACAACGCCTTGTTGCTCCTCGATGATTCTTTCAGACAAGCAGCAACCAAAAAGAATTATTGAATAAAAATAATTTCCTTTTCTCTTTAACTGTGTGTCATTCATCGGGTTAAATTTTGCTAAAAAAAGAAAAAAGTATGGCAATAATTTGAGCTTGACTTCCATTTAATTTTGATTCACATCAGAAAAAATTCAAAGAAAAATTTATTAACACATTATCTGCAGACAAAATCAGATAAAATTTTTCAAATGCAAATCACAAAAAAAGTATTTAGTCAATCAAAAGGAAGACTATAATAAATGATACTGGTCAAAATTATAATTCACTGTGAATTGGAAAATAATAATTCTTATTCAAAAAAACAAAACAAAAACCCCCTGCACTTTCCAGTGTTGTTCCAGGATTTATTCAGTATATATAAATGTAGAAACAAGACTGCACTACACTTGACAAGAGACAAGGAAGAGGATCTAATAAATGTCATAAAAGTGAGATAAAGTTGCCAAGTTAGGCCCAACAATACTAAATTTTGAATTTTTTGTTTGTTTTTTTTTTTTAATTATTTCACCATAATCAAGGCAATAAAGCTACAAAGATGCAAGTGGTCACTGAATGCTAGAGAATTTAAGGAAAAAAAACACATTACACTATTAAGGAGTGAAGACAATAAAAAAAGACAAATTAAGACAGTAACAATTGACCTTGCCATCAATCTAGTACTGTGCTTAAATTCATAAAGTCTAGATGACCTAGAGGAAAGAGAACAATTACCATGAAAGTATTTATAGAAAAGGCACAGGGAAGCCACCTTATGGTCGTGGGAAAATGACTGAAGCTGAGATGCTTGGTCAGGATCAATAACATTTAACATCAGCAAAAGAGAGAAACAAAATTTATGGAGCTCAATTTTGCTTTAAGAATTTATTCATATCAGACAAAATCAGATTAATTTTTTCAAATATTTAGTCAATCAGAAAGCAGATGATATAATCAATGGTACTAACCTGATTGGCAAAACACACTTGCCTTAAAATGAGTTTCCTTGATTGGGAAAGGGTATATCAAAAGGTACATTTTCTTCAATAGGACTTTGCAAAATGAAAATGCACTGCCAAATTAAGCTGAACCCTAATAAATTTTGAATTTCATTACTTGTAACATTTTGACTTACTTTTAAAAAAAAGCTGAGTTAATTTGAGCGGCTAATAAGACAATTTGAAATTTACTCACACAAAGCTTTCAAATGTAGCACAATTTGTTACCTGCTTGTCAATCATCAATGTTAGAGTAACAAACAAGTGGATACTAAGTGAGGGATCGGTTTGTCTTACAATCATCTCATAGAAAAATCCCCCACTTTATGCCATAGTAGATTCTGTACGTTTCTGTAGTTCAGAGAATATTATATTCAAGATTGTCACATTGGTTTAATTTTGAAAGCTTAGTGCTACTAAATTTTAATTTTTGCTACTTGCAACTTTTAGGCTGACATTAAAAATAAGTTGAACTGACTTTGATTGCTTATGAATAGAAATTCAGTTTGAAAATTAGTAGATCCCCCTTTTTTATATTTTATTTACTTTCAAGATGTAGTTGGTGATGGCCCTTCATGATTTCCTGACTTTTATCAATCCAAGTATCTTTTAACCTTTTGCCATCTCTTCTTGTCCCAGGTCAGTCATCCATTCACACAAACTCATTAAGTTACATGCTATTTTGCCCATTTTTCTTGCCTTCACTATGTCCTGTGAGTGTTATATTCTCTAGGCCCTGTTCCCTCATTATATATTCCAGAAATTTCAACTGTCTGTAAGTATAAGTTCCTTTATTATTATTATTTTTATTAGGACTTTGTTGCATATATACTCTGTCCATGAAATTCTCAGCACTGGTTGGGAAAAAAACACATTTCCATCACTTCAAGTCTTTTCTTCATCTGTGAAAAGATTATCTATTCTTCACTGCCTTATAGGAGATGAGGTATTACAGAGCAGTGCAAAACTTGTTTGTGAGTTTCCATAGTTGCTGATTAGAAAACAAAGAAATGTACACATTTCTATAAAAAATAAACACAAAACTTGACTTTGTGTAATATATTCCTCATTTAAATGAAATCTTTAGTTACCACTACTTTGATATACTCCAAACAAAAGTTTTTAACAGAAGACTAGTTTTCTTAATGTAACCTGGTGACAGGCCCCTTTATACCAATGTACCAGCTTAAATAAAACTTTCTTGTTAAGTGAATGTGCAGGTGCTGTCATTGTTATAACCTAGGGAAGGTTACTGAATAGAATAGACAAAGATTGGTAATGAACGATAATACTTAGAACAAAAACAACATATATAAAATTCATCAGCAGCATGTTGAAGTAGTAGTCAACTTCTAGAAGTAAGTCAAATGAATTCCACAGTGAATCTCTAACTGCAGACCAATATACAGTATTTACTACTGTATTTATGAGAATGGGGACATGCCTATTATCATCCATAGGTATACTACAACAATATCTTATAAAGAAGAATGTTGATTGATTTGTTTATTACAGCTTATGAACCCTTTGTGGGTTATTTAAAGCTGCAATATTTTTGGATTGTAAGTATAATTCTTTTTCTTTTGTTGTCAGTGAATATTACATTAACTATTTTTTTAGAATAACAATGATTTTTCAAGATACAAGTCCTACTATTTGACCCATAGCTGAGAGGAGGAAATGGATTCATAGCTTTTCCAAGAGTATTCGAGTACACAACTCAGATCTCCAATTTCTCATTACATGACTGCTGTAGCAACAAAGCCTGAATAATGCCTTTTGAACACACACTCTCTGCCAATTTTCCAAACATCCATAGCTGTTCTGTTCCATATCCTAATGTAAACAAAGACAATTTTTTTGAGGCGGGGAAATGGATTAAATCCGACATATTTTTATTTTTAATTTATTTTGTTTAAATGTTATTTTTTTATGGATAATCATATTTGAGAAACTCTGTTTTTTAATTAAACAGTATTTTTTATCCAACTACATCTACTAGATTGAATATTCAAATCTTATCAGAAAAATATGCATCCTCCCACAGGATTCGAACCTGTATCTTTTATGGGGAACCATCATTGGATCTGACACGCCTAACCACTTGGCCACATAGGACTTTATTTTGATCTTGGCTGGAGAGGTGCTTTCTTCCACTCTAGGTGAGTTTGGGAGGCATATGCATGGTGTGTATACACTCTCTATATTTTTTTTTCGTCTTAGTCTTGCCTCAGAGAATAAATGTTCCCATTTTTGCACTACAACTGCCCAAAGATTGGATAAAAGCATGAAACCTATAGTTGTGGTCAGACACTGTATGTCTGAAAGGTGATTCTTAAATTAGAAAAGCTTTGCCATTTCATATGGTGTTGAGCACTTTTTCTTTCCAGTGTTTATTTACAGCAGACTCTTTATAAAAATAGAGCTGCTTATTTCTATTAATATAAATCCTTGAATAGGATAAATGGCAACATTTTAATATGAAAAATATCTAAAAAGTAACCTTTAGGCCAACTCTTTATCAGAGAAAAATTGTTGACAAAAACAATCATTTTTTTATAACTGGAACAATGAAAACAAGGGGAGAACAAAACCAATGCACAGTTAAAATATAAAATCGTAACAATCAAAGTTGGTAAATCAGTTCAAATTGTAATGATAAAAACAAATAAAATTGATAAATGAACCTGAAAAGGCACCAGTATTTGGTCAGGGGAGAGGAAGTAAAAAATGAATGTTCTCTCAAAAAAAAAGAAGTAAATAGACAAAGCTCTCCTTTTGTCAACAAAAAGTTGACTTTCTTAGCTTAATATTTAGACTCAAAATCTTGAGTAAGTGCCAAGATCATACTCTATGCACAATCCAACGTTGAACCATGCAGCTCACCCCATCTTATACAGGTCAGAATATAATTGGTATCACACAAACATTTAAAATAATAAACTACAGAACTATTAGAAAATAGTTTGACCTTATCATTGTGAAAAGAATTAAAATCACTTCTGGTAGAGAAAACAACCTACAATTTAGTGTGTGTCCAAGAATGCTCAGAAAGGTAGGAAACAGTCTGGTCCATCAAATGTTGACCATTTTTTTCTAGGTAACTTCAAGTAAATAAGACATTTGTCTGATACATGCATAGGAGGAATTGAATTTTGAGATTTTACACACAAAAAACTGTATAAATGTGCTTTGGCTTCCCTCTGTCTCTTCTAAATGTATTTTCACTGCATCTGTTATGACGAGCTACTTTTGCTGGTTCCCAGACTTCATGAATTCAAACAAGCTACTAGGTTGTCATCTGAGTCCTACTCTTTCGCAGTTGAAACACTTAAAAGTAACTGTCTCTTCTACTCAAACTGCTTCTTCTCTCGCACTTCCCATTTATGAAATTCACTTCTTCTTACTTGTTTCCATGATAACTATAATCTTCAAATATTCAAGTGTAATGTCAATTGACATCTTCTGATGCCTTAATCTTGATCCCCTTTCTTCTCTTTATCCTTTCCTCAAACATGCCTCTTTACTCTTGTTCTCAACCCTCTGTAACCCCATGCATGCTAGTGGCACTCCTGCCTTACTTGGAGTAAAAAATGAATAAAAAATAAGGACATCCTCAAGATAATCATTATCCAGGAGGATATTCTTTCTCTTACTGTTGTAGCATACTTACAGACGATAATGAGTATGTCCCCATTCACATAAATACAGTAGTCAATACTGTATGTTGGTCAGCAGTTGGAGATTCATTGGGGAATTCACTTGACTCACTTCTAGCAGTTGACTATTACTTCTATGCACTGCTGGTGAATCTTGAATGTGTTGTTCTTGTCCTAAGTATTATCATTCATTACCAACTTTTGTGTGATTATTCTATTCAGTAACCTTCCCTAGGTTACAACGTTTTTGGCAACGAGAATTAGCCAAAATTACAACACTTACATAACTCTGCCTTTAACCTTACAGTGGGTACCAGTGTATTAATCAAATTAATCTTTCTACTTCTTAGTACAAAAGAGTTCCAATCTGTATACAAACTGGTCATGGTTGGTTTACGATATACACTTGTAGGAAAGATAAAGAACAATTGTTCTCCTTCTTCATAGTAAAACTCAATGAAAGATGCAACTGCTCAAGTTGATCAAGGAAATCAACTGCCTCTTGTTCCTCAGTAATTGTATCATCAACATACCAATCATACATAGTAGGTCTGTAAACATTTTCAAAAAGTCGACCTTCATAAAAGCCCACAAAAATATTTGCCAAAACTGGGCCTAAAGGGCTGCCCATCACAACATCAACAATCTGACTAGATATAACATTGTTGAAATTAAATTTAACACACTCAGTAGCCATTAGTATCAATTCCTTAAAAATATCTTTAGGAAATCTACAGAGATGACCACAACATAGGACATCAGCACAAATATCAGTAGTTCCCAAAATAGGTATGTTAGTAAAAAGTAACAATAAAATACACCACAAGCCCAGAGGTAGAATCAGCATCTAATATCTGAATTGCTTAACAAAGCAAAATGAGTCAAGAATGCAGTTACTCGAATAAAGTAATGAAAATTAGTTTCAAAATCTCATCCAACCTGCCAGAGTGTTATACCGGAACATACCTATTCTATTGTAAATAGACTCTCCCAGATATAAATAGTAGTAGTAGCAGTCACCAGGGGGCTGAGTGAGTTGGTGAGTCAATCGAGGCAGGACATTAAAGTATCAACCCCCACAACTAGATTGCTGCGTCATTAAATATTATTTCAAGTTCCTAACGTTTTGTACATCAGACCCTTTTAGGACCAACTTAGTGAATACAAGCCTCCCCTGTGAAAACTACTCTACAACACAGAGTCAAACACGATTGGTCTCAAAGTCACTCCATCCTTATGGATTTTGAGTAATCCATACATACAAGGTTGTTGCAAACTTGTCTAAAACTCTCATACTTTGATTTGAACAAGAAATTACATTTAGCCAAATCAAAAAGGTGACTCTGTATTTATGAGTCAGTTTTATCTGTACGGTCATGAGTCCAATGGACCAATCTTATGGAATTTAGTATTGTCCCATAAAACAGGCTCCATTTTGTTGATGTAATCTTGTTTATCAAGAATAATTACACTAGAAACTTTATCAGGATTAGTGACATAAACATACATACATATATATATATATATATATATATATATATATATATTTATGAATGAAAATGACAATAGGAAAACTAGTAATTGCTGATGCATTTCATCCAATGTGAACTTTATCAAAACAAAATACGAAATGAATTTAATTGAACAAGGTAACTAATAAAAACAAAATGTTCCTAGCAACTGGAATGTAGAGAACACTATTTTCATATTGTTAACTGAAAATAACGTCAGTATTTGTCACGTGTGGAGAATATTGTCATTATATCTGTGTTGATGTATTCAACCATTTTCTTTTGATTTTATGAATCTGTTGCGTACATTTGTTTGTGAGAGCAGTAACTTTGTTAAGAAAGGTGAAATGGAAAAAAAACCTCGGGGTAGATTAATATTTGGGTAATATTCTGTGGCGGCACTCTCTAGAATTTTCCTTCTGAGCGAGTTATTTTTTTTTTTTTTTTGGGGTGTAGCATTTTTAAAATCAAAATTATCATTGAATTATATATATATATATATATATATATAGAGAGAGAGAGAGAGAGAGATATTTGTTGTTTTTAACATCCTAAAAATGGGCAAAATACCACAGGAAATCTATGCTATTAATTGGGGAGTTAACAGATATGTGCAAAAAATCAACCAACCTAGTCTATACCTGCCAAACATCAACACCAGTTTCAGGGGTATGGTGTTTGGCTTGTGAAGCAAGTAGCTCACACTCTGAAAGAATGTTCTCCCTATCAACTCTCAGTGGAGGAATACATAACTACAATGCCATAGATCACACCAGTTTCTCAGTGTCAGGGAAAGACACACTAGACAAATTTTTAATATGCCTAGTTAGGTGCAAAGAAATGGACCAATATCTTTTTGTCACAAAGGTGTTTAAATATCTTTGCCACTTTGTGAGGTCATGATTACCCAATGATAGATAATGAGAGAAATGTAGTCATAATAAGATAATAATGTAATAACAGATCTCCATACCAAATGACACTGAATGGATAAGCACAGCACTCTACTGGACAATTTTGAAATCTTGTGCTTTATAAAAGTCTCCTCCAAAGCCAAATTGAATTTAATTTTAGATTTAGACAAATTATGGCCAATAAATGAAGGAACAACTTGGTGAAAGATAACACTCAAGAAAATATTTTGACAGGCGTAAAGATCTCAATTTGCTCCTCAAATGAATAACACTATTGCAGTTATTAATAATATTGGTGGGGTATCTTTTCTTCAAATATTTAAACAATGATTTTATACTGCAAAATTTAATTATTGCCTTGAATAAGGTAGACATCAAGTTCTTAATAGTAAAAAAGGGGGCGGAGGAGAAATGCATAAAATGTTTCTTTTTAGATATTTCTCCCCTGCTTTTCTTTTTTAGTATTAAGATGTTGATATTTATCCTATTCCATACAATAATAAAATTTTGTAGTATGAAATTATTTTTTAAATACATATATATAGGGGATGATGGGTAAATTGTTCACATTTTATATTTTTAATTTTTCTCATGCACGTTGTTTGTTTTTGATTTTGTTGACCGCACAGTATCATAGGGTCAGTTGGCAATAATCTGTGAAGAAAAGTGCACGATGACGCAATTCACTCCACCAAAAATTTTGAAATGGCATGCTGTACTACTTGGCATTTGTGCCAGAAACTCCAATATGAATATTTCAGGGGACATTGCAGGGAATTTGTGAAGGGTTGAATGAGTCTAATGGTGATTATGAAGCTAAGGCAGCTCTGAAAATTTGCTCTGATCATTCTAACAAAAGAAATCCTGAATTTGTGGGTAAGGCCTACAAGTGCCTTGAGGAAGTAATTCTGCCTTGGGTCAAGAGGGTGGCTGCTGGAAGACCCAATGTCTGACAACAGGACTCTGAACCATGCCACACAACCCAATCATAGCTGTCAGACAATTTCTATGACAACATCACCCTCTTACATTTGAACATCTACCTCTTCAGACTGCAATCCCCTTGATTATTATATGCAGGGTGCAGTTGAACAAGAGACCAAAAAAAATCTCCTTGTAAAACCAAAGATGAACTGAAGACAAGGATTATGGCAGCATTCACTAACTTAAACAAGAAGACTGTCCTGAAGTGTTGTAGGAGATTCCAAAGTCAGCTGAAGGCAATGACAATTTTATTAAATAAATTTAAATTTAAAATTAGATGTCAGTGATATTTTCATTTTAGCATAATTTAGATGACAATTTATTCATAGCCCTCCATATATATATGTGGGAGGACTATGACAAAGTGATAAAATTTTTGTGATGCATTTCATCCTTTAGGTCTTCATCAGACTAAAGTGATGTTTATGCTGATGCAGTTACACATACACATGAAGGAGAGGAGATGCTGAAATTTTTAATTAAAATTTTTTTTAAATATATATTTTGTGTACATAGTCTTGATGATTTCACTTATTTTCCATTTCTTTGTTTTTATCCTTTTCCACATTATGACACTAGAAGATCTGCCAAGAAAGTTGCTGAACTAAAATTTGCTGTGGATAATATAGCAATTAATATGTTTTTTATACATTTTCATCTTAATAAATTACTTTCTCTTGTAATTAGAGTAGAATTTTTTAAATCAAAAATATGGTTAGACTCACTACAGTGAGCAACTAATGCATTGAGTTGGTTGTTTTGTAAAATATCTCTTTTGTGTTCATATAATCTTTTATTTAAATTCCTTATTGTTTCCACTATGTATTCTCTATGGCAATTATTACAGGTGATAATGTAAATTTTTATTTCAGGTTTCAGCTTATTATTTTGTTTTGTATTCTTTCATTATTTTAGAAGTAATTGCAACAAATTTTATGTTAAGCTTAAATAAATTCTTTTCAATTGTATTTGTGATTGAGGTGGTAGGTAGAACAATATATTTCGATAGGTTCACTTTTCAATTTTGAAAAATTTTACAAGACTTTTATTACATGTTGACTATGAAATAATTATGGTATTATTTAAAATAAAAATTTATATTTAAATTTAATTGTTTTAATATATATTTTGTGTACATACTTTAGTCATTTATTTTGTTTTTCCTTTTCTATATATTTTTACCACTTTTGTGATAATAGAAGATTTGCCAAGAAAGGTAAAATATAAGAATCTGGACAGAAATTTGCCATGGATGATCTTGCAATGAAGTCCTAAAGGATAAAATGCATCACACAAAAAGCATTTAACACTTTGTCATAGTCTTCCCAAAAATTGTTCTTGATATATAAAACATTATATTTTCCCCCTTTATGTCCTCATTCATTGATTGAGCACTTTATAAAAAGGGCAATTTAAAAAAAAAAAACAGTGGGTGCTCCGGCTATTAACACATGGCTCTTCAGTTATGAATTGAGCACTCTTGGTTACTGGCATTTGTATACACCACATATATAATACATTAAAAATTTCCCTTTCTCTGCCGTGCATCAATAGCTTAGGAGTTGAAACAATCAGATGTCTAACCACACTGATGTGCAGTGATACAGTGAAATAGGCTTGTATATGGATGACTATATATATATCCACCTCTTCTCTTCTCCCTCCACCTAAAGGTAAATAGCAGGACAGACTGAGTTCTATAGTCTTGGATGGCAGCTGGTCTAGGAGAAGAACAACTCTGAATTCAAAACCTGTGGAGAGTTGTTTGGGGCTTTGTGGCATGGGGTGGATGGCTCGGCACAAAACATTCACCACTATAATCAAATCATGTGTGCTAGTGTCAGGTTGTCGGTTCTTAGGAACTGAGCTACTTGACCCTCATACATTAAATATGATGGGAGAGTTATATATATATATATATATATAATGAACACTTTCAAGAGCAACAAGAACAAAAAATGGACAGCACATATAATTATAGGGTGAATAATGATATAATGTTGTCTTTCCATACACTGATATGCTGTGATATAGTGAAATAGGCTTGTATATGGATGACTAATAATGATATAATATTGTCTTTCCACACAACCACAAACAAGAAAACTTCCATCAATGCTAAAAAGAAATATATTATTTAGTCAACTTGGGAAGTTTAATTTCTTGAGAAATTGTTTTAAAAAGATTTTATAAATTTCAACTGACAGTAATGTTCACTGCTCGATCAGTGAATGTCAAATGTTTCCTGTATGGAAGCCACTAATTTCACCATTGCTTTTTTTCCTTACCAAACTATCAGTGTGTGTTATATTCCAGGGAAAATGGTTTTAACAGCAGCAACCATTCCTCCAGAAATCTTAGAGCTAGCACCACTTTGTGAACAGGCAATCAGTTCTGGACCTCCTGTCACTCATTTGATGGATAAATAGGCACATATTACATTGAAAGACAGGTCTCATCAGTCAAGAAATTTAATAAGTAATGACAGTCTTCAAAGTGTGAGTTATGTTCTTTTACTTCTGGTGACAGTGATGGACATAAAAAACATCATGGGAATGGCTTATCGATGAAAAAGAAAGAAATGGTTGGTGGGCGACATACAACAAAAACCCCACAAGTAGCATTGTAACAGAAATTTTGTTCCTATTCCTCAACAACCATTGTACAGCACAGTAGTTTCTGAATTTTTTTAAAAAAAGATCCTCTAGTGTCTTTAACTTCAAAAATCTCACTCTTACTTTGCAGCTCTTTTGGAAGGTACTGAAATTTTCTCATTTAAACACATTTTAAACAAAAATAAACTTTAATATGTATCTTCCTATGTGAGGAACAGAAAGGAATTTTATTGCACTTAACAAAGAAAAATGACTTAATAGGAGTAGATAGGTTTGCCTATTACCCAGTTCCCACTTCTCCATCTTGCCCAGTTCCCACTTCTCCATCTTGCCTAGTTCACACTTCACCATCTTGCCCAGTTCCCACTTCTCCATCTTTTGAACAAGAGTAGAGGTTTATCTCTTGTTTCCTGTTTAAGATTGAGTTTCCAATCCCATTTCCTAACATTTTCTCTTTCATGACCAGTAACCCCTTGCATCTTAGTGACATTATCACCTTGTTTGGGGGGTGAAATGATTAAAAAGAGAACAAAAAGACAGTCATGTCGACTGATGTTGTATCTGAAATTTGTGTATCTGATTATCAGCAGCAAAATAAATCTCAGCCCTATGAAGCATACATTTTTTTTTAATTGTACCAAGAATACAATCATCAAAAATATATAAACATTCAGTAAGTAAATTGCTTAAAAAATTAGTTTGTGCTGGTAGAATGTGTATTGTGTGTTGTTTCTATGCTATAACTTTAATATGTGATCAGCTGTTTATTACTCATCATAATTAGGAACAGTCAGAAATAATTACTATATTTTCCAGCTTACAAGACACTGCAGCTTGGAAGACACAACCTAATATTGGAAAAAAATTTCTAAGAAAAAAAATGTCATTATCCCTCACATACTGGCACCACATATTGTTTACATTAATCACTTGTCTGATTTTTTTGTATGACAATGACATACTAGTTAAGAGCAGAAAGTCTCCTGCCACTGCTAGTAATCAGAGCATGTTTAAGCTTATGGCTTGGCTCCAGGAAGGTTTATAATCTTGGAAATACTTGTAACAGCTCAGTACTGACATTACATTATATAAAAAGCTGAATTAGATAGTTAACATTATAGTGTAATGACTCAACATACAAATCCAAATCCCTATCAGTCAAGCCAATTGGGTGATCAACCAATCTTACTTGAGCCTGGGTGTTGCCTTACATTCATGTTGGAAGACACACACATATTTTTCAGAGTATTTTTTAGGAAAAAAAGTGTATCTTGTGAGCTGGAAAATATGCTAATTATAGAACCGTGACATACACCAGTATATATGCTAATTCCAAGTGTTCATAGGAATAGACTTAATGAATATGAATACATACTTATTGTATAAGGAAAAGTTTTTATTTTTGAGGTTTTCAACAGTGCAAGTGTAAGTTACATGAAAATAACAAATATACATAGGAATATGCATAGGTGAGATACCTGGCTTCGTAATACATTTATTTATGCTTTCTTTTTTTAATTTGTCACTTGAGTAACAGTGATTTTTCCTTTTCATTGTAGTCTTAAATCGGTTTTGTCATATCTGTCACAAAGCCAAGCTTCCATTGGTTTTATCTGATAAAATTAGACTTTTCCTTGCATATACCATGATCAGCTAATCAAATTTCAAACATAATAAAATTGTTTTTTTGACTCACTTCTGAAACTTCTGATCTTTTTGGTTCTAGATGGAAAGCATCTGTTGCTATCTCTCTCTCTCTCTCTCTCTCTCTCTCTCTCTCTCTCTCTCTCAAAAGTAAACAATGCTTTAGTGGGCGGATGTGCCATTTTCTTGATTTCATGTTAAAACGGTTGCTGGGGCGTATAGCAACAAATAATCTAATGTAAACATGGAGAGTTGATCTGTATTTGATTGTTACACAAAGTATTGAGTTTGAGCTTACACAAGGCATAAAACCTTTTTATCTTCTTCCTACACTTCCACGTGTTGTCTTTCATTGTAAAAACCTGCTTACTGATGCACCAAGTACTTTTGCAAAAGTACTGAAAAGAAGTTAGACTGCTGTCTCTTGGTTGAAGCAAAACAAATATCAAAATTGTCAAAAACTAAGAAAAATGTCATAACTGTGGGTTGTGGCAAGTTAAAAGTAATTGGGAAAAAATTTTCATTTTAAAAGTGTAATATTTTAAATAAAATATTTTAATTTTATATATTTTAAATATAAATAAAAGCTATATTTAATAAGTAATATTTTCATATGTTTGTTTATTAAACCATTACTTAATTGCTATAAATTAAGTAAGACTGTTGTCAGCCTTTTCATTTATTGAAAAAGAAGTTAGAAGAAAATATATATTCAAGAAGAATATATATTCAAAGTTATATAAATAAGTAGAACATTACAAAATAAAAAAGGGGTGGGGGGGATAAATCATGTTAAGTTTTAAAGATCCTTGCTTTTCTTTTATCTCATGAAATAAACCTTTTTTTAAAAATAAATATATATATATATATATATATATATATACAGTAATGTTGACTCTGTATAAAGCTCAAAGGCAACTCAAAGTAGAGGACTACAGTGTAAGAAGTAAGGGGTAAAGTTTATCAGGATATGTGGGGAAGATAACAGTTAACCCTAGATTTGACCAGGTTAAAATTGTAGTGATCAGTGAAGCATCCTCTTGAGAGTCAGTTCTGCAAAGTACCAGTTCATGGGTAGAAACTGTTCAAGTGGAAATTACATCTCACTAATGGAATAGGAAGGAAATGAGGGTAGTTTGCTACAATGGGTGTGGCATGGCATGGCTGGTTTTAGCCATGATGGTTAGAACTGGTGGACTGTAAACATTTTTAATTTGATTTTAAATAGACTTTTTTTTTTTTTATTGGCTTGCAATTATTTTCTGGATTGATACCTCTTCACAGATTTATTTTAAAAATTGATGGCAACAATAATTTTAGACAAATGATATGGTTCGCCTCAATAGCATTGTCATAGAGTGAGGCTCAGAAAAAAAAATTTAGTCTTCAATTCAGTCTTCCAATCACCATGGATAAAATAACTTTTTCTTTTTTTTTTCTTTTTTATAAAAATATATTTTATATATATACAGAGTCAATTCTTGCTGGTTGAAGAGTTATTTATAGCATTGCTCATTATTTATGATAGTGGAGACATATGTCAAATTATTTTTTTTAAACATTTGACCTCAAGTAAGGTGGGAGTGCCACTAGTATGCAAGGGGCTACAGAGACTGAAAGTAAGCGAAAAGACTGGGTATGGTGGGGTGATTGATGAGAAAAAGATAAAAGATGAACAGAGGAGGATAAAAAGAAAAATGGGGATCAAGGCACCAGAAGATGTTAATTGACATTACATTTAAATTTTTAAAGATTATAGTTATCAAGAAAGCAAGCAAGTAAGAAGAAGGGAGTTCCACTGTCAAGAAGTGTAAGAGAAGAAGCTGTTGGAAAGGAAGAGGCAGTTAACTGTTTCAACAGTAAAAGGGTGGGACCAAGATGCCAACCTACTAGCTTAAATTCATGCAGTCAGGACACCGGTGAAAATAGTTTGTCAGAGCAAACTTATAGAAAAGACAGAGGGAAGCCACATTATCCTGAAATGAAGGTTGTCCTGAATGGGCTCTCTTCCAGTTCCATTCATACAAACGCTGGTGTTTCTCAAGACTCTATCCTTGATTCTACACTGTTTCTGATCATCATCAATGATCTTTTTGACATCATCAGTTCTCAAGTAGGCATCTACACAAATGACATTACCATTTACTCCTGTCTCAATAGTAAATCCAGCATTGCTCTCAAAAACAACCTCCAATCTGTGGTTGACTGGCGCAAGAAATGGCTTGTGAATTTTAATGCATCCAAAATGAAACTGCTGTCATTTACTTCCAATTAGGGAAATGTCCCACCTTCCTATCAACATGGTTGATGCTCAACTACATGAGAGTGCCTCACTGCACTTTCTTGGTCACACGTTTTCCACTGACCTGAGGTGGAACAAATACATTGAATCAATAGCTTCATCTAGCGCAAGGAAAGTTGGTTCTCTGTTTTGTGCCAGTGGGTTTTTCTCGTCTGAGTCCATCCTTCACATCTACAAATCTACCATTCATCACGTAAATGAATTATAATATTGCTTACTTTATTAAGAATATCACTTATTTTAAATGAAAATATTCTTAATTTTTTCTGATTCCACCCCACACACACTCATAAGCTGAATCCATAACTTTTTCCTTACTTTTGTTTACCAAATCCAAATGCTGACACAAATTATTTCCTTTAATTCCCCCACCCACTCTGTAAGGTGCTTATTTGGTACAGCCTGCTTATTATTTTTCAAATATAATTTTCTCTGTGACATGTTCCAGGAATCATGCCATCTCAGGAAACTTGCAACAGAACGTTTATTGTGCATCAATTTGAATTATCTGAAAAAATCAAAAAAGAGATAATTGTTTCAGACAATTTGTATATTTGATACAGAAGAGAATATTTATTTAATCATTTCATGCCAAGCAAGGCAATAAAGCCACTAAGATACAAGGGATTACTGAGTGTTAGAGAATATGAGAAAAGAAGACACTCCTTCTATATAATAAATGCCAGTGTGTCACACTTTTTGAACTTTACTCCTTGGTTGTCAGCAAAAGGGTGAGCCCAAAATGCAAATTATAAATTGGGAATGCTAAAATCAAAGAAGTACAAAAATTTAAATATCTGTGAAGTGTTCTAGCAGAGGACAGACAGTGTGACACTAATGGCCAAAGATGCATTCCAAAAGCTAAGCAGAATATTAAGAGACAGAAAAATTTTGTTAGAAACAAAGAAAAGACTACTTAATTGTTACATGATATCTGTCTTCCTACATTCCAGTGAATGCTAGACAAAGATGAAGAAGAAACTTGAAACAACAGAAATGTGGTTCTATAGAAATATGCAACAATGCAGGATACCATGAACTGAACATGTGAGCAATGCCAAGGTTTTAGAAAAAATGGAAACAAAAAAGAAACTTATACTTAACATCAGGAAGAGGTAGCTGAAATTTCTAGAGCACATAATGAGGAAAGATGGCTTGGAAAATCTGATACTCACAGGACAGATGGAGGGAAAGAGAGACAGAGAAAAACAGCACATGACATAAATGATGGGCTTGAGTAAATGGATGGTAGAACAGGGTTTGGAGGAAATAGTAAAAAGACAAAATTTATTAAGAACTACGGAGGATAGGAAGATGTGGAGGGTCATGATCGCGTTAATCCTGAAGGTACATAACACAAAGAAAAACTTGCTGAAGACCCCTATCCACTGAACCCTATCCTGAGGATTAAAGACAGTCACAAAGCTGCCAGGAGTCTGATATTAACAGCAGCCTCTATGCAATGGAAAACTTTACGATGCAACAAAACTCATACATGAATATATTTTCCTCACATGATCTTTTTTCTTCAATGACAATGAAATACCAAATCCTATATATGTGGTAGAATCCTAAGGCAAACTCTATAATAATTTTTATATATTGCCCAAGGCAACTGCATGAATCTTTGCACTTAACAACAATTCATCTTCATTGTCATGTGTCACCTTTTCATTCCTTTTCTGTTAACATGAGTTTTGCTATCCTTAATGATACTTTGAACAAGACCCTTTCGTATTCGCCAAAGTATTGTAGATAAGAATTGAAGAATGGCTCAGCCAAACCCATAATAATGGATGACAGGAATTCCTATCATTGTAATTCTCTTTCTCAACTTCGAGTGTCTGGAATTTCTGCTACAGTTCATGGACTAATAATATCCAGAAGATATTGGAAGATTTCTATTTCAATTGTTTGCATAAAATTTGGAATGTTAAAATGTGCATAGTGATTATTTTAAAACTGTCTTTACACACAAAGAAGCAGAAATGTATGTGCAAATACTGAAATATAATGAGTGGCTGCTTGTTTCTTAATACATTGATCTGTTAGGGTAACTAACTAATCCCTGTGCAGATACATGCTCAGGCACAAATGTGTTCTTTCAACACCCACTGTGCCAACCTTTGGTTTATACTGAAACCAATGGTGAATAAATCTTGGTCACAATTTCTGGAAGAGAGCACACAATCTAATTAGATTAATAGTATAGCCAGTACACTCAAACTCTCAGTCATGAAGGCTTCAGACAGCATGCTAGCACAATCACTGATGGCTTTACCAAATTTCACTGAACAAGGCTTGTTTCAATCTGTGGTATGGTTTGCAGGAACTTTCCGATGGTTTCCACAGGCTGATGATTTCTACTATGGTGTTATTTGAACCAGTTACATAATATGAATAAAAAAAGAAAATACATGATAATTATATTTTCTAAGAATTTTCCATGCCA
Source organism: Acanthosepion pharaonis (assembly GCA_903632075.3). Lineage (NCBI taxonomy): Eukaryota > Metazoa > Mollusca > Cephalopoda > Sepiida > Sepiidae > Acanthosepion > Acanthosepion pharaonis. Next base: position 245,602 of record CAHIKZ030000876.1, read on the forward strand.
TAAAAGAAAATAAAATATGCTTTATTCATAAAATATATTCATATCTTTAGAAAATGTCAGTTATTTTCTGTCACCTTAATTCCTGTTCTTCTGCTGTTCTCTCTCTCCCCTACTTATTGTGATGAAGGCCGAATCAAAAGCCCTCCACAGGAGCTAGCTTAATTGCCACCCAACAGTTCTATCATTAATTATTTCTGACACTCATTCAAATCATTGCTACTGATAAATCTTGATTTTTATCTGATATCAAATACAGACCTTTTGCAAGCTTCGTTTTGTACTGAACAAAGATAATATTGAAGAAATATTTACAAGAAAATTATGTCATAGCAGTCTTTCAAGTAGGGAAGGCTTACCAGCTTTGAAAATCAGCATTCAGAATATATTTTTTTTTTTACATAGGTTTGGTCACTAATCCTGGTGGAACACAACTATCTACATGAAAAAATGCTGACTAATCTGACCATCTGAGTTAACCAGTTTTCCATGACATGCCATATATTTTATGCTTATCTTGAAATCACTGTACCATGAAAGAAACGATCATATTTACTCTTGGTCTTTTCTTTCTTTAAAGAAGTCATTTATGTCTTAAGTTACTTAAAGTTTTGTTTAGCTTCTTAGGTATCAGGTAGACAAATTTTTACATCAAATCGTGTGTAGGGGATAATTTAATGTCAAAGGGGGTTAAAAAAAAAAAACTATACTATGTATTTTGACATTTGAAACAACTTCTTCAGGCTAATAAAGGTTTTATTGTTGCAGTCTGAGATATATAAATGCTGATTACTAATACCAGAAATATAAAACTGGAGCAATATTTATTGTTAAAATATAAGAGCTCCAAAGCTCTTACACAGCTTTTGGGGTGATTCTTCTCTACCCTGCAACTTTTACCCCACAGAGAAAACATTGCCAACCTTTTACTACTATATCACTATTGCTATGACATGTGTTTGGGTAAGTTACATTCTTTAGTTCCACCAGAGAACTTCATAATTGGCAAACTATCCCCGTTTCCTTCATGTTCACATTTTCTATAATAAATTTTACTTGACTATGCAGGCTGATATACCAAGTAAATACTCTTTAAAATAAAACACAGAGCATCTACTCAAATATGGGTATCAACTAAAAATAATATTTGAAGTAATAAAAGTATGTTGGATTAAAAAATCAAATCCATTAATTCTTTAGAAATTGCTTTGTTTACGTTTTAGATACAAAACTGAGCAGATATGCATTTAGAAAAAAATTTAAACAAGTGAGTGCAATTTAAAGGCCAAATAGAAGCTTGCTTTATTGTGAAGATGTTTATAGCCAAACAATAAAGGCACGCTAAATCAGATGGTGTTCATCCTGCAAAGGGGATGCAGGTTCAAGTCCTGCCAGAGGGCACATTTTCATTTTCTTTATTAGGTTTCTCAAGTATAAATAAAATAAATAAATATTGATAAAATAAATACTGTTTAAATAAACAGGGTATCTACTCAAACATGGCTATCCACAAAAGTCACGTTTGAAGTAATAAAAATATATCAGATTAAAAAAATAAAATCCATTAAGTCTTTATATATGTTATATATAAAGTACAGTGTGTGTTTGTGCATGTCCAAACAACTCCTTTACCCCCACTAGTTTGATTTCAATGTTTCATAGCTCATTCAAAAACCCTAGAAAAATTAGGCACAGAGAATGATTTTCATTGAGCTCAGATTCAGGGTTGCCAGTTCAATGATAATTCTTCTGCTGCTCCTTAATTTAAAGACAATTTGATGTACTGAGATCTTTATTTTCCATAGAAACAATTATTTTTATTTCATGGGTGACAGAACAGGGGTCAATCTATAAGATAAAATTGATATAGTGTAAAGATGGAAAAATAGAAATTAGAATTAGTTATACATCCAACATTTGAAGGAATCAGAGAAACATAAAAGCTAATTAAGTAAAAACTATATTAGGGAATCTATATGAATAAAATCAAAATTGGTGCACAATTATCCAACAAATTCTAGGGTTAAAAAACCACAACTCTACTCTATAGTAATTTTATGCAGTATTAACTCCTTCCCCCCCACTTAGATGAGATGTGACACAAGGACTTTTTTAGGTGGGGATCCAGGCGCATATGCCCGGGACAAGTACAAAAATTGCCCTCAGCTCCCACAACTGTCGGTTGCACTGGCAAGCACCAATCCCTGCCTCTAGTGCAATGGGAGGGCACAGCCTCAAGCTACTAGTAATTTATATGATAAAAGCTCAATATCTGTATTATATATTATCTACTTCTAGGTGATATCACTATTCAGGTTTAGCTAATTTGCATATTGATTTTAAAAAAATTATATTTCATTAATTAATTCTCCTTCATTAGTGGTCTTTTATTCAAGGGTTGTTTTGATTCTCATATCAAAAATAGTTCTGTTTAGGAATATTATCTTATATAGTGCAGAAAAGTGTGTGAAATTTGTAAAACTTACCTTAACTATAACAAGCCAATTTATGAATGAAATGTTCATTTAAAATTTTTGTTTCAGTAGTGAATATATCTTACTTAGCGAAGTGATAGTAAGCAAGCAAGCAAATAAATAATATATATATATATATATATATATATATATATATATTATAAAAGGCTCAAACACTAATATTCCATGGTTATAATTTATTACATTGGAATCATAATTACAATTCAATTCATGAGACCTACAAATTCAAAAAGAAATTGGAAAATATAACTTTATATTATAACTTTTTAGTTATATTTTTCAATTTCTTTTTGAATTTGTAGGTCTGATGAATTGGATTGTGATTACGATTCCAATGTAATAAATTATAATCATGGAATATTAGTGTTTGAGGTTTTTATATTATATTCTTACTCTGTCTTGGATATTGAGTTCTACCTGGATTCTATCCTCTTGGGAATTTATGTATATAAATAAAATATATATATATATATATATATATATATATATATATATATGTATATAATAATGTTGAATAATTCTTGGACCAGCAAGAATACCTTTCTGAAAAAGAAAATTCTGTTTTTGTCAAATTTTGGGAAGTAGATCAGACTGAGAACTTTTCAGCACCCCTGCTTATACTAGACATTGGCCATGAAAAAGCTCATGGATATATATAGATGTCTATAGGAAGATTATTTACATGTAATAGTAACACGATGCTTAGAATATGTCAACTGTATGTCCAGTTGAATGTTAAGACAAAAGAATTAATGGTGGTGCCTTCCAGGTGTATGTTTATACTCTCAGTTATAAATTCAATTATTATCTATCTTTTTTACTCTAGTCCAAACTGAACATGTACCTACCTTTCTATTCATTGTGATTTTACTCTTGTAAACCTTATAATCAGCCCTACATAACCCAAAGGCTAAAACATTGTTAAATTAACCGACCTCACGTACCTTAATGATGCTTGTTTGCTTCGAGTACATGCATCGTGTTATCTTAAAAAAGAAATTTTATCATTTTTATTTTTAAAAGTTTTATTTTTTTTTAATTCTTGTTCCTTACAAATGCTTTTTACATTCAGTGATTTCATAAATATTTCCTGATTTTGCCTTTTTGTATTTTACCTCAGAATCAAGAGTTTGTATCCCTGTAAATGCTCCAAGACTAGTCGGGGGAAGGCATGAAGAAGCAAATGATGTACTGATTATTATTTTACCATTTCCAACTAGAATTTGCTCAGCAGCTGGTCTGTCAACAGAAATTCAAGATTCTATTTGTGAATTGCACAACAGAATTCGCTCTTATCCATTTTGTGCCTGAAGAGAATGAGGGAGTGCATTGGAAGAATTCCAAATATTTAGGATTTTTTTTTTTTGTATTGTTGTAAAGCATTGTTGCTCTTAAATGAAACGAAACTGAAGGAATGTAGAAATTGGTAAAACATTGTATTTGTCTATTGGGCAATAACAAAATTTATAATTCTATAGAAATTCATCCCAAAATACATTTCTTCTGTCCATATACTTGTGAATAAAAAGGGGAAGAAATTCTGAAATTCTTTTCATTTTTTTATTATTAAAGTTAAAAGGAAAAAAAAATATTTTTTTAAGGAAAAAAATCACAATTTTTTAGGATGTTTCATCACATCAGCCTGATACATAGTTATAGATGAAGTTTGGATATAATAAGATCTGTCTTATTAATAGCCTGATACATTGACAAGTATTTGTGTGTGTGTGTGTGTGTGTGTGTATATTCAACATCATCATTTGATATGACACCAGGAATGTCAAAACAAAATGGCTATATATAACATATTTCTGTTATAATTTTTATAACATATTTATATATTATAATTTCTAAAATAAATTATATAAATATATATATATATATATATATATATATATATATATTCTTTTACACACACACCAAAATAGGTAGAATGCACTTCTTCATAAATATTTACCTGAATTTTTCTATTTTGGAATTTTTTTTGCAAGATTTACGTACCAGATTTTTTCTTTACCAACCTTTTTATCAAACCACCATTGACCTCTCAGCACAAAAAAGAAACCACTGACATTATAACACCATCAATTTTAATTCAAACAAACATTAGAATAAATTATTATTATTCCACCACCATTACTACAATCATGCATGTTTTATAAAAGTATTTGCTGCTACAACTGTTATTACCATCAGATTTACTACTGCACCAATACCACCCCAACAAACTGAATTTTTACAGTTTACTGTCGTACCATTTGGTAGAATTTTTACTATTAATTTATTTATTATTGTTATCATATCTTTCTTTTTATCTCCACTTATCTCAACATTGCAACCCATTATTTCATTGACTATTTTTTATTTTGAACCACCCATAAATACCAATAAATATTAAAAATTAAATTTCTACTATTTGGTGCTATTGCTCAAAACAACCAATTGACATTAAAAATGATAAAACAAAGAAAAAAAACGACATTTACCTACAATAGTATTGACCCCATTTTAATTCAAACAAATATTATGAACAAAAATAATTATTGGAAAAAGAAATTTATTATTATTCCACCACCAATTGTGTATGTATTGCAACTACAATCACATATTCTAGTCTCCATGTTTACTGAATAAGTATTTGCATTCTACAACAAATTTTTTATTACCATTAAAATCATCAACCATAAATAAATCCCAAAATTAATCAGTTTACTAAAACGCATGAAATCCAAGGTCACAAATCACATCCACCCAACAACACTGTGCCAAATTATTATTGAGATAATTTTTTTAATATTTCAAAAACAGTCAATCAATTCACACAATTTTACCACACAATGTGTCAGCCAATCTAATTAAATTTTTCATCTGTAAACAAATTGGCGCCATATTTGTTATCAATATTGTGAAAATATTGTAATTATGTTTTATTTCAGTCTTACTAAACAAATTAATTTATTTATTATTGTAATTATCATATCTTTCTGTAATTTACCATTTATGCCCACTTATCTCAGCATTGCAACAGTCCATTATTTCATTCACACTATTTCATTTTTTCAAATATTCTACACTTATCTTGCATAAAAACAATGGCCCTTCTACCATTGTTCAAGATGCTCCTTCATTAGTCTGCAATTATGGCTTTTATCCCTACACCAGCAAAAATTAATACCATTATTCCTCCACCATAAATACCAATAAATATTAAAATTAGAATTTCCTACTATTTACATGCAAGTGCTGTTATTGCTCAAAACAAGCAAATAACCAGCATTAAAAAATAGGGTTCTTTGTGACCTCTCGTTTAAAAACAGCATTAAAAATTTTCAATAACATCATTTTAAAATTTACCTTTTTGAAATAGTCTTACTTAAATTGCTTTTTTTACGGCCCATCTTAAGTAATTTGAAAAAAATCCTGATAACAAAATGGATAGGTGTGTGAATGCAATATTTGTGAAAATTTGTGTGAATTGATTGGACTGTTTTTGTGTATAAAAAATTTATGTATATTTATATATATATATATAATTATTTTTTATAAAAAATTATAACATAAGTATGTTATAAAATCACTACAAAAATAGCCATTTTGTTTCAACACACTCTGTGTCTTATCAAGTGATGATGTTGAAAAGAAAATAAATGGTTTTAAATTGATACTTGATATATATATATATATATATATATATATATATATATATATATATATATGCATTTTTCTTTTTCTTAACGTATCATGCTTAATATTTATTAGCATTTTTTAACACTTTATATTAACTGATTTTTAAAAAGCGTAACTGACACCTACCGGGCTGTGTAGTTGAAAGTCTTAAAGTATGAAGGATTTTTTTGTTTTGTTTTTTTAAGATATAGATGAAGTGCTTTACAGGGACAATGGTTGCAGCAACCCTGCTACTTGTGAATAACAGGAGAATGGGTGAACAGGAGTAATCCCTGGTGTGACCTGATAATTAGTTTAATGCCTTTCCATAAGGAATGCAAGCTGCTTCAACCAAAATTTGAACTTAGTTCTCAGGTGAATAAAATCACTTTAAATGAGTTATTATCAAAATTTGTAATCAGAAAAAGTGTTTTAAAGGCAGAAAAAACTGCAAGAACTCTGAAACAAGTTAGTAACAAAAAGCTAGAAGAAAGGACTAAACAGCCCAATTTACAGCTACAAATATGAGCTGTCAGCATCAATTATTTACAGAAGTTTAAATATTGGGAACAGAAAACATTACCAAAATCAGAAGGCAGATTGGAATAACAAAATATACTAACCAAAGACTAAAAAATATTAAGAAATAGGAAAATTTCATTAGAATTGAAGAAAAGAGTGTTAAACTAATATGTAATAGCAGTCCTGTCCTATGGCGGCAAATGTTGGACGATTGCTTCAAAGATGAAAAGGAGACTTGAAGCAACAGAAATGTGATTTTACTGAAGGATACTAAGAATACCACAGACAAAGCATTGGCATAACAAGGAAGTTTCAAGGAAAATGGAAATGACAAGGACATTTGTATTTATGATCAAAAAGAGTTGAAATTTCTAGGATACACAATGAAGAAAGGGTGTTTGGAGAATTTGACACTCACATGACCTATTGAAGATAAGAGAGGCAGATAGAAACCGTGAGTAGCCTAGCTACCAAGCTTGTGTAAATGGATGGTAGAACAGGGACTAAGAAGGATAGTGTGTAGACAAAGCTTACTTTGAGCTATGAAGAATAGGAAAATGGGGAGAGCCATGATTACCCACTTCTTGAAATAAAATAGAAGAAGGGCAGCATGGATTTCCTTTGCTGATTTTTTAGGCAGGAACTTGGAATATTACTTAATGCAATTTTGTTCATTATTGATCTCACTTTGGCTTTATATTGTGCTTCATTATCTGCCATGTCCCTTCTGGATGTTGGCTATCATGGCTCTCCACAATTTCCTTTCCTTTGTAGCTCTTAATAAATTTTGTCTTTTTGCTATCTCTCCTAATTCTACTATCCATTTACTCACTAGATAGGTTATGCATTGTTTTCCTCTCTCCCTCTTGCTTTCAATCTATCCTGTGAGTATTAAATTTTCCAAGTCTTCTTTTTTCGTTATACCCTAGAAATTTCAACTTTCCCTTTCTGATAAGTATAAGTGTTTTTTTGGTTTGCATTTTCTTTAAAACATTATTTTTACTTATGTTCCATTCATGTTATTCTCAGTATCCTCCTATAGAACCACATTTCTGTTATTTCAAATCTCTTCATCTTCAGGGTGATTGTCCAGTGTTCACTGCCATATAAGGAAAACTGATATTACATCACAGGTCAGTAGTCTTCTTTTGTTTCTAATGAAATTTTCCTGTTTCTTAGCAAGACATCTTTCACTGTCCCAATGCACCTTTTGATTCCTGTGTGAAACATTCTGTCCACTGTTAAATCGGCACCATTCCTTACATATTCCACTGGTAAGATAGATGTTTGACTCAGAAATCTTCTTCTTTGTGGAACAGACTCTCAAGAGGATGCTTCCCAAAATACTCATCCACATCCTGGGTAAGACGATAAACTACGTCCAACAGCAAGGCCTCTGATCAGGTTTTCAGGAGCGTGGAACTACCTGTTAATTGCTGGTGTTCCCAGATCTACCCTGACCCAGGGTGGTAGCACCTGTTAGGGTCCTAGCTATGGGCAAATAGTTGATTCCCAACCTGACTCAAAACACTATGAAAGTGTAAAAATATGTCTAATACCAAAAATGCTTTGTAAATAAAATTATTACTAGCAATACATTTTTGGAAAAAAAGATTACCAGCAATAACAATTTTGTTGGCATTAAATAACCCTTTTAGGTTGATATGCTGTAAAACAAAACAAAAACCAAACCAAATGCAAAATACTACAATCTTAAACCCTTCAAGTCCAAAATCAATTCATATCTATTCTCTATATTCTTATAATTTTCACTTCATTCTGCCTCCTCATACATTCAGATCAAACACTTCACTTAGTAATCCACTACCTTGATTTGACTCTTCAGCTTTGGATGAACATTAATATAAAAAAATTCATAATAAAAGAATAAAAATATTTTCTTTGCACTTGTTATTGAATGAGCAGCAATTATGGGACAGTGGTATACTCTGCTATATACTTACCCACTCTCTCACATGTCAAACATTTTGTTATGTCTGTGAGGAGATGTATTTCCACTGCTCTATGGTGAGGTTTGCATGTTAAAGAAAAGAACTGAAAAACTAAGAGAAATGGAAAAATGAGGAGAATAGATAAAGAGCAAGAAGAAAATAAAAGGATAAAGAAAGAAAGAGAGAGAGTAATGCTTTATGATACCAGTGTGCTAACTCATGCTCCAAAGTGATACAATATGGGAACCAGTAATAAGGAGTGCCAGAGAAAAGCAATAACAAAGTTGCAATATGAACTCTGGTAAAGACATGCAATGATAACAGCAAAAATTGCAATATGAGCACTGGTAAAAATGATGCTGAAAACATTAGGTTTATAATACTCAGAAGTTCATACCCAGATGTCCTCAAGGACACATGGCACAGTGGATAAAGGTGTTGGTTAGATCCAGTGACAGACCCAAAGAAGGTGAGTTCAATACCTGGTTAAGGCAGTGGAGAGCTTTCAGAGGGAAAATTGGCAGGAGATAACTGATAACTGACATCCATCAAACATGGCACGTGGAACTAGTGATCGAAATAAAGGGTTCAGTTCGAAATTCCAACCACCTGAAGAAGGCTAGAGCATACAACGGCCGAAACGTTGTGACAAATATGGTGACAAAGATGAGGACAATTTTTTTTGTTTTTTTTTGTTTTGGATAAGACTTGTTTTTATGTCCATTGTTTTCGTCATGTTGTACTGATTATGTTAATTGTATTTTTAATGAATATTGTCCTGAAGAAGGTTATTAAACCGAAACATCAGACGTCGACATTTCATTCATATTAAAACAACATAATCGCATTTTAAGGATTTTTGTTTTGTTTTTCCAGATATTTTCTTCATTCTGTCGGATTTATACCCATTTATATTTGCTTATCATATATATATATATATATATAGTATGATGAATGCTTGTGATAACAATAAATATAAAATTGTTGTATCCTTAGAGGGGTTACAAATAGACAAATGTGGTACTTGAGTGAAAGGAACAGCAACATATGCATAGCTGAAAGAAAGAGAGGTCTATTGTAAAAGAGAATATGCTACTGAAAGACAGTGAATTGGTTAGCAAGCTAGTAATTCCTTAACCAAGTCCACCAGGTATATCCTGTGCTCACTATACATATATCTACCAATATAGTCAGTCCACATATGCGATAGAGAGTGTGGGACCTTCCATTACAACAAGAATGAAAGAGCTAATATATTATATAATAATAATAAATATACATTTTGTTCCTCGGAAAGTAAGGTTGTGTGAACCGGGCAATAGGTGACATATATACAACATTACATACTATAATTTATTTAGCATCCTCTCACATGGATTGTAAGAATTAAAAAAGAAGCATCTTTTCTCACATTGGCTAAATTGAAAGGTCTTTGTAATTGATAATCTGGAAAATATTTCTTTACATCTTACATTGATAATAACTAAGCCTGTGTTAGAAGAGCAAACAGTCAATTGAAAAGAAATGTTAGGAAGATTATTTCAGACTAACATTCATAGTAGAGGTTTTTATAACAACTAGGAGGGGATAAACAACTATTTCAGCCACAAGGTAGGCCCACACTTGTGCTGATATTTATTAGCTTATCTTTGTATCCTGAAGTCCAAAATGAGTAGATTTGGTTTGGTTTCATTTGTTTTACGGCATATCAACACCTCAATGGGTTATTTAATGCTGACAAAATTTTTATTACTGGTAATGTTTTTCTTCAAAAATCTATTTCTGGGAATATTTTTTCTTGCAGAAATCTATAGCTGGTCATATTTTTTTCAAAGAATGTATATCTTTTTGTATTGCTGGTATTTTTTTTAAAGTATTGCTGATAATAATTTTTCCTTCAAAATTATTGCTGGTAATAATTTTTTTTTTATTATAATGTATTTCTGGTATTAAAACCTATTTTTACACAAGTTTGGATGTTAACTATTTGCCCATAGCTGGGACCCTAACAGGTGCTACCACCTCGTGTCAGGGTGGACCTGAGAACACCAGCAACTAAGAGGTGCTTCCACGCTCCTCAAAATCTCCTGATCAGAGGCCTTGCTGCTGGACATAGTTTATCATCTTACCCATGACATGGGTGTAGTTTATCATCATACCCAGGATGACCAAAATGAGTAGGAATGGTGCAAGAAAAGTTTTGTTTATATTATTTTTATTCTTGAATGATTAGGATCATTTCTTCTTTAAAAGATGATTGAAGCCACTCTCAGGATGGTATGTCATTTACAAAATTAGTCTTTCTTTTCTTTTGATCACTCAGCATCAGCTATCTTTATATAGTCATTTTATCATTCAAAATCAGTCAAATGGAAAGAATATATTACTATCACATAAAAATCTCATTATGACCAAGCCCCAAAGATATAGTGGCGTCCTGGGTAAGACGTTAAACTATGTCCAGCAGCAAGGCCTCTGATCAGGAGGTTTTGAGGAGCATGGAACCACCTCTTAATTGCTGGTGTTCCCAGGTCCAACCTGACCTGGGGTGGTAGCACCTGTTAGGGTACCAGCTATGGGAAAATAGTTAACTATTACCAGCAATACTTTTTGGAAAAAAATTATTGCCAGCAATACAATTTTGAAGGAAATATATTACCAGAAACAGATTTTTGACAAATCAAAATATTACCAGCAATAAAAATTCTAAACCAAAGAATACATATTCTATTCATACGAATCTATCCTAAAAATGTTGTCAGCATTAAATAACCCACTGAGGTTGATCTGCCGTTAAACAAAATAAACCAAACCAAACCAAAGAATTAGTGACTTCTAAGTACACTCATTTTGACACGTCTTTTGCAACTGCTAATTATTACACATAATACTTTCAAATGCTTATAAAATACACCTTGCCAAGATATTTTCTTTTTCTTTATTCTAGCATTTGCTCAGGTGATACAGTTTAGTCAAGACATTTGTTTTCTGATTGATTCTGCATTATTTTGATGTTCAAGTTTGTTGTCTAAACCTTAGGCGTGTTTTTTATTCCTTAGGAAATAGTCAATACAATTAACGAAATTGTAATTCAATAATGCCTTAAGTTTATACATTTTTATGTTTCTTTCATAGAAAGATTTCATGAAAGGAAAATATTAAAAAAAAATTGAAAGCCAAATAAATAAAAGTATTTCTTTTCATTAGAATGGTTTTTGCAGACGATTTGTACAAGGAACTCTACTGAAAGGAATTTGTTTTGCAAACATAGACGAATATTTGAATAACCTTCTATCAAAGACCCAGTAACATTCAATGGAATATTCTACAATGGATGCAGCTGGATAGCAAGATGTATTTTTGGAAATTGTCTTTGAAAAACAAACTCCTTGAGAAATGTGGATTCCTAAAAGATCAGGCAAGACCATTTTTAGAATCCTGTTTTTTTTTTCTGGCTTTAATCTTTAGCTTTGGTCTGTCCTTTTGTAAGTGTTTTCTATGTAGCATTATTCTTAATTTAACTGTTGTCTCATTCTCTGAAGAATTCTGGATAGAGATTTAAGTTAGAAATCAAAGCAGAAATCATCATATTCAATGAATTAGTTACATGAGCATCCTCATCTTCATTGTGTAATATTATCATTGTAAATACAATAAAAATATGAGATAAATTTATTGTTTTTGGACTGTGTCTATTAATATCCTTGTGAGAGTGTGTGGTTTTGATGCTTTCTCCAAACATGGATCTTCTTGCAAGAATATAAGTGGCTGTTTTTAGGCATGGTGTTTATATATCTCTCTGCCATTTGATTGTCCCATGTGTGGGCATCCTGAGCACACCTGGGTCGACCATCTGTTTACATGTCGGGGGCATCCCTCTGATGCACCTGTGTACTTTGGTGTGACACTAAGTACAAAATCTATTTTAGTATCTCTTTGAGTTGCCCAGTACTTATTGTCTTAGAACGATGGCTCTTTTTATAATATTAAATTAAATTCAGACCATTCGGTATTTCCTGGAATAAATCACATACTACACATTCTTGGAATCCATGTTTTTTCATTGTTTTAATCTTTAATTAAGGTCTGTTTTTTTTTCTAATTGTTTTTCTATGCACCATTATTATTTCTATCTGAATTTCTGGAATAAGGAGTTATCATTATTTACACAATTTATTGGGTTGGTGCATAATTATCAGGCGTTTTTGTAGGCAAGTTTTTTGTTAATAAAAATTGCTGTTTTATTTACTTTTTTTTAATAAAAATATTATTTTTTCAGGTTATAAAAATGTGTGTGAATAATCATACATTCTGGAATAATCATTTAAAAATGTTATTTTTGAATTGTTATGCTTCTTTTTTCATAATAAATATTGTTTAAAAAACGCCTGATAATTATGCACCAACCCAATATATTCACACTATTGTTCTTATTGTTGTTGTTTGTTATTACCACAACATTTCAGCCATTGTGCAACTCTGACCTTCATCAGGTGCATATTGGTTGAGGTAACCTGCAGGAAATTCAGAACTAAACACATTATTTAATCTGCTGTGGGTAGACTCTTCTCATTTCACTATGAATAGGGATATCTCATCTAGTTCTTATTTTTAGTACTACTCATTGCTCTCCCATTTCCACTGAGTTCAACTACACACTGCCCAGCCCAGGGATTGAAATCACAACCACTATGTCATCTAATTCATGAACCAACACTTTAAACCACTAGGCTATTGTCTATTGTTTCTGTAGTTAAGTTTGTGGAATAAAGTGAAAATACTAGGCAAGGAAGAAAACCGAAGAGTTAGATATCTGAAAGAATCAGCACATATGCTAGGCTATAAGGACCCTCTTACCTTAGTTGGTCTAGCATAGAAATACATACAATATGGTAGCCACTAATAAAGAAAGACATGGCAGCAAGTCTTCAACAGTAGCAGCAGTCAAAACAAGGCTGGCAGGAGTAGCCACATTAATCAGCAGGAAGGCTAGGTTTAAAACTCCAAGTTCACTACAGAAAATTGTCCTTGTGGTTTAAAGCATTGGCTTATGAATTTGGTGACATACTAATTGATCTGTACTGTGGATATCATTTTTTTCAAGCCCTTTTTCCCCATTAAGTTCCCTAAAATTATGTCTTCCTTATGTTAAGTATAAGTGTTCTTTTTGTTTCCATATCCTCTAGAACTTTGTCATTGCTCACATGTTTGATCCATGGTATTCTCAACATCCTTCTGTAAAACCACATTTCTATTGCTTCAAGTCTCTTCATTCATGATGAGATTGTCCAGAATTTAGTGAATTCATTTTCTATCCATTTGCTAACAGTTTCGTTTCTGGATTATTTTGTGAGGAGAAACAAATTTGAAGGATTTATATCATATAACAATTCAGTACTCTTTTCTTTGTTTCTAACAAAACTTTTCTATTTTTTAATACTGTGCTTAGCTTTTGGAAGAGATCTTTTGGCTTTCAGTTTCACACTTTCTATCCTCTGTTAAAACATTTCCCAGACATTTACATTGTATTACTTGTTTGATTTTGGTATCTTCAGTTTGTAAAATTGCATGTTGGGTTGTTTTTTCTTTGCCAACAATCTAACATTCTATCTTCTTGCAATTGGAGTTTAGTCCTTCTTTTTCACTTTCATTCACTATCTTCTGTAGGAGTTCTTCTAGTTTCCTTTCTTTGTCTGCTATAAACTTTGTGTCATCTGTGTATCTTATGTTAAGATTGTGGCTGCCAATAATAAATCCTTGTAGGAATTCTAAATCTCTCAGGATTGCTTATCTTTAAACGTCAAATAAGACCAGTGAGAAGGCACATCCTTTTCTTACACCTCTTTCTATTTTTGTATATTCATTGAATTCATTTTCTATCCATATGCAGGTAGTTTAGTTTCAGTATAGGTTCTGGTTTATTTCAAATATACATCCCAAATATGTTGAGGTTACCTAGCAGTTCTAAAAATTCTTTGTCAAGTGCTTTTGTATAATCTATAAAACATAGGTATACATTCTTTTGCATTTGTATTGCTCTTTCTGGTATCATTCTGAGCATAAATGTATTTTTGGATGGCATCTTCGACTATCCCAATGCACATTCTGATTTCAGTGTTACACTTTCCATCCTCTCTTAAAACATTTCCTAGATTGTTGTACTTGTTTGATTTTGTTAGGATGCTTCTTTTGTTGACAGCCTAGCATTCTATCTCCTTAAAATTGATGTTTAATCCTTTCTTCTTTCTTTCCTTCACTACTTTCTGTAAGAGTTCTTGTAGTTTCCTTTCTCTATATGCCATAAATACTGTGACATCTGTATATCATATGTTGCTAAGATTGTGGCTGCTAATAATAAATTCTGATAGGACTTCTAACTCTCTTGGGATTGCTTCACTGTATAAGTTGAATAAGTCTGATGAGAAGACACATCCTTGTCTTATACCCCTTTCTGTTTTTCAAAATTTGCTATCATCAATTTTCTGAAAACTGCAGACTGAATACACAGTAAAAAGAATACTGTAACTTTTTCACATACCTAACATAGTTTATTGATATAAACCTGGTTATTCTAATAATGTATTTCCTTATTCAAATCTTCTGTTCAGTATAAACATTCTTTTTGTTAACATTAAAGTTAGATTGTCCCTGAAGCAAGGATGAATACACATTTTGTATTAGTTTAAATTGGTACACAATACATTAAAAATGAAAAGAAATATTTTTTATCATTTTGAACCTAGTGTGCAAACTATAGATTTGTTTATTCCAGAATTTCCTCAGAAGATAAAAAAAATTCAAAATGCGTTTCTAGGAAAGTCCCTCAGGGTCATCAATGATGTTCTTTTGAGAATTTAATTGTGGAAGTAAATTTAAACCAAATTTCAAACTCTTTTTATCAAACATGAAACAAAATGGATTCTATATGAATTACCAGAAAATCAGAAATTGTATCATTTTCTTGTGATTTGATCATCACTGCTTATTTGTAAAAGACTCATTCCTGAAATATACCATTATTTGTGATGTAAAATGAATATTTTGTTAAAAAAAAATTTTATTGTTTAAAAATAGTGTACTTTACTTATCTCTGCCAAAATACAACATTCCATGTCATTAAGGATATAGATTTTCTTCTGTTAGGATTTGGCTGTGAGAGAAAAGTTGAAAAAATATTCTATAAGAATTGGCAGCAAATCTCAAACTACCTCATTTTGTTCATTTGGTTATCACTGAAGAATTGGCAGCACATCTCAGACTACCTCATTTTATTTCGTCTTATCACTGAGAAATTGGCAGCAAATCTCAGACTACCTCATTTTGTTAATTTGGCTTGTCACGGAAGAATTGGCAGCAAATCTCAAACTACCTCATTTTGTTTGTTCGGCTTATCACTGATCAATTACAACAATGGAGCCACATAGATATGTGTCTCATTCACTTATGATGAAAATCAGATCATTTGCGATAATCATAAATGCATATTTTGATCAGAAGAATTTTTTTTTTTATAGTCTCGAGTTTTAGTTTTCTCTGTTCAAATCCAAAGTATACAATTTAATATTTACATCGAGACAAGGGGGAAAAAGTTTGTTCAGATTCATCCATCAAACAAAATTAATTTTCTGTTTCTATTTTCAGCTCTTGTAAATTTGACATCTTGAAATTTGATCAAATTTTCTTGATAATCTTTTGATAAAGCCCAAATAATTTGACAGTTGCTCTTTTTTCTCTTAATTAAACTTCAGTTTTACTCAAAGAAAAATTAATTGGCCATATGTCATGGTGACATATTGCACCTTTTTTCTTTTGTTATATAATGATTTGTATATACTGAGAATTGCTGTGAAAAATGTCTTTAGTTTGGTAAACATTTTTAGATCAATTTTTCCAACTAGGCTTCATCATTTTTCTTTTTGTTAATAAATTTGATGCCTCCACAAATTTAAAATTGTTAAAAACATTCAACATTTTTCAGCCATAGTATTCAACTGAATTTTTTCCCTAATATATGAATATCTTCTCACACATCTGGTTGTTTGTGGATAAATTGGCCTAAATTCATGATGTTTCAGTCCCAAGTTTTTGACTTGCATAAGCTATCATTAGATGGAGGATAAGAAAGGAAAATCAAATGTGTTTTAAGAAGCAGATTGTTTCATTATTTTTGAAAGTGTTGTTTTTTTTAAAAACTTAAATTGAACACAGCCTGACGCATTAATTAATGTGTATAATGAATACATTTGCAAAAGATCATTAAATATAAGACAAAAATAGTTGTTCAATATCTGTCTATATATCTGAGATGAGGTATTATGATTACTTACATTATTTATTTTATATTATTCAGACAGTTATCCTCATCTTCATTGCCATATTCACAATATTTCAGCCATTGTGCACTCCAGCCTTCTTCAGGTTATTGGAATTTTGAACCCTTTATTTTGTCCACTGGGGTAGATCATTCTAGTTCCACATATCATGCCTCTTTCAAACATCTCAGTTATTTCCCTTTAACTCAACTCTCCAAGTTTTGGTTCACTACTACTGTGGCCTGGTATTGAACTCACAACTCTTTGGGTCTAGTCACTGGATCTAACCAATGTCTTTACCTACTGGGCCATGTGTCGGTTCAAAATTCCCATCACCTGAAGAAGGCCAGAGTATACAATGGCTGAAATATTGTGAATATGGCAATAAGGTTGAGGATAACAGTCCAAATAATGTAAATAATGTAAGTAAAATAATTGTTGTTTTTAACAATCAATATCAGTTAACACACTTAAAGGATCATGTCTCTTTTGAGTCATGACTGATTAGACAGAAGATTTTCCTGCAGTAAGTTATTATTTCTTCCAGTGGTAGACTGGTTTCCAACCAAGGCTATAGGACCCAGTCTTTCCCAAGGGTATTTGCACATAAATGCACATAATAAACCCAACTGGAATTTGATCTCAGCACTTCAAATTCTTATTTCAAGCCATTATCCGTTACACCACCCCCACCCATCCTGCATCTGTAAATAAAAGAAAAAAAATGTAGGAAAGAAAATAATCTATCAGCAAATGATAGATTTTGTCAAGACTCTGAAATTTGTAACTTTTCTTTTTGTTTCCAAGATTTTTATCAAAAGTTTCCCTTTTATACTGGCTACCACTCAAGGCTAGAAGCGCCTACTATTTAACCCATAGCTGGAAGGAGAAGAAATGTATTCATGCCTTTCCCAAGGACAATATTGTGAATTAAATGGAACAGACAAGGACAGAACATCAACTCTACTCACTTATTCCACTTTATACACAGATAACTGATATGCACCCACATGCCTATTCTTCCCTTACACCCTCCCATCTTTGATATTTGCTTATTAAATAATATTTAAAACTAAAATTTCAGAATTATATAGAATAGCATTAGTTAAGTGCCATATATCATACACACTTGAGCAATCGTGTTTCTTTCAATTTATGACTGACAAGGCAGAAGATTTTCTTGCAGTAGCTTGCCATTTCTTTCTGCAGTAGATTGGTTGCCAACCAAAGCTATAGGACCCAGTCTGTTCTGCTATTCAACACACAGCTGGTGGGGAGAAGAGATGGATTCATACCTTGCCCAAGGGTATTTGTGCATAAGTAAATGTATGGTACCCTACTTGAATTCAAACTCAGGTCTCCAATTTCTCATTCTGAGCCAATATCCATTGTACCACACCGAATATCCAACACACATTAAAAAAAAAAATGGCTACCCAAATATACTAAATTTAAAATTAAGATTATTTACAAAGTGTAGGAAATTGATGATAAAAGTCAATACTATTTCTTATCAGACTGGAGGAGACTTCATTTTATGAGCAAAATGGTTATCCTGCTACTGTAGATTACCAATATAATGGCATGTTTGGAGCACCATGAGGTGGTGTAATGGCTAGTATGCTTGTCTCACTAGAACAATTACGACTGAGTAATGAGTTTGATTCTCACTGGGTGCCCCCTACTTTTATGGCCTTGTGCCACATCTAAGCTATGCTTGGAAAATTAATAGTGTGTTTGAATTTTGAGGTTGTGTTGCCATTTCCTGCTATGGTAACAAAAACAACATTTGCTGAAATTATTAATAGAACACATGCAATTGAGAGGCCTTGAAAAAGGAATGCAGTGGAAGGGGAAGTAATACAAATGAATGCTGCAGGGTACTAATGGTTAAAGAGTTAGATCAAGTAGTTACTATCCCAATAGGGTAGACTACAGACTTGTTGGTCTCATTTTATTGCACTTATCTCTACTCACATTAGTTTTCAGTGAAAGAAAAACAAATTAGAAATAAACTGGTAATCATAAATCATTATTTCAAACTACATCCACTGGAAGAAGAGAAATTAACAATCAGAATACAATTTTAGTAAAACATGTTCTATTTGGTTAACTTTTTTATATGAATAAAATAGTGGATTAGTTTTTGTAAGTTTTTAAAATTAAATTACCTCCATAGCCTTATTGGGTTATGTGCCTCACCCCAGAATATACTTTTTACTTGGTGTAACATCAGAGAAGTCAGGCATATTGATATGTTGACCTGGGAGATGACCTCCTACCTCCTAACTCCTAAGTGCAGATCCACACCTTACAGATCCATGTTATCAACCCAGCTGTATGAAGTATGTGTACATGTGGAAAAAAAACCATGTGACAGATATATAAACACTCACTGCTTACCCTTACAGTCATATTGCATTGAAACACTAGTTTGTGTATGATTACTGAAGTTCACCAACATTGGGCTTGGTCAATAACTAGATTGGTTACCTGGTTCTCTAAGCTTGTAAGTGCAAATAGTGTAATTCCAAGCTCAGAGAAACAAGTTCCAACTCCAGTCAAGTTTGTTATATTCACTCACATGAAAATACCCTTGGGAAAAGTATAAATCTATATCTTCTTACGCCCAGTTATGGGTTAATTAATAGGATTTTTATCAATAATTATAATCTCAACACTCTTTTATATTACACATGAGAATGTAGGGTCCCCATTCAAACGAAGACCCCTGCCCCCTCAGGTCCACATACACACACTGGCCAACAGTACTTGATGAAGACTAGAGTTGCCAAATATGTAATGTTATGAAAGATTGTCTTGTGTTTTTATTAGTCATGAGAATATAATTACATTATTTATACATTAGTATGCTTTTTTTAAAAATTAGAATGTAGTTTGGTAACAAATAATACCTAATAATATCCATTTTGACTGTATAATATCCTATGATAACTATTAAAAAATGTTTTGAAGAAAATTGAAATTTTTATGAAAAATTGATAGTGTACATATTTATGGGTGATACTATACATACATACATACAATATTATAATTACTTACTATTTTAAAAATATGGTCCCATTGCTACACAGAAATGACCATGTTTCAAAACAGAAACTAGAATTTTAAATTTAATTATAAAATTAAATTTAAAATCCATAGTTCCATTCCATTATCAAGTGATTTTTGGAATCTCTCTCTCTCATATATAATACATATATATATATATATATATATATATCGCACATGGAGTGCAGGTGTTAATAAAATACTACTCAAATATAATACTGATTGTGTTGTTGATGAAACCCAGAGTTGTGGTACTGGTGAATGAAAAAAATGTATATTTATTATATATATATATAGAGAGACAGAGAGAGATCAAATAGGAAATGTTTATCAATCTAACATGTTTCCCTTTTATTAAAGCTTCATCAGAGAATGAGATACAGAGAAAAGAAAGAAATTCTGGTATTTTTATTTTGTGTTGTTTTCATTCATTAATTAGGAATTTGACTTGTTAACCAGCGTTAGTATAAGTTATACCATGCTGAACTCAAGGAGATGCATCCTTTTAAAGCTCAAAAAAATTAGATTCAAAGCCTAACTGAAAAAAAGTAAATATTGCTTTATGTATGTAAGTGAATCATCATTCAAGTTTGTTTATGTGGAATTATTTTTGTTTAACTATATAAAATCAAACAACACAAAAATAAAAATACCAGAATTTTTTTTCTTTCTCCATATGTTATTCTCTGATGAAGCTTTAATAAAAGTGAAACATGTTAGATTTAAAAACATTTTCTATTTGTTCTTATCATTTTGTTGAATATCAATCCATATTTGATTTGTATTTGACTGCAATTCACACACACACACACACACACACAGGGAAGCCAAACTTTCTGTAAAGTTAAACAAATTTTCCATCAACCATGAAATCAAATGTAGAACAAATAGTATGCAAAATGCAAGGAGTGTTGAACTTCAATCAAAGCAACTCCAACATAGTATGTGGGTGAAGAGGTAAAGCCTTCAGCAATCTTGTTATGTTATATCAGTTGACCATCTGTGCCGAAGCTACAAAAAGTGACACATTTTGTGATAAAGTGCAATAAGGTGAAAGAGTTCAGTGCAAGCAAGTGTTATGCCATCGAGACAAACATATGTATCTCGCTATATTTTTGAGACGAGATATTGTAACTATTTAGACTATTTATATTGTTTGAACTCATCTTTATTGTCATATTCATGTTTCAGCCATTGTTCTCAAGGGTACATGGCCCAGCGTATAAAAGCATTGGTTGAAGTAATCCAAAAAATAACTTGACCCAAAGAGTCGTGAGTTCAATACCTGGCCATAGGTGGAACAAAAACTTGGAGAGTAGAGTTACTAAAGGGAATTAACTGAAATGACCAAAAAAAGTACGACACATGGAATTAGAACAATCTGCCCTTAATGGATGAAATAAAGGGTTCAGTTCAAAATCCCATTGTATATCACCTGAAAAAGGCTTTGAGTGTACAACAGCCATATTCATGTTGTGAATATGGCAATAAAGATAACTGTCTGAATGACATAAACATAAACACCTTTTGTTTAATTCAGAGATGCTATGAAAGGCCAGACAGTCATTTTGAATAATTACCATGATATAATGGTGCTTTCTTTTTGGCAACAATGATCAGAATAATTCTTACATTTCTTTAATAATCATTTTGCCCAAACACTCAGTAAAGATCAACTCATTGTAAGGACAGTTGTGGCAGATTGCACCCAAGTCAGAGAAACTAATTGGCTTCAACACTTAGAATTATTTACTTGAGGCAGTACTATTACCATTAGCAGTACTATTACCATTAGCTTTTACTGCCACTCAGAATTTTCTTCAGTCAAGATGACCAGTTGTACTCTCAATGAAACATCTTGCCTGTTATCTGTTCACGCCAGAGCTCAAGTGGAACTCATATATGTAATCCATCATTAAAAATGCTGGAAAAATTGTTGGTTCCTTATACCACTCCAAAAAATACCTGACTCCTCCTACCATGCTCTATTTTTACAAGATTAGACCAAAAAATAGAGTATTGCTACATAATCCTCACTTTGCGGCTTTGACAAAGTTCAAAAGCGTTTATATACCCTTTGGGGCAATGAATTATTTTCAACCCTACAGTCATTTTCTCACAGACAAAATATTGCAAGACTATCACTACTGTGTCGCTATTTCCATGGCAGATCTTCAGACAATCTACATTTTTTGAGTTCCACCTATTCAGACCTTTACAGCTTGGATGCTGCCATGCCAGGTTTAAATCATCCTCATTCCCTTTGTATTCCATTGGTAAGGAGGAAGTTCCTCTCAGCTTCTTTCTGAGAACCACCACTTTGTGAAAATAAACTCTCAAGAGGATGCTTCATTGATCATTGCAATCTTAACCTCTTCAAATTTGGGGTCAACATATATCTATTCTACATATCCTCGTAATCTGCACTTACTTTCTCCTCTTATGTCCAACATCATTTAGTAACACTCTACCTTGAGTAGCTTTTTAAATATTCAGTGATGAAATCAAGTTCTTTCTTCAAGAAAGTGATGGTTATTTTTGTGTATGATGTTAACCTGCTAGAGCAATACATTTCAGTGTCTATTTGCTTACAACATTTAGGTCTCATGGTGTGGGTGGGATGCCATAGCTAGATACTTGTGGAGAGAATATTGAACAGCACCATGTATGTCCAAAACATTGTTCAACCTACTCTGCTGCCATTCCTGCAACAGAAAGATAATGTGCTGTTGCAGTAGAATAATGCCTACCAACACGATACCCATGATGTTCTGCAAGATGTTCTCCAGCTTCCTAGACCTACATAGTTGACAAATCTGTCCTATTGAACAACTGATATATGTTGTACTCAAAATTCTCAATGTTTGGCAATTTCCATGGTCATAATCAACAAACCTGTCCCTCATTGAATATGAATAAGACATGATGGAAGAACACCTGACTCATTCAATTGGTCCACCTACAACTCTTACTATAGTTCATCAACAAATGTAAGAAGAATGGAACTATTTATCATAGAGAAGTAGTCATTAGTTATGTGATCAAATACAACTGAGGGTACAAGCCTAAACTGTGCCCAAGAATGGTATGCAGTTTACAGTGTTGAAATACTGTTTATACCTTTCTTTGTTTAAAACCAGTCTATGTATTGATCAATATATATGATCTAATAAAGTGAGACTACCTGGACATTAAATTTTGAGTAAACTGAAGCACATAGAATGTTGCAAATTTTATTTTCAGTGAATTATTTTTTTTAGTTATACATTGTTTTAGGAATTATTTTTTTATTGTTATAAGCATGTGTATGGTTGCATGTCCAGAAAGCAAACAAAACAACAATTACTAACTGACGGTGAGGTCATGCTATTGCTTTAGCTCATTTTATATTCTTTTTTTTTTTTCTTGAGGGAAAAAAAAAATTATGGGATAAAATTTTTGTATTTGTTCCAATATAGAGAATCAAAGTGGAATGTCTCTTTGTGGGCAAGGGAAGCAACTTGGAGTAGAAAAAAATCTTTTTATTTTTGGGGATAGTCAGTAGGGCTAAAAGTTGATGCACAATGTCAGGTCAGTTGACCAAATTTACTGGTGGTGACATCTAACGTTTTATCCACTGACCTGCAACTCTACTAACAGTTTCATGCTCTTGATTCTTTAAAGATATGGTGAATAATGAATCATTTTTTGTCATGCTATTAGTTTTTAGCTCATTTTATATTCTTTTTTTTTTTTTTCTTGAGGGAACTTGTTTTTGTAAGTCTGATTTGATGCTCACAGCTCCTGCTCAGTGAGCAATAAAAAATTGAAATTTTTTTTTTTTTTTATTTTACTCTCTTAGTATTCATGTCCAACTGACAAATTTTAATGTACAGTGAATCAAAAAGAGATCTTGTTTGATGCAGAGTTTAACATGATAATTTTATATAACTTTATAAATTTGAGAGTTCATTTTATCAAAAACTACCATAAATCGGTATTTTTTATAGGAATCATGTTTTCTTAATTTGGTGGCATTCATTTTTTTATAGACATATTTCATTTTTTGTTGCAGGTGAGTGAACAGTTTTAGATTGTATTTGCAGAAAACAGTCATTTTTTTCTATATAAAAAGTAAGTCTTTACATATCAACTATTGTAAATCTGTTCTAAAAAAATCTTTTTATTTTTGGTCTCTCTTTTTCAGGAATATTTAATTCATCTACCAGGTTTCATTCTGAAGTTGAGTTTCCCTTGTAATAATAAATCAGTTATGCCATCTGAGACATATTTCACAGTTGATCATTCCAATGAAATCTTATTTCGAAGAAATGTTAACCATACTATTTGAAAATTGATCCTTTTATAAAAAGATTTATCAAAAAAGAATAAGTTCTTATTGACTCTAATTTTGTTGATCATTCAATAAAACCTTTTTTTTATCAATTAAGAATAAATTGCCCCCATAATGAAAAATACTGTCTGAAAATAGATCATTCCAACAAAGTCAGAAGAATATTTTTCTAAATTAATGTTTTCCTTTGCTTTTAAAAATGAAATTTTTGACTGCTTTTTATATGAAAATAGATCATTCCAATGAAACATTTTTTTTATCAAATGACAACACTCTTTTCCCAATACGATTTTTCTACATGCTCTTGGAAAATAAATCACTCATATTGAAAAATTAAACAACAAAATTATAGATTTCTTGAATAACTAACTGAATGAATAAATAATTCCATTGAAATATTTTAATACAGTTAATTAAAAAGTTTTATTCATTAATTTTTTCATTTCTGCGAATATTTGTTACTGTGAAAGATAAAATCCATTCAATGAAACTAATTTTTTGCCATTAAAAGGATAGAATTTTTTTTAATATTATGTCTGAAATTTGTAGATCCTTCCAAGTCATTGTTAATTTACAAGTCTATTTTAACTTCTGAAATCTGCTGTTTTTTTCTAGAATTTTCATGTGGCTTTTTATTTTTTCTTTTCAAATAAAATCCTCAGCCATTTTCTTTTTCTTGCTATTTGAAAGAAAATCATTCCAAAACAGGCTTTTTTTCAAATTGTACAATAAAGCACTTATCAGTTATTTTATATGGAAATGAGTACTTCATTTTCAAAATAAAGTAATTGATACTTCAAAATGCCATTTCTGTGGTCTCATCCAAAAGGCCATAGAAAAGGGGATTTTAAAATAGGAAAGGCTTCTTGTCACTGTCTATCCTAAAACTAGCTAATCTGACAATTCATGGGCGTATATCTAAACCATTTATTCTTTGATTCAATCAAATTGGTCCAATCACAAAAAGAATCCATCCATCATTTTTAGTTTTGAATTAAATCTGAACCCCAATCCAATTAAGTTGACCAGTCATCATTCACTTCTGTTGTGGGATATAAAATACCTATTGGGATATATTTTCAAATGCAGACATGAAAATAAATTCCTTCTGCTTTATAACTACTGTTCTGAAAATCAAAAACAACCACATCAAAATGTAGACTAAAAAAAACACTAATATCGTATAACCTATTTCTAATAAACTTCATCCTAAATAACTGAACATAGAAAAAAAAAATGGACAAAACAAATAAATATCCCAGATGAATAAAATAATTTATATTTTTTGTAAGTAAGCAATCAATTACCATGCATAACGCAAGTCTAACACACTTTTTTTTGGTTGTCTTGGGTTTTGAAAAGACGCTTTATTTTTAATAGATTAGTCATCGAAAACAATCATTTTGAACAATACCATTTTATATAAACTATGTCTAAAATGAATTCTCTTGTTTCCATCACAAAATCAACATAAAAATTTGACTTATTTTAATGCAAGATTAAAGAAATACAGTCGTTTTTTTATGAAACACATATATATAGAAAATTGAAAATTCGTTATATCTATCTTTACATATCTTTATATCATTCTTCTTCTTTTATGAGCTTTTGCTTAAAATTGATTTCTGAACCTTCAGGATGAAGGCGATCATTAAAGGGGAGCAACTCTCCACTTTGCCCTTTTTTCTCTTGTAGTTCACAATATGTTTTTGTCCTGTTTGAAATATACTTCTCCCAGACCCTGTTCTGTCAATCAAAGTCTTGCCAAAAAGGTTAATGTTCCCATTCAACGTATGTTTCTTCGTATTGCTTTCTCTTGTCTCTCTTTCTCTCTATCTGCCCTGTGAGTATCAGATTCTCAATTGCCCTCCTGTATCATTTTCTTATTACATGTCATCTTCAGAACTTATATATGCTTCAGGGACTAAATGGGATGGATGCCCTACATGCAACATATTATAAAATTTGTACCTGGATGTTATCAGTGTCTATTTGCCATTTATACACTACATTTTCAGCCATACAGAACCGTATCACTAAAGATCATTTGTTCCAAATTTTAGCTGCCTCTTCCTGATGTTAAGTATAAGCTTCCTCCTTGTTTTCATTCTCTCCAAGACCTCATCGTTTTTTGCATTCATGTTGGTCCATGTTATCCTTAGCATCTTTCTAAGAATGTAGAATCATAGCTTATCATTTCAAGTCTCTTCTTCATCTTTGAGGAGACTGTCCAACATTCATTGCCATAAAGGAAGACATATCACGTGTTTTAACATCAGCAGTTCAGTACTCTTTTCTTTCTTTACCAATGAAATCCTCCAGAATGGTCTTGTAATACTCTGCCTAACTTTTGGAATGTTTTTGGCCATCAATATAATGTTGATTTCAATACGTCTTCAGATCTCAGTGTCACATCTTTACAGTTATCTTTATTCTGTTTCTCAACTATACCAAGACAATAACAGTTTTTGGAATGCAAGAGTCCATATCTCTCTTTGCCTCATTCTCCTCTTTTCTTCCCCTCATATTTCATGCACTTGTTGAGGATCAGAAAAAGAACAATTTGTACTTACTGGCCTGACTTAAAATGATTTAGGAATTTCCTTCATGTTCTCTACATTCAATTAAAATCTCCCTGTAAGTTTGACCTATTTTTTTTTCTGCCAGTTTAAAAAGCCTAAAGCTCTTATTCTTTAAAAACTTTATGAATTTTTTCAAACCTTTAGACTCTAATTTTCTTGGCCAAATTATTATTCTAAGACTCCTGAAATTTTATTCTATAACATTGATAGTTCACCTATTCTGGTTTTTGTCTTTTTGAACAAGAGTAAGATTTATTCCTTTTCTGACTTTGATCTAATGAAAACTCTGAAAATAAAAAATTTTGACCTCTTAAGATTAGGGGTTAACTGAAAGCCTTTTTTTGCCTGAGGTGAGTTCATCTTTTTGTCCATAATTTGAAAATGAAAAAAAGATTGCCTAAAAAAAATTTCTTCAAAAAAAGAATTAAGCAAAAGTTTATGTCAAGTTTAAAATCAATTCCAAACGGACAACTCTATTGTAAAAGAACATCATCTGAAGAATATTTTTGAAAAAAGGTGTCAATTTATTTTATTCTTTTTTGTTTGAAAGAAGGAACTTACAAAAGGAAATTTCTCTTCATTTTCTTGGGGCAAAGTTAAAAGTTGATTTTGAACTGTTTTGAATCAAGTAAAAAAATAAACAAAAGAATATTTGCTTTTGACAACAAAAATGATTTTGTATAAAATTAGATTTTCAATGATTAAATAAGGCATTTCTTTAAAATTGAACATATTTTCTGATTTTTAGAAATTTGCTCTATCTTAATTTTTATCCTTTATGTAAAAAATTTGAATGGGCATGTTGTTAGAGTGGTTATTTTAGAGTGGATAGAAATCAAGATTGCGATTTCATATTTTAGCATTCTGAATATGAAACCCATCTCAATTTTAATATTTTGCAGTATCATAGGTTCCATAACCATCATATTCAATTAGTTAAGGTGGTGTGTCTGGGAGAGCCAGATGAAATCCAGTCCTTTTTGGTTTCATCTATCCATAATAGTCTCTTTTGTATTAACCCCTAAAAATGGGGGTGAAGAAAATACAAAAGGGATTTTTCTGAAATTTTTCTGTAACTTTTACCTTCTATTTCTAGTCAAAGCTTGATCCATTCTTTTTTTGCAAATTTGTCAATTTTTATTAAGTTTTTACCTCTTGTTATGATAATAACCATAATTTTTTTCTTGCATGAATATCAATTACAGAATGATTTTCTGTCACTTTCAAAATTATTTTATGTTGTTTTTTGAAAAAAAAATAACTACGTATGATGAAAAAATTATTTTCAAAAATATTCCACTTGAATAACCTAGATTTTTTTGATATACCAAGGGCTTCTCAAAAGTAATTTAAGAGTTTTAAAATTGAAATTTGCATTGTACAAGTAATTTTTTTTTTTTTTCACTATTGAAAAATGAATAAATTTGAATTTTATTTCTATTATTTTAAACCAAATTTCTTTTGAACTTTCCCTGATCTTTTTCTGTTTTCTATGCTGTTTTATATTTGAAATTATTAAATGCATATTTTTATGCATTTTCAGTTTTAATTATATGTAATGTTTATGCTCTTTATTCAGTTTTAATTGGTCATTATAAAAAGGTCATAGTTTTACAATAAATTAAACATTTCTATGTTTACAGAGTTGAAATTTAAAATATTTGTTATTTTCAACAGCTAAAACAACCACCACTGTATAATGTTAGATATATATATTTTGATAAAAATTTTATATATATAGAGATAAATCCAAATGAAGAATGCCTAATAATATCTTAAAAATATTAAAATTTTGGTATTATCCATTTGTCAAAATTAAATAATATAATATATATATTAAATTTAAAAATTTTTTCAGAACCAAAATAATTAACAATTCAACAGGCAAATATAAAATAAAAAACTCTTTCTTAACTTCAAAAAGTTTTTAAAAACAAAATTCTTTGAAAGCAACTAATTTGCTGTAGAGTCCCACTGGAGTGACAGGGTCTAATAATTTTCTATTTTTTCCCCAAAATTATGTCATTTACAATGGTGTGCAGTAATATGAATCTTTTTCGGGGTGTATGATGGAATTTGTTTGGCCTTGAAAAATATTGCGTCATCCGTGATTGTATTAGATTTTCATCATACCCAGACACTATTGCCTTGACTGTCGATTAGCTGTCCTATGACCATTGTCTGTGATGGACTTTACTCCAAGGAAGTGTATGAAAATTGTAATGCTGCACAAACACACTGGCAAGCCTTACCAGTGAGCAAATCAAAGTACTACTGACTGGCCAGAAAATCTCTGATTTAAATCCAATCAAGAATCTGTGGTCAATCTGAAAGAAATGTCTTTGTAGAATGGACATACAAAAAATACTAAAAATGCACTGGGTCATGTTTCATTTTAAAATTAAAAAAAAAGTAAATAATAATGGTATTATTTGTTTTGTTTCAATTAATTTGCACAAGGGTGTATCTAGGAATGTAAAAAAGATCTTACACATAACAATTTGTCAAATACATTAGTCAGACATAGAAATAAGTTCAACTATAACTTTGATCTAAACAATGCCACATATTAAAAGAGAAAAGAACTTACTTATTCATCATTGACAATAAGGTAATCTTGAATGAACTAGAAGTTCTACCAGAATTCATTACTGGCAAACATAATCTTCACAACATAGGATATTCAGATGACACAGTGTTAATAGCAGACACAGAAAGGACACTGTAAGAGTTCTCAGAGTAGCAAAAGAAAGTGATAAGAAAGGACTAACTATCAAGAAGACAGAATCTGTGATGGTTAGTTAGAAGAATATCCCAAAATATGAACTACAAATTGAAGATGGCAAAATCAAGTATGGAAATGTCCATATCTGGAAAGTGTTTTAACAGAGGATAGAAAATGTGAAACCAAAATCTGATAACACATTAGATTAGAAAAAGATGCTTTCCAAAAGCTAAACAAAGTATTAAGAAATAGAAAAATTTCATTAGAAACAAGTAAAAGCACACTAAACTCTAATATATAGCAATGAGTGCTGGGCAATCTCCTCACAGATGAAGAAGAGACTTGAAGCAAAAGAAATGTAGTTCTATAGAAAGATACTAAAAATACCAAGGTCATGGACAGAGAGGACATGTGAAGTTTTAAGGAAAATGAAAACAAAAAAGATGCTTATTGACATTTGACTTCATCATGTAACTTCAAGATATGTGTGAAATATTTGACAAGGCATTGGAAATGCTGAGTCATTGTACAGATGACTAATCTGTCCACATTTCTTGTTAACTTTTTGTCATTTATATGTTCCCCAGAGTTGACAGTTGTAGATAAACATCTGACAGTAATATTACACTTTATAAGATTTAACCACTAAGCTACTTCATATCTAAAGTCAGCAATAAATCTTACATTGTCATTAATGAACTGTTCAGCTTAGCAAATATTTATGTACCAGAATTTAACATTCCTAGACTGGTTTAATGTTTGACTTGTCCTTGTGTCTCTGATGCAATATATACGAAACGCTGACCTATCAGCTTGTGATTCTTTATTGGATTAAAAAGTGCTAATCACACCTGCATTGTTACAAAATGTCAACAACAATGTGTGACTCAGAATACAAGGCTTTTACAAGGCTGACTTCAAAAGTAATGCTTGTTTTGTCCAAGTTTGTCACCTTAATTAATTTCACCTGTGATATAATTCAGTCTTTATGCTTCACTAGTTATATGATTTAAAAATAAGTAATTCTTGAAATATGTGTCACCATAAAATTTTATTTCAAGAACTAAATTCTATATATATATATATATATAGCAGCAAAAATTTATTCTGGAGAAATTTAAATAACGTGGAATTCCTTACATGCATTTTAAATATTCATTGTAATCAGGAAATTTTCTATACTGATGTGAAAAGGAAAAAAAATGTTAAAAATGCAAGAGCATATTATTTCAACGTGTTTAATGAATTTGAGGCAATATCAACAAATAAGACATTATTTAATTATTACAGATGTGTGGGTAGGGATAACAATTCATTACATTCACCTATGTGCATCACTTTCTGCACAGCTATGGGTTAAATAACAGGTCAGACTGGACCCTCTAGGTATAGTTGGCAACCAGTTTAGGAGAAGGACAATTCTGGATTCAAAAATGTAACAACCAAATCACAGGTTGCCCTTTGGCAAGGTGTAGTACCTAGAAGCCATTCCAGCATCAGTTACGGTGAAGACATCAGCAAGAGGATGTTGGAGGTGGTCAATGGAAGAATCAAACAGATCAGATATGGCAATGAATGACAATGGTGTCATGCAAAATATCCTTCGTACTGGATAATGGAGGAGGCCTAATTATTCCAAGTTTGATAGAAACTGTGAAAGCACATATAGTAGCACCTTATGCTTCTGAATACAGTATGCATCAGAAATATTTCCTATATATACCTCCCACATAATGGTAAAACATTAGTGGCACTGGTATCTTCATCTCGCTAATGTCTTACCATTATGTGGGAAGTATTTCTGGAAGGTACTTCTGTCACACCCCGTATATGCACAACTGAAATGCCTATGATGGCACATGTAAACAGCAATGCCTTTCTTGACTGTGCCATGTGTTCTCGAGGATCCAGTGACAGGACCCAAAAAGTGTGAGTTCAATACCCAGTTAAGGCTGTGGAGAACTTTCAGAGGGAGATTAACAGGAGATAACTGATAACTGACATCCATCAAACATGACACGTGGAACTAGAACAGTCTACCCCAGTGAGCGAAATAAAGGGTTCAGTTCGAAATTCCAAGCACCTGAAGAAGGCCGGAACGTTGTAATAAATATGGCAACAAAGATGAGGACAATAAACCAAATAATGTAAATAATGTACATAATACCTCATCTCAGAAATATAGACAGACCAAGTTTATTATGTTCGCTTAAATGGGAAAAGATATTAATCCATCTCCTCCCTCCCCAGCTGTGAGTAAATAACAGAACGGATTGGGTTCTATAGCCATGGGTAGCAACTGGTCTAGGAGGACAGCTCTAAATTCAAAACCTGAGGGCCTAATGTACAGACTGAGGGTGACCCACACCATATTCTGTAGTCTTTGGCAGTCAATCTTGAGCTTGGAGAGTAGATAAGTGCCACCAAACTATCTGAAAGTCTACTGAAAGGATTATTAGGAGGAAGAATCAAAGTCTATTTCTTGTGCCAACAGGTGTGTTCCCCACCTGATGATTGAAACAGTTGAGAGACAGATGATAATAATGCAAAATAAAAATATCATTTATATTAGTTTTGAATTATAAATAATTTCTGTTTTTGTTTATCAACTTTATTTTACAAAAAACAAAGTGCAATTGTATTTTTTTTTTCAATTATACATTCACCATTATTTGCAATGAATTGTTGCACTTATCGGGCATCTCTTCAATATCTCTTGAGTAAAATACTACAGGTTTCAAAAAAAATTTTTGAATCTAGTTTTCATTAGAGAAAGTTTTACTCCTCAAGGAATTTTGTAGTGATTGAAAAATATAACATTCGGCTGATAAAAGGTCAGGTGAATATGGCAGCGATCAAAACAACCAAGTTCCCAACTTTTCTTCCTGTGTTATTCTTCATATATTTGGCTTTGTATTGTCATAGAGGTGAACAACCTTTTTCCTTTAATCCACTGTGTATGCTGCTATTGATATGCTAAAATTAAGATATGTTAGTGTACTACCAATTTATTTTTAACTGCCATATATGACTCTGGGTTAGGAGGATACATTCATCATTACAAGTGGTTTCCAAAAAACAAAAATTACTTATGACTAAACCAAATATATATTTGTAGATATATGAAGAAATATACTCTTAAGTTGTGCTATATTTATTGAAGTGTTGACTTCAATATTTGTAGATATATACAGGTATTTATTTATTAAGGACTGATGTAGTAATTTTATGACTGTTAATATTTTACAGATAATTTTCAAAATATGACTGCTGTCTATAGGTTAATTAAATCTTTTTTTTTTTTTTTTTTTAAATATTTCAACCAGAAAAAAATCTTTAATAAAAACTTGCAAATATTTCCAAATGTAGCAATTTTTAATTATCCTAAAAGCTATTACTGGAAACATTCAGAAAAGATAAGAGACATTACTTGAAAAGAAATGAGTTAATAAATTTTTATGATCAAATTCCCTGAACTATTTTTTTTTTTGTAACTCATACATTTCAGATTAGTTTCCTCATCTTTGTTGTTTTCATCAAACTGTTTTGTCAGCTGTAACTGTCAGCATTATTTCTATTTAATAGTTTCTGTTACTGCTTTACATTCTTCATTTTTATTGTTTTTATCACATTTCAGCAATAGAACCCTCAAGTAACTTTCTGGTGATGTCAACCAGCTCTTGTTTAATGCTCATATCTATGCTAGGCTAATTGATTGGCTATATCAGCATAACATGTATACTGATTTCTTCAGTTTTCTTATTTTTTTTCAATATTGTTCTATGTCTATTATTTTAAATTTGTTTTATAGGGGTGACTATATAGTGGCAGGGGCTTAGGGTTAAAATGAACAGTTGATTTATGAACAGAAGATTAATGGAGGATGGTAATGATAACTATACTAATGTATTAATATGGATATATATTTGTTAAATAACTTCATAATGATTTTATGGCTACTAACAGGTAAATAAGGAAATATGAATGTACTCTCATCACATTTATCACAAAGAAATATGACTTCCAATTTTTCTGGAATGTGAAATGTTTTTTCTCAAAGAAAGGCTACAAATGTGATACAAAAATGTCAGATTTCTTATATAGAATGGGTGGTTATTGTTTTTAGACAATGCAAAAATATTTAATAGCATAAAGAAAAAAGGAAATTTATCATATTTCTTTTTCTATCAGTAGATTTTTTTTTTTTTTTTGGTTAAAAAAAAAAGAAATTGCATCAGATTTTAGTTATGAATTGCTCCCTTGAAAAAACATTTGCTTAAAAGAATGATTTTATCAAAACAAAATGGCTATCGCAAAAGGTTAAATTTTGTGATTTCTTGGCAGACATGGTATTGAGAAAAGATTGCATTTGTTTTAGTATTTCATGAAGGAATGTGAAAATAGACTGAAAATCTATGATGAAAAAAAGACAGAAAAAGTTCTTGTCTGTTGATTTGAAAGAAAACGCCTGAGGAAAATTTATTGAAAGCATTATTAGTATGTTATTGAAAACAAAGAAGAAAGTGGGATAAAACAGTTATGAACAAAAACATACATATACATATAATATATAATATATATATATATATATATATATATATATATATAATCCCTCACTGTTACCACAACTCGATGTTTCATGCACAATGCAATCTTCAGGTGTTGAGTACAGACTGTTATGTAATTTAAGTTTAATAAAAATATCTGTATTACAGTGTTTTTATTTTAAAAAAACATTTTGCATTTAAAATAAATGGGATCAATATATATATATATATATATATACACACTTTAGAGTTGTGAATATTAATTTTTTTTCATATTAAGCATAAAGGAAGATTACTGGTTCTTTTAAAAAACAACAAAATTTACATTAAAAATTAATCAGGATCAACATATTTCAGCAGATATCTATATATACATAAATTAAAAATAAATAAATATAGATATGTTGTTGTGTATGTGTGTATCTACGTACGTGTTTTTGGGCATATAAATAATGGTAGGTCCTTACTAGATTAAATATTCGTTAATTTTTATCTGTTAAATTTGTAACCTATAGGTGATATTAATTGCTTTGTCAAATTTTCTTGATTACACATCGGTTCTCTTATAAATGCTCTTCGTTTTTAGTTCCCCTACCCCATCTTTCCTTTTTTTTTTTTTCTCTCTCTCTCTCTCTCATATCTTCTGGATTTTAAGTTTAGATCATATTTTTTATTTTGCGTAGTGTCACCACAAGTATATACACACATTTCCGGTGTCTGTTTTTTAATCTTAATTTAGGTCACCAAATCGAAAAATAATTCCTATTTATCTGTATCTCACTCATTTAAACCGTTATTTAACTCCTCTCTTTAAAACTTCTCTCTGTTAAATTTTAATCCCCACCTTCACCTTTAGGCCTTCCTGATCTTCTTTCTTCTGTTACACCCTCTCTCTAAAGCTTTCATTTCCTTCTCACACTTGTCTCCCACACATACACTCTCACTAAAATTTTATTTTTTATACCCGGAGTTATATTTTCTGATTTCTTCTTGAATTTGTAGGTCTGATGAATTGGATCGTGATTACAATTCCAATGTAATAAATTATAACAATGGAATATTAGTGTTTGAGCCTTTTTATTATATTCTTACTCTGTCCTAGACATTGAGTTCTACTTGGATTCTATCCTCTTGGAAATTTTTATGCAGATATATATATATATATATATATATATATATATATATATATACATACTATTTAACCATTATCTGGAGAAAGAAGAAATGGATTCTTACCTTTTGCAAGGGTATTTGCATAAAAGTAAATGCAGTAACCGTGGCTGGAATTTAAACTCAGCTTTGCTGATCACATTTTCTACAGTAATGATTATTATGCTACATACACGTCTTGACTGGCAACCAGTCTAGAAAAAAGAAAACTCTGAATTCAAATCTGAGGACAGCTGTTTGGAGACTTTGTGGCACACTGTGCACCATTTCTGCATTATTACTTTCTCCAAAAATTGAGGCTTTTTATTTAATTTTTCTTGTGCTCAAACAAGTGTTTTCATTTCTGTACACAGAGTGTAAAGAAATTGTCCAAATGTTCTATAATTCTGAGTGTTTTTGGCTGTACTTTTAGCCATTATCAAGGATGATTTTATTTTTGCTTTCAACTGGTTGTATGGGTTGTGTCTTTGTTTTGTTAATAGGGATGTTTTATTTTATAAACGCATCACTTTGTGGCGGCGTTCATAGTTAATATTATTGAGTGTTGGCTTTGTCTTTTTTATTATTAAGACTTCCATTATTTCTGATCTTTTTTTACATATGGATAAGGTTATTATATTTATATTTTCTACAAGCATGTTTTGGGTGGAGTCTGGTAACTTAATATGTGTTTAAATGGGTTCTAATAGAGCTGGGGTCAGATAGGCATAAGGTAAGGTGTCAGGATAAGCATGTAGCCGTCTGACCAATGTAATTATTTATGAATTTGGGTTTTATCAAGAACACAGTATCTTAAGGGGCATTTGAACTCATAAATAATTTTCATTTGTTGTAATTTTTATGGTGTGCTGTTATTTTCGAGGATAAGTTTAGCTGTTTTAAATTTTTTGTAATAAATAATTTGATTTTTTTGTTTGGGTCAATTGGTGTAGTGTATTTCTTTTGGATATTTCTAAGTGAAGATTCATCTTGTTTGTAGTTGACATGCATTTGGCTTTTGGAGAAATTATTTGTTATTTTTCCCTGCATGTTCACTATCATTATTATTTACTTTGGAAAGAAATAGTCTTATTTGGTGGTCTATAAAGTGGTTAGGGAAGTCATTGTTAACTAGTGTCTGTTTTGCATTGTTGAGTTCTTTAAGGAAGAGTAGACATGCATGCACAATCAAAGTCCCATTCTATGACCATAATCGCAACATTTACACACAAACTAATGATGCTTGGCTCTCTGTGCCATGCCAGGAAATTTTTCTCCCCGGAATTGATCCTTCAAATATACAAATCAACCATTCACCCTTGCATGGAGTATTGCTGTCATATATGGTCTGGGGCACCTTCTGTTTACCTTGGAGTTCTTGACAAGATCCAGAGACGGATATATAATATAATTGGCCCTGATCTGGCATCTCGTCTACAGTCACTCTCTCACTGACACGCTGTCACCTCTCTCTGTCTTTTCTACAAATACTTTCATGGTAATTGCTCCAATGAGCTGCTTTCACTGGTTCCCAGACTCCATGAATTCAAGCACCCTACGAGGCTGGCATCCCACTCCCACCCTTACACTGTAGAAACTTTTAAATGTAGCCGTCTCTTCTACTCCAATAGCTTCATACCTCACACCTCCCATCTGTGGAACACCCTTCCCAATTACTGTTTCCCTGAGAGCTATAATCTCCAACTATTCAAATGTAATGTCAATCGACATCTCCAGTTACCTTGATCTATTCACTATCCTTCTCCTCATCCTTTCTTCTATCACTCCTATCTGCTCTTGCTCCAAATCTTCTGCAATCCCCTGCATCCTAGTGGCTTCACGCCTTGCTCGGGGCGTAATGCTTAAAAAAAAAAAAAAATAGTATGGGAAATCCACTTGGCCCATGCTTTTCAAATTATTATATGTCCCATGAAGAGAACATGATATTTAAACAGGTCTGAAAAACCTAAAATATGTCTGCTACGTAGATGATATTTTTATTTTAGCAAATAACACAAAAGAAATAGATACTCCCAAGACTGCATCTGAAAAAAAACTCTTTCCTTAACTTTACCTACGAACTTAGTCAAAAAATAAACACCCATTCTTAGACGTTCTCGTAGAATACAGTAACAACACTTTTACCACCTCAATGTATAAAAAACCCACTAGCAGAAACTCTTGCCACCTTAACTTTAAGGTGGCAAGAGTAATACCCACTCAGATACAAAATAGCAGTCATAAAAAACTTCTTTATAAAAAAGCACACCAGAATTCATCTTCTCGACTATTCTTCCTTAAACACCTCAATAATGTAATACAGGCACTAATGTGAAAAAACTTGCTTTTTCACATATATGTGTGCGTGTGTGTGTGAGAGAGAGAGAGAGAGAGAAAAAGCGTATTCTGAAAAAAATTGGCAGATCTATAGTAGTGACTAAGCAACCCCTTTACATCCTAAATTGAGTTATATATGTATATACACACACACACACACACACACACATATATATATATATTTAATTGTCATGATACTTAAAGATCATTTTATCCTGGTGTGGTAATAATAAGCTGTTTACACACACACACACACACACACACATATATATATATATATATATATATATATATATATATATATAAATCCCAAGAATTAAAAGTGCTAGTACAACCAACAGGAAACCTATCTGGTGACCAAAATGAAAAATCACACAGAAAAAAAAACTTTACTGACAAGAGAAACCAAGTGAAAAACAAAAGACAGATACCTACCTAGATATTTATCCCACAATGCTCTTTATTTGAGTTATTAAGACAGAGCAAAAATGTTTCACAGGGTCACACCTCAGAAGAGACAAATTTTGAACTGCTAGTTTAGTTATACCCTCTCATGACTGTTAGGCAACCAGGGTTTTCTCATCCCCTGACAATCATGGGAATGTGAAACTTTAGTAGCAGTTCAAATTTTGTGCGTGTGTGTGTGTGTATATATATATATATATATATATGTGTGTGATGTGACCCAAAAGTTACTTAAAAAAAAATGAATAAGAACAAATTGAATAAAAGTGCCTTGACTGAATAATATGAAAGCGAAAAAAGAAACTGTTTGAAATATAACCATGTTTATAAAATAGTCATATTGTAATATTACTTTTGAGCCACTGTCTATATATTAATAGTGTAATATATAGCAGATCAGAATGAGAAATAAGAGAACTGAGTTTAACTTCCAGTCAGGTTCATTAAATTCACTTGGGAAAAGTAAGACACTATCTTGTCCCTCCAGCTGTTGGTTAAATAGTAGGACATTTATCTGGAAAAAATCAACGTTATTTTCAAAAAATTTTTAATGCAATAATCACTAGCAAAAAAAAAATTATTATGATCAAAAATATGTTTCATCTTTAAATAACGCACAAAGCATTGATAAACTGTCAAAAAAGAAAATAAATTCTTACAGTCCAAAATATTTGAGCTTTAAATAACCCACAAAGTGTTGATAAATCGTAAAAGAACAAATCATTCAATCAATCTCAACTTAATCAAGGAACTCTTCTAAAAAAAAAATGTTCTTGTTTGGTCATTTCATCAGATTTTTCAAAGTGTGTTGAACCAAGAACTTTTCAGCAAAGCCTTTTTACTGAACACAGGTATATCACTCTGATGCCACAGTGTAACACTTTGATCGTAGGCTGAGAACATGACACTCTCATTCTAGGGAGGAGAAAAACATAAGTATATCCTGATTTTTCCAAAATATAAGTATATCCTGATTTTTCAAATTATTCAAACCTTCTTTAAAAAGAAATTTGATGCAAAACAATCTTCCTCTGCCCATTTTCTCTGCCCTTGTGTCAGTTAAATATTTAACTTGCTTGGTATCTTCTGTCATCATTAAGAGTTGGTATTTCAATCCAAGTGTTAAAAAAAATAGGATGTTTAAGCTGATTTTCCATCCAAATATATCTGTAAGCAATTGAATAGATATCAGCATGGAAAATGGAATCAGTAGGCTGGGTTCAAATTTCAGGCTAGTCAGCTATGTTCACTTTCACACAAATGCCCTTCAGAAAGACATGAATGTATTTCTTCTCTTGCCTTATGAACTATGGGTTAAATAGCAAAATAGGTGGGGCTTTCTAGCATTGGCCACCAACTAGTTTAAAAGAAAGAAAGGAGGAGGCAATAGGAAACTGCTCCCAGAAGTTATGGCAATTTCCAGATAATACAGAAAGATTTGAGGAGAGCTATGATTAACTAAATCCTGCAGAAACACAGCAATAAAAAAAAAAATGCCATTCTGGGCATTAATGCAACATAATCTTTCTTTCTCGTGTTCTCCGCCTCCATTTTGCATTGGGCTAGGCTAAGATAACCTTGATAAATATCTCTAGTGCTGATATCCAGAAATGGTTAATTCAGTTTGATTCTGTACTCGGATAATGAGTAATTCTCTCTTGTGCTGCTGCTGCTGCTGCAGCAAGGTCATTCAAGAAGATGTTACCAAGGAGATAAGTCATTTGAAACTGGATTGCTGAGAGATCATCTGCACATGTAATTTATCAGTTCACATTAACTGACACATAAAATGAACACAGTTAAATACTGAGAATTGGATTGTACTCTATGTTGCCTGAGGTTCAACTGGCAGTGCTCAATAAATAAGGTTTATTATTGTAGTCATTTCTATAAAGCAACTGCATAAATTACTTCAGAACTATTTTGGAAACAAACATCTTTCACAGGAAAATTGGGATAAAGTCTGATAACACAAACTCATTAAAATATACTGTGTACACAACTGCTACCATTTACTAAGATGATATCAATTAATAATACTATTTTATACATAATACCTTGGGAAAATGACATACAAACTCTTATTGAATTATTTAATGTCAACTATTAATAATTAACAATATTAATAAGAATAATTACCTTTTATTGCTTCTAAAGTTTACTGTAATTAAAAGTTAAATTATGTACTTGACACTTTAAAACTCACTTGATTAATCATTTCAAGTTTGGCTGAAATATCTAATTATTTTATATTATGTTTATTCATTTACAAGTTCTGTAACTATCACTGGTAAGATTTATGACAAATATATCAAAACTTTCATTAACTCTAATGAGTACATATAGAACAGTGTTTCCCGAACTTTTTTCCTCTGGTCTGCAATTTTAGAATGAAAATTTTCTCATACCTAAAAGGAAAATCCTGGTGAAAAGGTGCAAGCAGCCCTACACCAAAAAATGTCTAGAGAAAGGGTTAAAGGGAGTCAGAAAATTATCATTGATAACTCTCTTCTCCAATTTGTGGACCCTAGTTACTATATTCTTAATACTTGATATAATGCAAAAATATCACAATGATAAAATCAGTCAATAATTATTTATAACTATTTATACTGGGACTCATGCATGCAATTACAAGTAATCCATAATAATATTTTAAATTTTGGAATCATATTTGTTTTTGGTATATGAATTTTTTGAAACTGTTTCTAAATCTTTGATTGTCTTTCAATCATTCTGCCTCACCTGCTATTCTCTTCTGCCACACCATTTTGTATCCACTGATATAGAATGATATAGCTAATA
The DNA here is from genome assembly GCA_903632075.3 of Acanthosepion pharaonis. Classification (NCBI taxonomy): domain Eukaryota; kingdom Metazoa; phylum Mollusca; class Cephalopoda; order Sepiida; family Sepiidae; genus Acanthosepion; species Acanthosepion pharaonis. The sequence continues at coordinate 286,561 of CAHIKZ030000876.1, forward strand.
CTAAAAGTATAAAAGCATTTATATAAGTTCATTGTAAATATTTGAAAAATATTAAATTGTATATAAAGTTTTGAACTCATTTGTGTGTGTGTATCTATCTATATATATATATATATATATATGTGTGTGTGTGTGTGTGATAAATCTTTCCATTTTCCAAAATTCCTTTTATTTATTGTTAATGCTGTATCTTGCTAATCTTGTTGTCGAGTATTATAATTACAAAGACTGCTTTCTGGAAAACATTATCTTCTAGAATTAATCTGGTTCATTTTTTGTTTTTTGTAAAATACAATTTATTATAGTTGTTATATATATATATATATACACACACACACACACACACACACACACACACACAAGTTATTCATGACAAACAGAATTTATTTAAGAAAAAATGTTCAAAACTTATTTCAGAGGCATGTTGATAAGACACAAAGAAAGAAAATTCATGTATATATGCCAAAACTGTAGGCTCCAGGAAAAATATACATGAATAAAATCTTGAAAGTTGTTGGATGTAAGAAGAGATAAATCATGATATACAAAGCAAATTTTCAGCCATTCACTGTTGATTTGAATAAATTTAAAAAAACTCCAAGTTTATATCACCTGAAAGCAGATAAATATGAGTATTTTGCAACAGGTTGAAGTCAGTCAACTACAAAAAATGCTAACTCATTTACATAAATTTACACAAGCTATTCTTTATCATAAAATACGAAAGAGAAGCAGCTAAAGATAAATGACTCACTGACAACTGAAACTTCTTTGCAGCATCTTAAATCAATTTAATTACACTTTCTTTTTTCTTAATAATGGCATTTACTAAAATGCATAAACATTCTATTGGTTAAATAGCAGGGTAGATTGAACTCTTTAGCCTTAGATAGCCACCTAATCTAAGTGGACAAAATTGAATTCAAAACTGTGGTGAATTCAACAAGAAACTACTCTGTTATCTTTCCCAAGAAAACAATTCACAGATAATAAAGGAAAGGAATTTGGGGAATGTCATGATTGCTTTCATCCTAAAGGGACATGGTATATTTTATTAATGTTCACCCAATACAGGGCTCAAGAGCCACTCAAAATATATGGCTACTGTATGGGCTTATATTAGCATAGAAAGGACAAGTGCTAGTATAGAGTTGAAGCAGAGTTTAGAAGGAACTGGAAACCCAATCCTAAACAGGAAACAAGGGATAACTCTTCTACTTCTGTTTAAATCAAAATGAACTTTCTCCATATTAGAGACATGTTCCTTTCCTTGAATATTTCAAACATAACAACTGTTTAATATTAAAATATACCATAATATTCAATTTACATGCACCTTTACATATGAAAACTTTGTTGTGAAAATGTAAATAAATTTCTGTTTTGAATTTTACCTCCTTTATAGGAAACTTGTTTCTTATATTGTTCTATTGAATACTCATTTCGCTACAATCAAACCAGCCCAAATGTTCATATCTGTCACAGCCTGCAGGTGCATGATGTCACTCTCATAGATCTATACAAATTACAATATTTGAAAAACTATTAACACCTGTAGCAGCATTAGTAATGAGCTATCATCATGCTTGATATAGTAAATAAACATCCAGTAATTTAAAATTGTTAATATCCTTGATACATGTGAAAATGTTTGACACATTATGAATAGCATTACATTAGGTTTGTTTTTCATTTGCTAAGGAAGCATGTACCCTAGGCTGGGAAACATTAATTTCACCATTTAAAAAAATATAGAGATGTCTACTCAAACATGTCTACCCACTAAATATAATGTTTATCATAATACAGAATATTGTTGGATTTAAAAAAAAAAAAATCCATAAATTGCTTAAAGATCACTTTGTTTATGTTTTAGGTCTGAAAATAATGTCAGCAGATATAGACTTTGAAATGTCCCAACAAGAGTTGGCTTAATGGTAAGGCACACTGAAAAGTTGTTTCCTTGATTGGAAAAAGGGAATTTTCATTTGATTCCTCCCAGGACGCACATTTTTCTTTAGTAAATCTTTCAATCTCTCGGCCATTAGATATATAGCACTGAGTGGTTTTGATTATGAAGAAACTGTTTAAAGGCTCTGATTTGGACTTAGAACTTTCTCTTTTCTTATTAAATAGCCAAATACCAGTTTTATGAAGAGAGAAAAAGTTGTCATAAAAGTATTCTTCTCTCTCTAAAGTTTCTATATAAACATTATGGCTAAACATCTGTTTTATAAATTTCTTTTTGTCATTATGCTACGTCCTTTTGAATTTCCTTCCCTGGACATACATAGTGGGGAAGCAAAATTTACAATAACTTCAATAATTTACAATAACTTTCTTTGTAAATTTTGCTTCCCCATCCTGTAGCTACATAGAGCTGACTATAAGAGAAACATCTGAATCCTTATCTAAAGTTTATATTAATAACAATAAAAATTACTATGTATTCTAATACTTCCCTTTTATAACCTTTGCAGAGAAATTAAAAAAAAAATATTAAACCCAAGCCTCAAGTTCTCTTCCTCCAAGATATTACCTCTTCTTTTAGAGAGGACTGGGTTTATTACTTGAGACATCCCCAAGAAAGGAAGTGCCGAGGAGGCTTAGGCAATTTTTCCACAGTACTGCCATTAAACCCACTTCAAACCTCAATATTTTGTCACGTTCGTTAGCAATATGGGCATGCTGAAAAATACCCTTACGACATATTCTTTTTTTTTGTTAAGTTCTCTTCTTTCTTTTTATGTGCCATGTCCTTTCAGGACGTTGGAGATCATACCTCCTCCTTCTGTCCTTGAACCACCAGCAGAGGAACAGGTCTTTCGACCTTGACCTCTCATTCATCACTCTTAACACGTCAGAGGGACTAGCAAATCCCTTTTAGTTAGGCATATTACAAAACCTAGTTGTAATATCCTAGTCATTTTAGACCATAGTTATCCTAACCTTGTAGTATTTCTCCCAGACTACATTCTGGTCCCCCATCAAGACAGTGATTTCTCCCAAGCTTTGAGGAGGCTGTCACATAGTCGTGAGGCCCCTTTGGCCTTCATTCCTTGTCTCTATTTTCCTCCCATTTTCTTTTTGTCTGCCAACTTGACGATTATTTCAGATCTTTCTTTCTCTCTCTTCCTTCCCAACCTCAAGTTGGCATCCATAATGACAAACAATGTGGCAACACGAACCCAACAAGTTGGCACTTCCGGCAATGACAAACAACTTCGAACTACAGCAATAGTTTAAGACTCAGCTTCAACAACCAACAAAGATCATCCTGGCATCACTCAACATTGATCATTGGCAACAACCCACACCTCAACCCCAACAACGATGATCCATGCAACTGCCAACCTCATGCCTGCACTAAAACTTCTGCAGTATCCAGCACTCCCTGCAGCATCCGCTCACTCGGTCCATGCATACTCCCTTAGCATCCGGCTCACTCCTGCTTCCAGCACCTCCACCAATTTCTTTTCCTTTTAGAATAAACCTCTATATATCATATATATCCTCGTTCTGTCGTCATTTGTTTCACGGTCAGATTTAACGTCTTCAAAAAATGTTCACCTCGTTCACCCCTTTTTCTTGGGCCACTGGACCGCCCCGCTACAAGATCATGGCTCTCCACTCCCTCTATCCCTGAAGCTCTCAACAAGTTCCTTCCCTCTGCTTCTTCTCCCAGACTACATTCTGTCATCCAGGTATGTCACATGTTGTTTTCCCTTGTCTCTCTTTCCCTCTATTTGTTATCAGATTTAGCCCTCCTTTTTCATTACAAAGAAAAGCTGCCCTTCCTGATATTAAGTATAAGCCTCCTTCTTGTTTTGCAACCTCTCTAAGACCTCATGTTGCTCCCACCTGGTCCATGATATTTAGCAATGTAGAACCAAATCTCTGTTACCTAAAGCCTTCATCTTTGAGGAAATCGTCCAACATTTTCTGCCATAAAGAAGGACTGTCACGTAACAGCTCCGTGTTAGTTTGTTTGTTACCAAAGAAGTCCTTCTGGCTTGCAATACTCTGCCCAGCTTTTGGAATGTGTCCTTGGCCATCCCAATACGTCTACAGATTTTAGTGTTGCACTTACCATCCTCTGTCAAGACGCTTCCCAGATATTTAAACTTCCCCGTCTGCTTGATTCTAGTGTCCCCAGCCCTCAAATTGCATTTCAGACTCATCCTCTTGCTGATGACCATACATTCTGTCTTCTTGTAAGTTTATGCTTAGTCCTTTTTTTCTCACTCTCCATTGCTACCTTCTTTCTTTCTCTAAGATTCTATATAAACAATATTTTCAGCAAGACATTTATTTTATAGATTTCTTTATGTAATTATGTTAAGTCCCCTAGCATTTCCTACTTTGGGCATAGCTGCATACAGAACTGATCATGAGAGAAAAATTTGAATAATTTGCTGTTTTTTCTTTAAATTCAGATAACTTACTATTTCTCACTTCTTTAAATAATTCAGTAGAGTTTAAAAAATCTAATTGAACATATTATTTTGGTTCATTGAGATAATTTTGTAATTTATTTTAGCTCTGTTCAACTAATTTGTAGTACAGTGAAATAGCAGATAATAAAACTGCTTATTATGAACACTAGGTTTTTTAACTTTTGACTGAATTTTGCCAAGGCAGATATAAATTTTTTATGTACACATAAAATGAATTCATTTTTGTGTGTACATTCAGTTACTTTCTCACCACCGTGACAAGGCTTTCCTCATTTTCTAAAAATATTTTTATGGCACTTATTCTAATGAGCTTTCCTCCTTGGTGCCTTGACTGCAATGTATTTAAGCATACTGCAAGATTGGCACTTAGGTCTCACCATTTTACTTTTGAACTAGTTAGATGCCCCCACGTGTTCTATTCTAATAGTTTCATTTCTCGCACTTCTTGTCTGTGGAACTCTCTTTTGGTTTCTTACTTCCCTGCCACCTACAATCTTCAAAAATCTAAATGCAATGTCAAATGCTATCTTTTGTCTTCCTAAACCCTGATCTTTTATTACCCTTTCTCTTCACTAAAGTCTTCTCATTCTCTTTCACTTCCAGTAACCCCTTGCAACTTAGGAGGCACGGTGAAGTAATGGATAGCGGCTTGGATTGCAGAATCGGAGAGCCGAGTTCGAATTCCAGTTGAGTCCATTACATTCACTTACGTGCTAACACCCTTGGGAAAGGTGTAAATCCTCTTTCTTCTCCCTCCAGCTATGGGTAAATAGCAGGACAGACTGGGTTCTATAGCCTTGGATGGCAACTGGTCTAGGAGAAGGAAAACTCTGAATTCAAACCTGCTCTTAGAGGAGGGTGAATGGAGTCTCTCTGAGCCTTGGTTGGCAATCCATTTAGTGTTGGTGTCACGATAAAAAACACCCTTGATAGCCCTAGCGAAGCATCAAGAATTCAGCTATTTGACAAGATTATGAACTACACCAATCAAAAGTATTGGTGAGTTCAATCTCGGCTGAGGCCGCAAGATGATGATGCAACTTAGTGGTTTCATTGCCTTGCTTGAGGTGAAATGATTCAAAATAAAAAAAAAAATTAGATTAGTACTACAGGCTGTTTTGTTTTATTGACGTAAGGTGGAGACATTAGATAAAATTTAGATTGACACAGATTTATAAAAGACTAGCAGTAGAGCCCGGCATTGCAACAGTAAGAGATAGATCAAGTATCAACCATCATAAAGACTGAAAAATAAAATTGACAAAGATTATTGTTTAAGGTTGATGGATACGCATGTCTTAATTATCTTTTTTTGGTTTTGTTTTGTTTTTTTTTAGGAATTGGTCAAACCCAAACTCAAACAAAAACACTGTTTTCAATCATTATGAGTCTACCGATTGAATAGAATTTTATTATAAACAATTGTCTTGTAAATGGAATTTTTAAAGCATTCTGAATATAAAAATAAAGAAAAAAAGTGTGCAAGACAATAAGAAACACTACCTGCCAAAAAAAATGAAGTTTTGTTGAAATGGTTGAAAAATGTGTAGGAAATCCAATCCCATATATAAATGAACACACACACACAAACAACCTGGGTTTTATAATAAGTATAACTCGATATGAGTTGTCCCCCTTTCATTCCACGAAAGCGATGCCTCTTAATCATGTTTTCAAATTGATTTCATGCAAAAACAATTGTTTTTCCAATTTTTGGTGCTGTCAGAACCACCGCAAGGTAATTTTACGTAGTCCTGTGAAGTTTTGTTGAAATCGATTGAAAAATGTAGGAAATCCGATCCAATATATAAACGTACACACACACACACACACACAACCTGGGTTTTATAATAAGTATGATTATTAATGATTATGTGAAAAGAGGTGCTGAAAGGTTCTAGGCCTGACCAAGAAGGAATTCAAAGAATTCTGATATTTAGTCAGATTTTGGGAAGTGAATAGGCTGACAATATTTTGACACACTGTCATATAATTTAACATCAGTTCTATGTCATATTTTCAGATATTTCAATAGATCTTCATTAAAATCACATAAAAATTTATATTATTGTCTCAAACTGAAAAGACATTAGATTCTATATTTCACATCAGAAATGTTTGTTGCACTCTGAATATTTTTAAATATAAAATTTAAATGCTTTTTTCATTAAAACCTGCTTTGTCTGGAACAAAACTAAAACCAGCTTACAGTATCTGTTGTTCTGAAATGGTCACCCATGTACTTACTAAGTTCAATGTTGCTTAATATCAGTAATCCAGCAAGAACCAATGCTTTCAGTTTTGATTTGATTAGGGGGAAAACTGAAAACTTGGAAAAAATTTTTTAATCATATAAATTATATAAAAATTGCACTGCAATTTGGGTGTAAACTATTGTATTAATATTCAAAAATATTATAATTACAATAGCTATTTTATGTGAATTTCAGAAACATGTGAAAATGCCACACGTAAAGAGTTCACAAATATATATCTAAACATTACAAACTTGTTGATGACTCGTTCCCTGAAACTGTTAAAGAACAGAAAATGTTATAGCTGAAACTGCCAGTAGCTTCTGTTGAATTTTTATAAATGAGGAATTGTCAAATTTTGTTATATACTACAGAGCAATCTGTGAAATATAAAAGGGATATGTTCAAACGGTTAGATTAGATCTTCTACCAGCTGTAAAAGCTTTTGCATCTCAAGTGATAGAGCAGCCATTATGAAAAAATTGAGTCCAAAGGGATGAGAGCTCAAGATTTGATGAGAGTTTATTCTTCATATCTGATACATATATATCTGCCTCATTACCGTAGACTGATGGTCTTAGTAGTAATTATGAAAAATAAATTAAGATTAAAGAAATACAAGACAAACATTAATACTAGTTAATACTAATTAATACTAGTTAGACATATGGCTAAAAGCTTTTAGTCCACTTTTTGAATTCAATAATTAGTAAGTTTCATACCTTTGATTTCATTAATTCCAACTAAGGTCAGAGGTTGAAGCTATTCAACCCATTATTACATGTCATCCAATTATTTAGGGATAGATTAACTAAACTTTAAAATCTGCCAGCCTTAAGATTACCATTTGCCAGCAAAGTAGATTAGGCAGAAAGATTTATGTAGTAATGGGTTAATTTCATTATTATTATTATTGAATAGATGATAAAATCCTTCAGGAAGAGAAAGTTTCACTGGCCTAAAACAGGCTAGTAAATTAGTTTTGAAAAAACACACAACCTTCAATTTTTAGGCAATTCTTTGAAATCCAGTGTGTCATCCTAAACTTTTGACTTAGTGTTTCATATTCAAATTTCTTGTATTAAACTAGTTTTAAAATCTGTCTATATTTCTGAGATGAAGTATTATGTACACTATTTACATTATTCTGACTATTGTCCACATCTTTGTCACCATATTTATTACAATGTTTCGGCCATTGTATGCTCCGGGCTTCTTCAGGTGGTAGGAATGTCCTTTATTTCCGTTCAACATTTCAACCACCTGAAGAAGGCCAGAGTGTACAATGGCCAAAATGTTGTAATAAATAGGGTGACAAAGATGAGGACAATAGTCAGAATAATGTAAATAGTGTAGTTTTAAAATACCATAAATCTTAACATGCATCAAATCATCTCAGGCAATGATATCTATTTATCTATCTCTCTTTCTACCAAGAGAGAGACAGAGACATTTACTAAAATATGATAATTATGTTATATCCTGTTAATGTTGTTAATATTCACCATTGTTGAAATTGGACAGTTATCAAATGTCAGTAGTATATCACCTACACTATTCTGTATCTACAAAGAAAACGTAGTGATTCTTACTGTTCAAACAATCTCGCAAAAAAAGGAAATACATTATTCTGTTAGCATGTGATGTCTGACAGTTCTTGCTTAGAACTCATCTGCCATATTCTGTGATTGCTATAATCATTGATAGAATGATGAATAAATTCTCCAA
>CAHIKZ030000876.1:300000-447500 GCA_903632075.3 Acanthosepion pharaonis
AGTACTCTCCATTGATGGTGTGGCTCTTTTGGAGATAGTCAATTAGCACAATGCCTTTTGTATCCCCAAAACCTGAGGCCATTACCTTCCATGCAGATGAAAAGGAAACCAGTTGGATCTGTCTCAATGTCAGATTTTCCTTTGATGTGATCAGTTTGGTGCACTTTTGATCAAGTATCAGAAAATGTGGCACCCACTAAGCAGAAACCTTTGTCATGCTAAGTTCATTGTGCAGAATATTCTCAACTCTCTTCCTGGATATGCTAATAGCATTGGCTGTTTGTTTATAGTAAATTGCAATATCATCCATCACCAGGGGTGAATGTGATCAATGTTTTCCTCGGTGGTGGCAGCTGCAGGACGCCCAGACCTTGGGTCATCTTCAAGACACTTCCCTCTGTTCCTAAGTTCATCTGCCCACTTTTACATGATACATCCCCTAATGTAGCAGACATGTCAGTATGAATGTCCTTTGAGGCAAAACCTTTTCTCGTTGATAACAGCATGATGCAAAATTTTGTCCATTTTCAACAGAATTTACTACTAGTTACATTTGAAGTTTTCATTGAACAGTTAGATTGCAGTTTACCAGGAAATTGACAATGCAGTTATTAATAAAACAAGTTGAAATTAATGCATGCAAGATGTCACTGCTCTAGCTCTTTTTAGTCCATACTTGTAGAGAGAGAGAGACATACATGTTCACTAATAGAAATGCTGGGAAGCTGTATTTTGATTTTAGACAGAACAAACTGATACGCTGATTCTAAGAAGTGCCAATCCAGACATTAATAAACCTGTCATTTTTTTTCTCTGCAAAAGTATAAACAAGTTACAATTGTATTGAAAGAAATGAACGTAAATTTTATATGCAGTTTTATGTCTCTTGCTGTTTATTTATAAAAGTGGCAGAGCTTTCGTGAGGCAACAAATATTTAAAAGTCATTTGCTTAAAAAGAAGACGATTTTAGCAAGTGAAATAAATATTTACAGCCTGAGATAATTTGTGTTTAAAGGTCATTCTTTGACTTCATGTCCTTGCAAAAGTTTTTGGAAAAATATATTGTCATTTAAATTTGCCCCAGTTTCAAAGATAAGACATTGTTAATATTTATTCTTTTACAAGTATTTAGTTCATCCTATTTTTTTTTTTTATCAACAATGATCTGGTCTTTTTAATATTCTGCAATTGAAAATAAACAGTTTTTCTTTGAACTAGCTTCTCTTTTCCTTGATAGCCTGTCTTACAGGAACAGGGCCTTACTCATTAGGCTATAAATTTAACCTGCAAAAATCATTCAGACTTAATTATATATTCTTCCTCATCTGATTAATGTGTTTGTGTGTGTATATATATACATATGCACATTGTGCTTGGCTTGATTATTGATTATTGATCAAAAATACTTTTACAAACTTTGGAGGCAGATTCCTCACACTAAAATAATGACAAAAGTTCATATAAACATATGTCCATAAATCCTTCATTTTTGAGTTATTAAGTTTAAATAAAATTTACAGTAGATCATGCTGTGTTGCCATGTAGATTAGGTTACATTTGTCATTCGTGTACATTTGTAGCTAGTCTGTCTTCAACATTTAACATGTGTAGTAGTGAGTCAACAATGTCAGGATATACATATTGTTAGCAATCAGATATGATTTTCATATACAACCACAGGAATGGTAATGGACGTGAGGCTACATGGCTGCATCAGATTGCATTTCCAGACCAAAAGCAACTGAGTCATCCAACCATTCTTGCTGTTTATCATTGAGAGACAGGATCCATGGCACCACAAACCGTGAACCAAGGAAGACTGAGATTCACTCATACACCTGACCATAAAGAACACATTCTACAGGCTGTCAAAGATGATCCAGCTATAAGCTCACATCAAATGGCCCAAACATGTCATACATCTCATGTACCACATAAACATTACTTCAAGAGCAGATCCTGTATTCTTATCATTTGCAATGTGTGCAGGATCTTTCACCCTCTGATCACTCACCAGGGGAGAACTTTTGCTAATGGTTTATTGCAAAAACTGTCGACCTGTTGTTTGTCTCTTCAGTCTTGTTTATGGATTAGGCAACATTTGGAAGAGATGAGATAACAAATTTACACAAACAACATTTATGGGTGGATCAGAATTTCCATGGTACAATACAGATTATGATTAATGTGTGGGCTGGAATTGTAGGTGACTGTCTGATAGGTCAATATGCTCAGAAAACAAGAGTAGCAGCCCCATATTTATATATATATATATATATATATATATAGCTTGGAAGTAGAATCTGTGACTGATGCCAAATTGGTTGAGTTTTGATCTTGGCTTGAAGCAATTAGATGTCTAACCACACTGATGAGCTTTGATACAGAGAAACAGCTCTCTCTCTCTATATATATATATATTTGACTTATATATATATATATATATATGACTTAAAAAATGTCAATCTGATCAGGAGAGAAGAGAATTCATTGAGAAGGAAATGCATTGAGAGTCTGCTAATCTCACAGTTCTCAACAGTAAATCTAAGACCAGCACCATACATTATTTCACCAATTATTGCAGAGAAAATAATAGCAAAATACAGTATACAAGCTAGTAGAGAAAAAACAATCCAATTGCAATCATCAGATTTAAAAACTTACAGTCTGTAATATGCATATATGTGTGTTTGTATACATACATACATACATACATATATATATATATATATATATATATATATATATATATATATATTTGCACTTAAACTTGGCTGACATGAAGTGAAAAACTATATTGAATCCATTGCTAGGTCAGCTGCTATTTATTTAAATTTCGTTGGACTTTTGTTTAAAAATTGAAAAATAAGGAATGCCAATGTTTTCTGATTTCATTTTTCTTTTTGTAAATACCTCTTGCACAGACCCAAAATCTTTTGGTATCATTATATACATGTGTATAGACTAATAATGGAAGCGTGAGAGAGAAAGCAATTAACAGGTCTCTTTGTGAAAAGGTGTGAAAAGAGAAAAAACATTAAATCATATGTTTGACTTGTGTATATTTACACACAAAAACAAATGATTATATATATATATATATATATATAGTGTGTGTGTGTGTGTGTGTGTGTGTGTGTGTGTGCATCTGTAAATCAATATTTCAAACAGACTGTTAAAATATACTGATTTAACCTATTTTTACTTTTTTTTTAATGAGCATATATACAGTCTTTGTTTAAAATATATATATATATATATATATATATATATATATATAGGCAGCAATCCCCTTTTTATACATATTTTGTTAAAAACTACAGGCCAGGTACTGTGATTAAGCTTTTCATTTAATTTCTCTTGTGTACGTACATGTGTTTTCTTTTCTAGACATAAATTGGGTAAAAAATGTGCAAATGTTCTGTATGTTCAAGTGCTTTCAGCTATATAGGGATGTTTTATTTTCCAAACATACCACATTGTAACCATGTTCATAGATAATGTTATTGAGTGTTGGCTTTTTCTTTGTTATTATTAGGGCTGCCATTATTTTTAAACATTTTTTACATGTGGATGAGGTTTTTGTGTGTTTTTAAATGAGTCCTAAAAGAGCTATGGTTGGGTAGGTGTAATGACAGTTGCCTGGATAGGCATGTAGTAGTGTGACCAATGTGATTATTTATAAGTTTGGTTCAATCAGGAATGCATTTCCTTAAGGGGCATTTGAACTTGTAAATAATGGTTGTTTCTTTGCATTTTTTGTTTTTGTATGTTATTATTGATGATAAGGTTAGCTGTTTTAGGTTTTTTGTAATAGATAATTTAATTTTCTTGTTCAGGTCAACTGGGGTAGTTTATTTCTTTATGATATTTCTAAGTGAAAATTCATCTTGCTTATAGTTGATATGTATTTGGTTTTTGTAGAAGAGGTTAATGCTATTGTTTTTATCTGTATGTTCAGTATCATTATTAGTTAGTTTGAAGAGAAATAGTCTAATCTGGTGGCCGATGAGGTAGTTATAAAAACCATTGTTAAATAGTGTCTGTTTTGTTATTACTGAGTTTATAGGGATCATCATCACACATACATATATACTTGCACAAATTCAAATTATACAACAACAAGCATTCATTGGATAATAAATCAACACTACTTTGTAATAAACAATTTTTAAATCGCAGCTATGAGACAATTTTATAATCGCTAATTTTCATGTAGTCAATTTTGTGCACTTTTGGGAGAAAATCGAATCCCAAGAGCCTTCTCAGCTTAGTAAGTATTTTCAGGAAATATCAGCTTCTAATTGGTCAATAAACACACAAGTAGGCGTTGCAATCCACCCACACGCAATATATTTTTCCATCACGTGACTGAGTGAAGTTTCCCGCCAAGGCGCTGTGAGCCTGTCATGTGATTACATTAGCTATAAATAACAGACATGAGTCTGCTCATTCTCTTCTTTCTTCTCTATTCTTGCTGCAAAATGTAGTCCCAGAGAATTATCATCTTGACCTTGCAGTCAGACATTAAAGAACATTACCAATATACATGTACGTACGAACATTCACCACAATATGAACTCTTACAAACATTTACCAAAGAACAAATACAAACGTTCACACACACACACACACACACACAATGTTCACACACAAACACAATGTTAACTATGTGCTTTGTAATTGTTTTGTTTAATACGTATATTTGTTTATATATATATATATATATATCGGTCTTGTTTGTTTGTCCTTTCTTCACATCAGTTTGGTTTCCTAATCAAAATTAAATAAATATGGTGGAAGTCTGCCACAAGTTCTTTAAGGAAAAGTAGGCAAGAGGATAAATTCTTGTGTGCTCTCTTTAGGAAATTTTTTATAACTGTTATTTTGTATCTAAGTGGGCATTCACTCTTAATACAAAAGTGACAAGAGTTTCTGCCATTGGTTTTATTTTGATATAATGTGGTGGTGAAAGTGTTATTACTGCATTTTGCAAGAATGTCTAAGAACAGGAGTTCAATTTTTGGCTCAGTTCATAGGTAAAGTTAAGTAATGAGTTTTTAGATTATATATTTCTTGTTTGTTTTTTGGTAAAATAAAAATATCATCTATGTAGTGGACATATATTTGGGGTTTAGTGGCTATTCTAAATACCATGTTTTCTACATGGGATATGTAGTAATTGGAGAAGCATGGGCTGAGCAGATTTCCCTTATATATATATATATATATATATATAACTATCTAACTAAAGAGCCAGACAAACCTACCTAGGTTTCATCTATGCGGATCATCAGGATATGGCTGGCATACCCTGACGATCCGTATAGGTGAAACCTAGTTAGCTTTGCCTGACTCTTTAGGTTCATAATTAGATTTGCTCTACTTAGTGTATTGAGCACTTTACTTGGTTACTTTTGCTTTACTCGTTTTGGAGGTTTTTTTTCTTTAGACTCTGAGCTTGGATTCTGGACAATTGTTTTTGCCTCAATTACATGTTCTTAGTTCTTTCTTTTTTTGGCCCTTATTTTTCCTTGGGTATTGGTTTGTTCAATTACAAGCCAAAACACCTAAGGTTTTTCCAGACGAGTATAATTACTTATATTTATATTATTATTATTATACCCACACACACACACACACACACACACATATAATAATTGTTTGGTGCAGGGACAATATTGGGAAGCAGGAAAAAGTTGAAGAAGCTCTTTGTGACTATAATCATCACATATAAAAAGAAAAGCCATTTTCTAATTATACACTGATTTACTGAATTGTATTGTGCCATAGCTTCTTTTGTCTATAAAATGCTTCCATGGCATGTGTCTAAAATAGCCTCTGACACCTTAGTCCAGCTCCAAGCTGGAGAATGGGCGAAGGTGGACAACCAGATGCTTTGGGTAGATAAAGCTTGACAACCCAGGAAGACAACCTCTCATCTGGGAGGAGGAAAGCCCTAATTTTAAACCTTTGCTTCCTTGCAGTCATTTCCAAAAGACAGAAAATACTATGGAAATAAATCCAGACAGAAAACCTTGAATGGAGTCCTGAAGGCACTTGGCTGTCAAAGTGGCAATTTTCTGGCAGCTCCTGTAGGCAAGTCATCCCCAAATGTAATGCCCCGTATTCCTTTAGATCTTGTTGGTACAGCCAATAGGGGTCCATGTAGCCTGGGTAGTGTACGTCATCCATATACCATCACTCAGTCCTGTGATCTGGGGAGGCCATTCTAATCTCACTACCAAAGGACTGATTTTTAGCCTAACAGAGTGCTACCTTTATTTCATAAGATAAATGGATGCCTACTTTTCTCCTATTAATGAAATATTGATTTAGCATAACCTGGTAGTAATTAGCTCAGTCTCTGGCTTGGATAGTACAAAAAGCCATCCACTCTGATTCATTGGAAGAGACAACATCACAAGGATTCAAGATGTACCCAAGCATGGACAGCAATCTAAGAAGTATCTACCCCCATATATAGAATAAAAGTTTAGTTTGAAATTCCTGGAAATTGGCCAACAATGTCAGCGAAATGAAGAAGGCTGGAAGGAAAAAAAGCTGTAAATCTGTGAATATTGCATTCAAGATATATAAGTTCAATATCAGTCTTCCTATATGGCAATGAATGTTGCACAATTTCTTCTCAGATGAAGAGGAGACTGAGACAACAAATATGATTTTACAAAAGAATACTGAGTATACCATGGACAGAGTATATAAGAAATGAAGAAGTTTTATGGAAAATAAAAATGAAAGGAATACTTGTACTTGAAACGACACTTGAATTTCTGGGACACATAACAAGGAAAGAGAACTTGGAAAATCTGATACCCACATGACTTATTGAAGGAAAGAAGGGGTCAAATGAAACAACAAGTAACCTAAGTTTATGTAAATGGAGTGGAAAGGAGAGTAAAATAATTGCTAATAGCTACAAAGAATAGGAAGTTGTGAAGCACCATGATCACCCATGTTCTGAAATGATATGACATATAAAAGAATTGTAGTATCATATGCAAATGAGATAGACAAGTATAAATAGAGAACAACTGGTGAGCATAAAGGCATTGCTTAGCAAACCCATTTGCTAAATGTAATGTGGAGAACTGTGCTACAACTGCTACTACACAGAGAGTTATACCAAACATAACAAGAATATAATAATGATAATTTCCCATCTCAAAATCAAGATTGAATCAAATTCTAAATTGTATGTAACTCTTTCTTTACAAATAGTCACAAACTAAAATCCCAAACACTTCAAATACTAATGCAATAGTACCGACTTACTGTGAATTTGTCTTTCAGATTTCTCTTTTGTGTTTACTTATCCATTTCAGCTTACATACAAATTTCTACTTGGGATTTCCTTTTTGATATTAATCTTTATTTAGTTTCCATAAGTAAATCCCACTCTACAGAGTTAATCTTTCATTTCAAACTTGTTTTCATGTTTCTGCAAGTGAACAATGTTTGTCACCCAAAATAAAGCCGTGCTTCTAAATTAAGAACAAATGCAAATACCGATTATTATACAAAGTAGAAGTGCTTTAATCCCCTACTCTGACTTCAGCTTTCAAAATAGTTTAAGTGTTTTAGAAATGTAGGCAAAATTTTTGCATATTGTTTAATATGCGAGAGGCAATTATTCTTTATTTTCATATAAGCAAGGCAATTATTCTTTATTTTCATCTGTGAGAGTCAATTATTCTTTATTTTCATGGATGAGAGGCAATTATTCTTTATTTTCATCTGTGAGAGGCAATTAATCTTTATTTTTTATGTGTGAGAGGCAATTATTCTTTATTTTCATATATGTCATGCAATTATTCTGTATTTTCCCATATAACTGACAATTGTTCTATATTTTCCTATATGAGGGGCAATTATTCGATATTTTCATATGAGGTGCAATTATTCTGTATTTTGAAATATGTGAGGCAATTCTTCTACATTTCCAATATAAGAATGACATTTTTTATCAGAGATGTTTTATTAAAAATGGTTAATTTATAGATCACATAATTAAAGATTTGCTTGAATTTAACAGAAACTGATATTTGGAGTAACAATTAAGGCATAAACACACTCTCTATGGCTTACAAGATGTGTTTTCAAACACAAACAGAAAGTTCTGTAAATGACACCAATCACCGAGATATTATTATCCCTGAAATGAGATCCACCTTTAAAAATAAATATGACATTCTTATGATAACTATAAAAGAATAAGAAAATGCCTACACTGTCATTCTTATCCAATGTACAGCTAATGTATAAATGATGGTCTTTTGTCTATTATACCTATAGCCCTATTCTGTCAGTAATGTTTGCATTAATTACGGAGCAATATAATAAAAGTATATGCAACCCAATTCTAAAATCACATGGTATTTCTATAGTAAAACACTGCTACAAAATAATAATTATACATATAATAGCCCTATTCTTTTAGTAATGCTTGTATTCATTCCTGACCACTGACAATCCCTTTTTTGCTCATTTGCAATGCATTCCTATAGTAAAACACTGCTACAAAATAATAATTCTACATATAATAGCCCCTATTCTTTTAGTAATGCTTGTATTCATTCCTGACCACTGACAATCCCTTTTTGCTCATTTGCAATGCATTCCTATAGTAAAACACTGCTACAAAATAATAATTCTACATATAATAGTAATATTATTCTTTTAGTAACTTGTATTCATTCCTGACCACTGACAATCCTTTTTTTTGCTCATTTGCAATGCATTCCTATAGTAAAACACTGCTACAAAATAATAATTCTACATATAATAGCCCTATTCTTTTAGTAATGCTTGTATTCTTTTCCTGACCACTGACAATCCCTTTTTGCTCATTTGCAATGCATTCCTATAGTAAAACACTGCTACAAAATAATAATTCTACATATAATAGCCCTATTCTTTTAGTAATGCTTGTATTCATTCCTGACCACTGACAATCCCCTTTTTGCTCATTTGCAATGCATTCCTATAGTAAAACACTGCTACAAAATAATAATTCTACATATAATAGCCCTATTCTTTTAGTAATTCATTCTTTTTAAGTAATGCTTGTATTCATTCCTACATATAATAGCCCTATTCTTTGACATTCATTCCCTTTTTTCCTCATTTGCATTTGCATTCCTATAGTAAAACACTGCTACAAAATAATAATTCTACATATAATAGCCCTATTCTTTTAGTAATGCTTGTATTCATTCCTGTCCACTGACAATCCCTTTTTGCTCATTTGCAATGCATTCCTATAGTAAAACACTGCTACAAAATAATAATTCTACATATAATAGCCCTATTCTTTTAGTAATGCTTGTATTCATTCCTGACCACTGACAATCCCTTTTTTGCTCATTTGCAATGCATTCCTATAGTAAAACACTGCTACAAAATAATAATTCTACATATAATAGCCCTATTCTTTTAGTAATGCTTGTATTCATTCCTGTCCACTGACAATCCCTTTTTTGCTCATTTGCAATGCATTCCTATAGTAAAACACTGCTACAAAATAATAATTCTACATATAATAGCCCTATTCTTTTAGTAATGCTTGTATTCATTCCTGACCACTGACAATCCCTTTTTTGCTCATTTGCAATGCATTCCTATAGTAAAACACTGCTACAAAATAATAATTCTACATATAATAGCCCTATTCTTTTAGTAATGCTTGTATTCATTCCTGTCCATTGACAATCCCTTTTTTGCTCATTTGCAATGCATTCCTATAGTAAAACACTGCTACAAAATAATAATTCTACATATAATAGCCCTATTCTTTTAGTAATGCTTGTATTCATTCCTGACCACTGACAATCCCTTTTTTGCTCATTTGCAATGCATTCCTATAGTAAAACACTGCTACAAAATAATAATTCTACATATAATAGCCCTATTCTTTTAGTAATGCTTGTATTCATTCCTGACCACTGACAATCCCTTTTTCCTCATTTGCAATGCATTCCTATAGTAAAACACTGCTACAAAATAATAATTCTACATATAATAGCCCTATTCTTTTAGTAATGCTTGTATTCATTCCTGTCCACTGACAATCCCTTTTTTGCTCATTTGCAATGCATTCCTATAGTAAAACACTGCTACAAAAAATAATAATTAGCCCTATTCTTTTATATAATATTCATAGACAATTCCTGTCCCCTCATTTCATTTTAGTAAAACACTGCTACAAAATAATAATTCTACATTCTATTCTTTTTTAATGCTTGTATTCTGACCACTGACAATCCCTTTTTTGCTCATTTGCAATGCAATCCAAAATAATTTAGCCCTATTCTTTTGTTTGCTTGTATTCATTCCTGTCCACTGACAATCTTTTTTTTGCTCATTTGCAATGCATTCCTATAGTAAAACACTGCTACAAAATAATAATTATACATATAATAGCCCTATTCTTTTAGTAATGCTTGTATTCATTCCTGACCACTGACAATCCCCTTTTTTGCTCATTTGCAATGCATTCCTATAGTAAAACACTGCTACAAAATAATAATTCTACATATAATAGCCCTATTCTTTTAGTAATGCTTGTATTCATTCCTGACCACTGACAATCCTTTTTTGCTCATTTGCAATGCATTCCTATAGCAAAACACTGCTACAAAATAATAATTCTACATATAATAGCCCTATTCTTTTAGTAATGCTTGTATTCATTCCTGACCACTGACAATCCCTTTTTTGCTCATTTTGCATTCCTATAGTAAAATGCATTCCTATAGTAACAACTGCTCCAAAATATAATTCTACATATAATAGCCCTATTCATTTTTAGTAATGCTTGTATTCATTCCTGTCCACTGACAATCCTTTTTTGCTCATTTGCAATGCATTCCTATAGTAAAACACTGCTACAAAATAATAATTCTACATATAATAGCCCTATTCTTTTAGTAATGCTTGTATTCATTCCTGACAATCCCTTTTTTGCTCATTTGCAAAATAGTAAAACACTGCTAATTAATAGCCCTATTCTTTTATATATTAGACCCTGACAATCCCTTTTTTCATTTGCAAGTAATGCTATAAAAAATAATAATTTGTATTCATTCCTGACCACTGACAATCCCTTTTTTGCTCATTTGCAATGCATTCCTATAGTAAAACACTGCTACAAAATAATAATTATACATATAATAGCCCTATTCTTTTTTTTAGTAATGCTTGTATTCATTCCTGACCACTGACAATCCACCTTTTTTGCTCATTTTGCAATGCATTCCTATAGTAAAACACTGCTAATTCTACATATAATAGCCCTATTCTTTAGTAATATAATGCATTCCTATAGTAAACCACTGCTACAAAATAATAATTCTACATTTTTTCTTTTATTTGCAATGCATTCCTTGCATTCTATAAAATACAAAAAAATTCCTGATCCACTGACAATCCCTTTTTTTGCTCATTTGCAATGCATTCCTATAGTAAAACACTGCTACAAAATAATAATTCTACATATAATAGCCCTATTCTTTTAGTAATGCTTGTATTCATTCCTGTCCACTGACAATCCTTTTTGCTCATTTGCAATGCATTCCTATAGTAAAACACTGCTACAAAATAATAATTCTATTCTTTTATATAATAGCCCTATTCTTTTAGTAATGCTTTTGCATTCATTCCTGACCACTGACAATCCATTTTTTTTTGCTCATTTGCAATGCATTCCTATAGTAAAACATAGTAAAACACTGCTACAAAATAATAATTCTACATATAATAGCCCTATTCTTTTAGTAATGCTTGTATTCATTCCTGACCACTGACAATCCCTTTTTTGCTCATTTGCAATGCATTCCTATAGTAAAACACTGCTACAAAATAATAATTATATATATAATAGCCCTATTCTTTTAGTAATGCTTGCATTCATTCCTGTCCTCTGACAATCCCTTTTTTCCTCATTTGCAATACATTCCTATAGTAAAACACTGCTACAAAATAATAATTATACATATAATAGCCCTATTCTTTTAGTAATATTTACAGTCATTCCTGATCACTGACAATCCCTTTTTTTCCTCATTTGCAATACTAATCCCTTCTAGAAAATAGTAATTGTATTTAATTACACACACTATTCCTTTCTTTTGTTTTTGATCTGATGAAGCCTATTAATGGCAAAATGTATGATGTAGTTTCAACTAAATTGTTTTGAATTTGTCATCTTCTTTAAATATATAAAAGCCTTTTATCATAAACTTAACCTCCTATGGTTGTTGCTTTCTTTTATTAATACTTGCCACCAAAATCTCAATGTCAAGTCAGTTTGTATTTGAAGAATTTATATTTGATAGAAACAATATGGATAATGGCTGATGATCCCTTGGTGTGAAACTGCCAATCACCATTCAGTGTGAATTTCTGTGACCATTTTGTTTTATGTCTAGTCATATGTAATTGCCTTCACCTTTTGTTTCATTTGTTTGAGAGAACTACTGACTGCATGAAGTATGTCTATGGCTTTTATTTATCAAACCATACTATTGCAGCTGTGAAAACTGCAAATAACAAAAAAACAAATACATTAACAAGTATGCAGTTATAAAATAATGCAAAATATCATTTAACAAACATACAAACAAAATTGCAAACAATACAACTCATAAGATAAGTGAGTAATTAAAAGAAATGGTGAAAATGTGGAAAAAATACTCAAAATACAAAGGAGAGCAATATTTATATGTGTTATACCGTACCTATTGACTATAATGGATATATCTCAATCCTTATAAATACAGTGGAATATATTGTATGTGGTAGTCATTGGGATTTCACTTGGGATTCATCTTGATTCACTTCTAGTTCACCACTAGCAATTGATTACTTACTACACACTGCTGGCAAATCTTGTATGTTGTTCCTGTTATAAATATTATCGTTTCATTTCCAGTCTTTGTTTTCATTATTCTTATTTATTATAGGACGTGTGTATAAGACAAATGCCTTTTTCTACAATTAAGGCATAAAAATATTACTCTTTAAATTTACTACCAAATACATTAGGTGAAAAGAAATATGATTTTGAAAAAAACTAAGACAGTTCTCAATTTATCAGAAAGGAAAGTGTTAAAAATAGTAAATTAACAATTTAGTAAAACCCTTAGCATGTTTTACAGTAAGAAGAAATATTATTTATTTCATTGGCAGAAAGCAAATTAAGGGGATAAGATAGCAAAAACAAAGAATATATTAACAGAGCTATCTTCTAATGTGTGTAACCCCAAAAGATTAATGTTGTCTTCTGGCCAGAGTCTGACTTTAAAAAGGCTCAGTTAAAATTGAATTGCCACTATATAATGATCGCATAGGAATATTGGTAAACATGAACGCCCAACAACTCAAAAAAATAATTTAGGGTCACCCTACAATCCTATCCTGCCAAATTTTTAATATCCAACTTGTGTAAAAAAAAAAAAAAACTTCTGCTGTTAACATACCAATTTAAAAATGAGTATTTGGCTTTATAAGAAAAACAAAAAAGGAATTACCTTGTTTTGGCATCAGAGTTCTTTTTTTAATAGGGAGCAACCAAAACTCACCATTTCTGTAGGGACTATTTTAGGGAGTGAACTAGACTGACTGTCACTACAGAAATTTGGAAAGGGATTGAAAAGCACCTGTTTATTTATCTTAAAATAACTTGTGGCAGACACTATATGATCTGTCCCCAATATTAATCACCCTTCACTCATAAATATAACAAATCTTAAGTATAATTATATTAGAATTTTTAATTTGCAAATAAGTAAATTCAGAAAACTATAAAACTCCTCCAACTCCACCTGTACTTAGTGTTTCATTTCAGTTGATTGGTGTTATTGCAACTTATACTAAGTTAAAATTTAATAGTTAATAATGTTCTGACAGATTCCTAAACACCATACCAAAATATTTGAAGTTAATCCCACGCCTGGGACCCCATCACACTATAATTGTTCCTAATTCTGTCTTATTTTATTTTCCCTTTTATCATTATTTTCTTATTTGCAGTGTTTCCACCTAAACTCAGTAATTTGTTAATATTTTTTTTAATTTTATCTCCCCGCCCCCCACCAATAGAAACAGATAAGCTTACCTATCGTCTGGTTCACACTCATTCCCTGGTCTTTGAGCAGGAAGTGGTTTATTCCTTGTTTCCTGTTTAGGAATCTGTTTCTGGTTCCTTATAATGTCTTCTCATTCACTTTCACTCCCAGTAGCTTCTTGCATCTTTGCAACATTATCGCCTTGCTTAGGGTAAATTCATTAAATAGAAATTATTATTTGAAAATAAATGCATAAATAAATGAGGAGAGACTATGCTATAATTAACCAAACTCAAACTACATTTAAATTTTATTTCTACTAATCCCTAATTAGCAGGAGTCTTGTATGTAATGATTCTGGTACATACAAGCTCACAATTTTAGAAAAATCAATTTTTCTGAATTGTAAGCTAAAGTGACAAAAGTATTAAAATATCCATGATGGAAGTTGAAATAAAAAAAAATTTAATAATTAATACTCCTTTCATAAAATAAAAATTCCTATGAAATAAGGTAAAAATTTATTTTCTAAAAACAAAATTGATTCCATGCAAAATAATAAAATTATTTTTTAACAAAATAAACATAATTTAAAGGGTTTCATTATTTTCTACTGTAATTAACAATATTTTCATTTCTTTTCCACTTTCAATGTCGATTTGATTTTCTTTTCTACTTTTATAACCAATGTGCAAACATAAAAATCCGATCATTATTAATTGGGATGAATGCAAACACAGACACTACACTCAATTATTATTAATTTGAACAGTGAAATGGAAATTGATTTATTCTTCAAGTTATTCAAGTGCATTTTAACAGTCTTTTCATCTTTTCTGAGAAACACAAATAGAAACATACAAAAAGCAAGATCATTATGATCAGAGTAAGCATAAATGCAGACCAAACACTTATTATTACTAAGTAAATTACTTTATTCTCTAAGTACAAAAATTTTGCTATGATGTGCTGTTTTTGCTCTATTTTAGCAATGCATGCATAAATAGTCATTGGATCATTATTGTAGCAAGAAAATAGAAATTTTACTTTAAAACTGAATTTTTTTTTCTTGATTAGTAAAATAATAATTAAAAAATTTTAAGCATCTTTTAAAATTGGAATTTCCTTGCAATTAAGCAAATTACTAAGAGGAAAATTTAGTTACAAACAAAGTAAGGATGGTAAAAAGTTAAACATTTCTTAGAGCTGGAAGGGATGAGACATTGTGAAGAGCTATGATTGCCCAAATTCTCAAGAGATGCAACAAATAAAAGAAGAGTATGAGGCAGTAGTATAAGCAGTTGTTTTTATTAAAAAGCCATCTGTCATTAATGTTTTTCTTTATCTGATTCAATCATTCTTACCATTTCCCATTTTTTTTTTTTTTTTGTATTAACCGGATTTTTCATATCTTTTCTCATCCTTTTGAGGCTATCAACAATAATAGGTCACCAGTTTTATTTCAGGCTTTACACAACAACTGTTTCCAGATCTAACTCATCTTTCTGGTGTGTATTTCAGGATTCTAGCACCAGGTGTTTTTTGACCACCCTCACTTTCTTTTACTTTAGGGACTTCAGGTTTGGGTTTATCTTAGAGTTTTAGTTGCTGACTTTCAACAGATATATACAATTCGGCTCCATCTTCCATTCATGCTTCGCATCTCAAAGAATACTTATCCCCACCCTGGGTTGAGTTGTCTTCTGTAATGAGGTGATATTTTTTACAATGATTGGTGGGTGCTAATACCATGTTTAACCCCCTTCTTTCAATTTTAAAAGAGGCATTTAATAGTGCTGCAATTTTAATCTTCACCTACACTTATAAACCTGTGCCAGACTAAACTAAATATTTAATATGTAAATATTTACTCTCTATAGACATTAAGAAGAATGAATGGTGAAAATTAACTGCTAAAAGTATCCTCTGGCATAGAAAAGGGAATGAGAATAATCTGCACCAATGAGTTGAATAAAGTGTCCAGTTTGAAATTCTCAAAATTACAGCAGACATCTTAAGAAAGGCAAAAGTAACAATGGCTGAAACTTTGTCACTATAACAACCAAGATGAGGAGACTCATCTGTGTAATTCAGTGTATAATAATCTCTGACAGTGTGTGTGTGTTTGTTTGAATGTATGTTTGCATAAGATATTTCAGCTTAAGTAATCTTTTCATCATATGATCAAGCATATTCCTTTTTCATTGAATTTAATATAAACATTCATAAAAAGTTCTTAAAAGTGAAAATTAGTAAAAGATTTATCCACATTCTTTTCTCATATATATATATATATATAGAGAGAGAGAGAGAGAGAGAGAGGCAGCACATCTTCATTCAAGCATGTTTGGTTGAAGAATCAAAACATATTATGTCTATTTATTTTTATTTTAATCCTCTCAAATTCACAGATCAATTTCTTAGTGCTGTTATTAAACTAATTAAGAAAGACACTGTAGTTTTTTTCATTCCTTTTATTTTCCCAAGTTCTTTCAATCTCATCCAAGATCATCTTCAGGAGTGAATTAGTAAGACAAAAAAATTAAATTTTTATCGTAGCAAATGTTTTTTAAATGAATATTGTTTGAATTGTGATTAGATTGTTATAGTGTGAGATGGATATTTTTACTCTCTTCAAAGGCTGAAGTGATGGATTTAATCGATTTTTTTTTTTTTATTTTTCAACATATTTGTTGTTGTATATGTTGGCTTGGGAAAGTAATAATTCTTTCTGGAAAGTTGTTGTTAAAACTGTTCCTCACAATACATTGGGGAAACATGCAGAAATTTAAAAAAACGTATCTATGAACACAAAAGGGGCTTCATACATAACAATGTAACAAATGCAGTAGTCATACACAGAAATAAATTTGGCCACAATTTTGATCACAAGAAATGCCACACTCATTAAAAGACAAAGTAATTTATTCAGAAGGAAAATTCTCGAGAGTGCCTCCATCAAGTATTATCAAAATATAAATGTACAGCCTGTTTTTGTTTTTTTTTGTTTTTTTTACAAATCTCACCTTTCCTTAAAGAACTACTTCTTTCCTAAGCCAACATACACAACAACAAATATGTTGAAAAATCAAATGAAAATGGTTAAATCCATCACTGTGAAGATGTTCAACACATATGTCCATCTCACATCTTAACAATCTCATCACAATCCAAGCAATATTCATTTAACAAAAAAAATTATTGAATATTACTCACTCACTTTACTTCTCACTAGATTTTGACTTATGACACTTTTGTCCTCCACATGCTTTGACTAACCTTTGACCCAAACACCTGATAAACATTTATGAATGTTCTCAAATTTATAAGCCTTGATAAACCAATGACATCCTTGCCTCTGTATATAAACACATACAGCATAATAAATCCTACATTGCCTTGATAAAGTCCCTTGAACGAAATGCATCGGCCAAGTATAGTTTTTTCTCTTGTGTCTTTTTATATATATACTTTCATGGTAATTGTTTGGATAAGCTCATCACTATGGTACCTAGACTTTTGAATTTAAGTGCAGTACTAGACTGGTGTCAAGATCTCATCAATTTAAATTTGAGCTGGCTAGATGTAACTACAGATTCTATGCTTAATAGTGTCTTTTCTTGCACTTCTCACTTATGGAACTCTCTTCTAGCTCAATGCTTTCCACCCAATTTTAATCTCTAAAAATTTAAATGCAATGCAATGTCATTCACTATTTACTGTTCTCTTGACTACGCTTTTCTCTTCCTGCTCATTAGTAATGTTTCTATTCCTGATTCTTGCACACCCAGTAACCCCTTGTGTCTTAGTGGCTTTACTGCCTTGGTTGCGGTAAAACAGATTAATATATATATATATATATATATATATACACACACTATAGGACAAAAGTTTGGTACCACCTTCTGGTTTTAAGTGCATGGTGTCACATTTTTTTTAAAGAGGGGGTTACTAAAAATTTTAAATCTGCAGTCCTAAGATTACCATAAACTAACAATGTAGATTAGCCAGAAAGAGTCTTAAGGAACCTTTATGTAATAATGAGTTAATTTCATTATTATTATTGAACAGATGATAAAACATTTCAGAAAGAATGGATTTAATCGATTTTTTTTAAATTTTTCAACGTATTTCTTATTGTATATGTTGGCTTAGGAAAGTAATAATTCTTTCTGGAAAGTTGTTGTTAAAACTGTTCCTCACAAGACATTCTGGGCTGAACAGAGCTACTAAATCTGTTTTGAAAAGGACACACACACACACACACACACACACATATTATTTAAAATTTGCTCTCTCACACACACACACTCTCTCTCTCTCTCTATATATATATATATATATATATATATAGGCAGTATATCTTTATTCAAATATGTTTCATTGAATAATATAGACATATTGTATCTACTTATTTTTATACTGATTCTTTCGAGTTGTCAAATCACTTTCTTGATGTTGAGATGAAATTCATCAAGGAAGGTACCATAGTTTTTTTTAACCAAATACTTTTGACATTTCCTAAGATCATCTTCACAGATAAATTAGAACAACAAACTATATATATGTATGTATGTATGTGTGTGTGTAACAAATATATATGATAAATCACATTGGTCATGAGGGTAATAAGAGAATGGTCAAATGTGCCAGAACCCATGATGAAAATTTGTATAGTCTTGAAACATTGATTTATTTCCTTGTACAAGAATAGCTACAAAGGATTAAACAAGTAATCATTTTTATATCATATTCATTAACACACACACACCTGAACATTCTTTACTTCACAGGTTCACATGTTGCAATGCTTCACAGATCAATTACAATAAGATTGAAAAGAAACAAAAATATTTCTCTCATATTTTTTTGTAAAGTTATAAATTTCCAACTTTATATATTTTTTCTCCGGCTACCCCACTTTATATATTTTTGCTCCGGCTATCCCACTTTATATATTTTTTTGCCACTAACTCTTGGAAAATGATACAGTATCAATGATATTTCATCAAAAGAAAAAAAAAGCTCAACAGCTGGGCACCCCATATTCAGTATTTCACACAATCCCAATTTTGTGAGGAGGAATACTAATAAATTAATGTTTATCTCTTAATATTTGTATTTTTGCTGCAATCAAAGATCTTCCTTCTAAAGCAGCTGTTAACTTTGATAAGAGTTGATATAACGGAAGAAAAGCCATTGAAAGTCATAGCATTTTACATGATGTTAATCATAATAAATTCTAGAATCTGTTAATTCATGTTTCTTGAAAAATGTTCACCATGTTTTAGTACTTATGCCTTAATTCTAACAGAAAAGAAGATTCTGGCTAGCTTGGTTTGAGTGACAGGGAAAAGGTTAAATGGCTGAAAGGTCAGAAGAGGAATGATCTGAATGCTGAAAGGTTAGAAGATTGACAAAGTCAAAAGGCTGAAAGTTAAGAAGAGAAAAGTTCAAAATTCTGAAGATCTGAAGAATGACATATGAAAGGTCAAAAGAAGAAAGATCTGAAGGCTGAAAGGTTAGAAGATTGACAGAGACAAAGTCAAAAGGCTGAAAGTTCAGAAGATAAAAGTTCATAATTCTTAAGACCTGAAGAATGACATATGAAAGGTCAAAAAAAGAAAGATCTGAAGGCTGAAAGGTTAGAAGAATGACAGAGGTAAAGTCAAAAGACTGAAAGGTCAGAAGAGGAAAGGTGACAAAAGCTGAGAAGGTAAGGAGATTCTATTTTTAAAATTTTTCCTTATTGGCTAAACATTAGAAAATCCTTTTTTATCTTGTTTAAAATATAAATGATGAAAGGGCCTCCGAAAAATATACTTGAACATTATGAATATTTGATAAAAATTGCAAAAGATTAAATATTTTTATTTTTCTTTACATTGTTGTCAGTATATGGAAATATTATCTAAAATATTTTTCGAAGTTACTTTAAAACTTACAGTACATGAATTATACTGTTTTCTTTCTGCTATACACATACTGATTGAATAAACCCTTTATTAATTTTGGTTAATAGTGGTGGCCTCATTACACCTTTACAGTACAAATATTTGTACTGAATGATGATAATTTTAAAAGCATTCAGTAAAATTGCAATAATATGATGAATAATATTTCTTCAAGCAATACTGGGAAAAGACAATGCTCAGAGGTTAATTTTAAGTTTTCATAACAAAAAATAAATCTTAGAAAACAATTTAATAGTCACATTTAAATTAGATGTTATTTTAAATGTATTTAAATGTTAAATGTATTTTAAAATCTCCTCTTCCTCTGATTGGAGAGAAGATTACAAAAGTAAAAGAAAAATTATTGACTGAAACTGAAGTAAATAATTGCATACACTTACAAGTGATAAGTTATTTGATTCTTATGTAAACACTTTGTTAATTGCCTTTGGTTATTATGGGAAAGTTAGGTAAATATTTCCACAATAAAAAGAAAATAAACTTTATAAGAAAAACCTTTGGTGCATATTTCTAAATTACACTTTATTTTACATGCTTAAATAATAGGAACAAACACACACACACATACATATATATATATATATATATATATATATATAGAGAGAGAGAGAGAGAGAGAGAGAGAGAGTTAGGCATATGAATAGAATAAACACTGGAATTAAGTTTTAGTGAAAAATTATTTGATGATTATATATATATATATATATATATATATATATATATGCTGAAAATAATGCTGATCAGCTGACAAATTTTATTCGTATTAATCCTATATATATATAGGTAAAGATTTGTTTGGTAATCCATATGGATAATTCCAGGAGGATATAATCTAAGGAAATAAATTATAATCACAATGAACCCTTAAAGTTGTCTGTTCCTTAATATAATTAATTTATATATATATATATATATATATATATATATATATATATATATATATATAATTGGCACTGGTATCAACACTATGCAGTGACAACTTTTTCAAAGCTTGAACACAGTCTTCAGGTCATGAGTGTTGTGTTTTTTGCCCAACAGTTTATATATGCTGATCATGGTGCATTCTGGGTAGAAAGGTCTATTGTATTATCATAACAGTTATTGGGTTGGTGGTAATGGTTATATTTCAAATTATTCTAGAGGCTATTGAGTAGAAATAATTGTGGATCCAAATGTGGTAATTTGTAGCTATATTACAGTGTTGTTTAACTTTTTACTTGTTCTTTATGATTGGTCATTTTATTATTTGATGTTTATTATTATTATTACATTTACTTATGTTTATGAGTAAATTCATAGTTAATTTGATTACTTAATTTGATTATTATTTTGTTCTGGGAGTGGTATCTTTTTTTTTTTTAGTTTAAAGTACTCAATTTGACTAAAGTATCTTACATTATCTACATTGAATATAGTATATATATTTGAATTTTTTATGGTGGTATTTTACAAGGCATTTGACTTTAGTTTTTTTTTATTTTTAAATAACTTAGTAAAAAATTTGTTTTTGTTTCTTTGTTTTGAGATAAATTCTGATGTTTTTTTTTAATCAGTTTATCCCAAGCAAGGTGATACTACCATTAAAACATAAGTGGCTACTGGGAGTGGAAGAGAATGAAAAGACTTTCAGAAGGAACCGGAAACTTAATCTTAAACAGGAAACAAACGATAAATTTTCATGCCAGGGAGGAATGTACTTTATTTAGTAATTTGTGTTGATCTGCAAAGAGGATAATAGCTATTTTCTCTTACTAACAGAGTTTACTGTTTTTGGATTTATTGTTCTAAGCTGATATTTATATTTACATAGGCTCTATCTCTGGTATCAAGCACTTTTACCCATATATATATATATATATATATATATATATATATATATATATATATATATATAAAAAAGGCTTAAACACTAATATTCCATGGTCATAATTTATTCCATTGGAATCGTAAATACGATCCAAATCATCAGACCTACAAATTCCAAAAAAAAAATATATATATATATATATATATATATATATATATATATATATATATATATATATATATATATATATATATATATATATATAATATATATATATATATATATATATATATATATATATATATATATATATATATATATATATATAGTATAGCATAAAAGCTGTATTTTTATTATATATAACAAGTACTAACAGGAATGAGACTCATAAATGTTAAGAGCGTTTATAAGAAAGAATACATTTTCTCATGAAGTTTTGAATGTAAAATATATAAATCTATTACATATCATATGACTACTATCAATAGAAATAAGTAGTGTATTGATTCAGTTCGAAACTCTATGTAGTTACATTAATATTGGGAATGCCATAGAACAGTTTAGTCTGTTGTAGACACGTAATGTGATATTGGGACAGTACAAAAGTTTGCCAAGGTTTTTAAATGGATTTCAAAGACAATATTTAGATATTTATACATAGATTTATTCAACTTCATATATATAATTTTGTTCCACTATCTTTTTTCCTATCTTTGAGGCATTTTCATGATTCTATCATTAAAGAACTTGGAATCTCTCTCACTGATTAACTGGTTCAAGTGGATCTTAAAGGCTTCCAGAGAATTGAATTCCTTCCCAATAAGAGAATTCTGTAAGGATCTTTGGTGTCACATCTTTCAACTTCTATTAAAACCTTCTGTATAGGTTTCATGTTGACATTTCCAATTCAGTTTGTATCTTGTTTTTTTTGTTTTGTTTTTTTGTTTTTTTTTTTTGTTTTGTTTTTAATTTTTCCAGAAAATGGCAAATCAGACATTATTTTGTACTATAATCAGATAAAGCTGTTGCTAGAGTTGGTTTGATTTGTTTTATGGCATATCAACCTCAATGGGTAATTTAATACATTTCTGTCTTCTTACTGTTGATAGTTAGTCCTTTTATCTCACTTTCCTTCACTACCCTGTCTAGGAGGTCCTGTAGTTTTCTTTCTCTGTCTGCCATCAAGACATTGTCATCTGCATAGCTTATATTGTTAAGATTATGGCCACTGATAATAAGTCATGGTAAGATCTTAGGATAACTTTACTATAGAGGTTGAACAGATTCAGTGAGAAGACATGTTCTTCTTTCACATCACATTTCTATTTTTGTGTACCTACACAATTCATTCTTTATCTGTATACAAGCAGTATTCTAACATCCTTTGCCAAATAAAAAAGATTTCTTTTTTAAATCCATGATTTTTGACTCTGGTATGAGATTAGGTGGCATTTTTATATCTATACCAGCCAATAATTCATTGGTTAAATTCTTTTATGAAATAACTTTTCCATTTTAGAAATGAAGTCTATCATTGCAAACATTAGGCTATTATTAAACATGGATTCATTTGGTTCAGTTTCTTCATCTTTGTTGACATTTTTGATACAATGCAGTCTGGAAAGGAAACTGAAAGAACTCTTTAAAGAATATACTAATGGTAAGTAAGAAGAAAAGACTAACTATTAACTGAAAGAAGACAGAACGTATAGCCATTAGCAAAAGATTCTATCTAAGGTATGATCTATCTATCAGGGATGCCAAAATCAAGCAGCTACAAAAATTTAACTATATGAGTAGGGTCGATAACCCAAACTGTAACACAAAAACCAGAAAGTACCTTGGTATAATAAAAGGTGCCTTTCAGAAAACAAGCAAAGTATTAAGACATGAGAAATATCATTAGAAACAGAATAGTGTTAAACTACTATATAATATCTAATGTCCTGTATGGCAGCAAATGGTTGACAATTTCCTCACAGTAAAGAAGAAACATAGATGTGGTTCTACAAATGAATGTTAAAAATAATGTGAACTAGACATGTAACAAAAAAGTTTTAAGGAAAATAAGGACAACAAAGAAACTTAGAATGAGAAAGAGAGACTTGAAATTTCTCGAGTACATCATGCAGAAAATGTTTGGTTTCGTTTGTTTTACGGCATATCAATCTCAATGGGTTATTTAATGCCAACAAAATTTTTATTGCTGGTAATATTTTTTCTTCAAAAATATATTGCTGGTAATTTTTTTTTCAAAAATGTATTGTTGGTAATGATCTTTTACAAAGTATTTCTGGTATAAAAACCTATTTTTACACTTTCATAGTGTTTTAACCCCAGTTTTGAGGGAGTCAACTATTTTCCCATAGCTGGGACCCTAACAGGTGTTACCACCTCAGGTCAGGACAGACCTGGGAACACCAGCAATTAAGAGATGGTCCCATGCCTCTTCAAAGCCTCCTGATCAGAGGCTTTGCTATGGGATGTAGTTTATCCTCTTACCCAGGATGCAGGTGTTTATCATCCTACCCAGGACGTGGATGTAGTTTATCGTCCTACCCAGGACGCGGGTGTAGTTTATCGTCATACCCAGGACGCGGGTGTAGTTTATCATCATACCCAGGACGCGGGTGTAGTTTATCATCATACCCAGGACGCGGGTGTAGTCACTCGTCATACCCAGGACGCGGGTGTAGTCACTCGTCATACCCAGGACAATGAAGAAAGTGAGGTTAGAATCAAAACTCATGGGATATACTGAAGGCAAGAGATGCAAGAAAAAACAACAGCATGCAACCTGCTTAATATGATCAAATGAATGGATAAAAGGACAAAGAGGGAGGGTAAAGAGTTAAAAGTTACTTTGTGCAACATGAAACAAGAAGTTGTGGAGAGCCATGATTATCCACAGCCTTATATGTCTTGGCAGATAAAAAAGAAAACTATCTGGCCTTCTTCAAGATTAAGTTGTTCAAACACAGACTGAAGCGGTTAGAAAACATAATACACTTCATAATACTATTGTGCCAGTGATCATAAAAGTATATAATAATTACCATTGTGTAACAGGAAGGGAGGTAAATCAACTTAAGTTAGTAAATTTACTGATTACTTCCCTTAATTGTTTTAATAGTCTATAGAAATAAAATATTTATCTGCATTTAAGCAAAATTAGTTCCCAAGCAAAGTTTTTGACGGCACAAGTACACTATTACTTATCATAATTCCTCACCAATAACATTCTTTTTCTTTCTTATTTTATGCCTAAATACATGAAATGGATCCCTGGGCCCAAACACACTTTTTCATTGGTTTTTAGTCCTGGGTATGAGAATAAACGGCATCAAGGCCTCTGGATTGGAGGTTTTGAGCAACAGGAAACCACTTCTTAATTGCTGTTGTTGCCAGATCCACCCTGATCCAAGGTGGTAACACCTGTTAGGGTCCCAGCTATGGGCAAATAGTGAACTCCCAAACAAAAAGTAAAAACTATGAAAGTATAAAAATACATTTTATAGTAAATATACCAGAAATACATTTTTATATAAAAAAAAAAGTAATACATACTTATAGTAAAATTATTAAATTACTTCAAAGCTCTCAAGAAAATTAAATTTAAGCATTAAATGACCCATAAGCAATTGATATGCTGTTAAACAAATCAATCAAAAATAGTTGGCTGTAATTTCTGATATTCTGCCACGTGTTTTTTAAAATGTTTTTAGTTTACAGCCTTATTGTATATTGAGGAAATAAATTATGTCTACAATACTGAGAAAAATGGGTAGACACTCAGGGACGTGTTTCATGTAAATTCTGAATTCTTTTAAATAAATTTCTTACATTTGATAATATTCATAATTTTAATACAAACATCAAAATTAAATTTAAGAGGACATTGTAAGTAATCAGAAATATTAGGTTGGTCTGATAGTCATGGCTCACTTAGGAAGTGGAAAGAAAACAAAATTTTATGGAGCAACACCATTTATTAATGCAAAATAAAGTCTATAATTCTCGAGAGTCTTCTGCCAGCAATCAGCCACCATCCGAATCTGTCTAAGATACAATTTTGCTGGCTTTCAATCAAAAACTGTAAATAAGCTCCCTTCACTTCATCAAAAGTGTTGAATCAGTGGTCATGGAGGAAGTGTGCCATTAAGTAGAATAGGCCATAGTCACTTGGAGCAGCATTGGGACTAAAAGGTGGATGTGGAAGAATCTCAACACCAGCCATCTGTTTGAAATTCTCCTTAGTCAACCTGGCAATGTGTAACCTCACATTGTCTTGCTGAAACAAAGCCTGAGCTTGATTGACCAAAGCAGGATACTACTTCTTTAGTTTGTTGTACATATGCTCTAGCTGCTGACAGTACAGTTTAGCATGCAGAACAAGCTCGAAATGCAGTACTCCTTGGAAATTCCACGAGACAGAGATCAAGATTTGTAGTTTTCTTTCCACTTCCCAATTGAGTCAGGACTTTCTAGCCAACCTAATAGAATATTCAATGTTTGTTGAATGTGTGGACAGTTTTGTAGCACTCTCTGCAGGTGGGAGATGTCTTTCAGTCAGAAATGTGTTTTTAACTTTTAAACTTAGGTCTTATTGCTTCTTGTTTTCTCTCAGCAAAATGCTGGGCAGATGCTAAACTAGCCATGGCATGATGCATTGGATAAGTTTGCACAACAAAGGATGTGGGCCTCTTTTCAATCAATGGCTTCACCAAATCTAAACCAATATGTTTCAAAAATAGCTTTCTGATACATGGAACTGTAGCATTCTAAAGAGGAAAATAGTGAACTTAGGTTACAAAGGAATGATACCACCTAAATTTAATAGGTTTGTACAATATGATCAAGGCCACTTTCTCTGGACTCTATAGAAATTTCAGAGTTGATCAACTCTAGCATCATCATCATCATCATAACCTATACCCAGCAGCAAGGCCTCTGATTAGGAGGTTTTGAGGAGCGTGGAAACACTTCTTAATTGCAAATGTTCCCAGGTCCAAAGTGACCCACAGTGGTAGCTCCTGTTAGGGCCCCAGCTATGGTTTAAAATATTATGTAAAAATCGGTTTTAATACTAGCAATACATTTTTGGAAAAAAGAAAATATTACCAGCAACAAAAAATTTTGTTGGCATTAAATTACCCATTGAGGTTGATATGCCATAAAACAAATCAAACCAACTCTAGCAACAGCTTTATCTGATTATAGTACAAAATAATGTCTGATTTGCCATTTTCTGGAAAAATTAAAAAAAACAGCACTTATCTAATTGATGTTTTTTTTTTAGCTTGAAATTATTTCCCACTTTACAACTCCTTTCCTACAGATTAAAAATTGTAGGCTTCTCACTTCACTACCACTATTTCTGTAGCAAATGTTTTAACAAGCTATATCCCTTAGTTCTACCAGTTCAGACCTTCCCAGCTAAGATCCACCATGCCATGTACACTGGGACAAATTGTCCCCATTATCTTCATATTCCATTCGTAAGAAGGAAATTTCATTCAAACAGCTTCATCCTAAGAACAGCTGCTTTCTGAAACAGACTCCCAAGAGGATGTTTCACTGATCACTACAATCTTAACCTCTTCATGTCTAGAATCAACCGTTATCTTTTCTATATGTTCTCATGGTTTGCTCTTCTTACCTTGTCATCTGGTATACATTCAACAGTCATTAACCTTCTACAAGTGGCTCTTGTGCCTTGTATTGGGTAAGCAGTTTATAAAAAAAAATTGAAAGTACCAAAATATATAATCATTTTTGATAGTAGTTCAGACACCAGGATAAAATTGGTAAAATAAATGTTTACTGTAATATTATGTCCAAAATGATGCAGTGTTTCAGAAAAGAATTTGCCAACTTTTCAAGCTTGTTCTTTTTTAGTTTCTTGTCTAAAAACATGTATTCAATATGGCAAGCAATAAGGAAAAAATGTTTTATTTCATACTTACCAACTTTAGATGGTAGGTATTGACAAAATAGGCAATGGCTTTGAAATGGAATCAGTTTGTTAATGCATGTAATTTTCTCGTCATTATGATATGACGAAATTTCAGAAATTCCTGATATAGGTGCAGACATCCTCTGCATTTTTTTCTTTGTGAGTATCACTATTATCAAATTTTAGGTGACACTAAACAATTCCAAATCTGTTTATAGAAATAGCAATTTTGAAACAAAGCCTTTTAAAAGCACCATCTTTTAATAAATTCATATTTCCAAAATTCCCCCAAGAGACACCAAGTAGTTACAGAAAACCAAAAAATTCTTTTATTTCCCTCAAATCTTCTGGATTCCTTTTTTTTTTTTTTTATTCTACAATCAGCAGTTGCATGTTTTTTGTTTGTTTTTGTTTTTTTGCATATTTCAAAATCCCGGATAATCTTTCTTTTAGAAAAATGAAACAAATCCTTCTACTTTCATTTCCTATTTTTGATCCATGTCTCATTTTCAAAATATTACTCCAGTTTGAGATTGAGAAGGATGAGTTGCTGAGCATTATATTCCATATTTACCACAGCAAATTTTTCTATGGAGGACATTTGAAAGTTCATTTACCTATCCAGAGGAATTTTCTCTTGCTGCATCATCTTTGCACTCATTTGAACATCTGTTGCCATTTCCTAGAACATCTTTGACGCCATCGACTTGGATATCATCCTCTGTGTCTGATAAATTTGATTCTGTGTTTTTCTTTTCATCTAATTGCTTTTCTAGTGTGTCTTGAATTATGACAACAGATTTCGAAATAGAGAATCTCATTTGCTTCATAATAGTCAAGATAGCATCACATAAGCTCAAAACATCTTTGGTTGTATAAAGAAATCACTTCAAGTTTATATGTAATAAAGAGGATTAATTATTTTGTCAACCTTAATCTGCTCATGAGAAAGAAACTTTCATTAGAAACATGAAAAAAAAGAGTATTGATCTGCTATGTAATATCAATCCTCCTATATGGTAGTGAATGCTGGACAATTTCTTCAGATGAAGTGAAGACTCAAGGCAACAGAGATGTGGTTCTACAAAAGAATACTAAAAATACTGCGGACACTACACATGAGCAGTGGCAAAGTTTTAAAGTAAAAGAAAAATAAAGAGTACATTTAGACTTAGTATCAGAAAAAGAAAGTTGAAATTTCTGGAATATATAATGAGGAAAGAAAGTTTGGAAAAATTGACACTTACAGGATATGCTGAAGGCAAGAGGAACTGAGGGGAAACTGTGAGTAACCTGCCTAATAAGTTTGTGCAAATGGATGGAGAACAAACATTAATTGTACCTATGAAGGATTGGATGTTGTGGAGAGCCATGATTGCCCATATCCTGAAGGAACACAGAAAATAAAGAAGAAAAATGTGGGATCTAAATTTTACAAAATTAAAAAAATCTTATTGTAGATATCCTTCTACATATATCATGGGTCAGCAACCTTTAGGAGATAGTGGGCCAGAAAGCTATGCATATGATGTCAGATGTACTAGAATAGATTTTCTCGACCTCAGACTGCTCCATTCAGAAGCCTGCCTTGGTCTGGATGTTTAAAGAAAAAAAAAATGTTATAATTTAAACAAGGTTCCTTATTTTACTGCAGAAATAACAGGATAACACAAACAACAAAAAATGTAAATTCCTTATTAAAAATGAAATACATTAGAAATATCAAATTATTTAATGGGACATATATTTCTGCTTATTGTTTGATAACTTCACATCAGATGAAATATTTGTTGATGACAGGAGCTAAACATCATCCAGGTGGTTATCATACAACCTTGTTCTTAAATGACTCTTGATATATTTCATGTTCGTAAAAGGTTTTCACAAGCATACATACTTCCAAATAATGTTACCATCATTTTCACATTATTCAACAGACTTCAATTCTGCCTGACAAAACATATTTCTTGTAGAAGTCAGCAATGATTTTGGAATTAAATTTTGATTTCAAAAATCCATCGCAGTGTTAGTCAATTAACACCAACTGATATTTTTCTGCCACTTGCTCCACAAATGAATTAGATAATTAATGTCCAGGTGTTAAGCTGGTGGGGCAGACAAAAATCCTTTGCGGACCAGATATGGCCCCCATTTTTAGATATCTACATGAAATAAGCTTTGGGGTAAATATCTATAAAAATACTCTTGACCCAGCATGATATAATGATCGGAACATCACATTTCAAAAATGTAGACTAAAAATAAACAGATTTATTATTAAAATCTTCAGTTTTATTTTTTTTTTATATCAATCTGAAATTATAATTTTATTTTTCTTAATTTTCATCTGAAATCTTTTGAATAAATTTTAAGAGTTTTTTTGTTTTTTTTCTCTGGATGATTCTCCAAATCTAAGAAAAAAAATCCACTCACATTTTCCCCAATAACTCCTATTATATGGAACAAGCTCCTGCATGGAGTCTTCCATAAAAACTACAATCTTAACCTTTTCAGGTCAAGGTTCAATCATTATCTATCATCCTTATCCTAATTTCCTACGAACCTCTCTTTCACTTATTTCACACTTCAATCATCATAGCCATTTTAACAGTGCATCATAATCCTTGGATTGGGTAAGCTTAGTATCTCAAAAGAAAAAGTGGACCAATCAGTCTGTAGCCTGACATGAAGTTATTATCAGAATTTTGATTTGAAGATTTCACTGTGTAATATTCCATCTATGTGATCGATAGAGAAGTGTTGGTTTTAGTGCATTGACAAGAAAAGAGATTATGTTGAAAAATAAATATTTAGTGTGTAAGTGTCTTTTACATCATTGGATTGAGGATTTACTCATGTACCACCATATATATATATATATATATATATATATATATATATATATATATATATATATATATATAGGCACACACACAGTTAAAATATGATAAATATTCTAAAATATTTCTATAGAGAGAAGTTCCAATATTTGACATATTTTGTAACAGAAATACACCCAACAATTAAAACGGTTTACATTCAAAATTATAATTCCTTTTTAGAATTCTCTGTATTCAGAATGAGTATATATATATATATATATATATATATATATATATATATATATATATATATATATATATATATATATATATATATATATATATATATATATATATATATATATATATATATATATATATATATATATATATATATATATATATATATATATATATATATATATATATATATATATATATATATATATATATATATATATATATATATATATATATATATATATATATATATATATATATATGCATATATATATATATATATATATATATATATATATGTATATGTATATATATATATATATATATATATATATATATATGAGCATATATATATATATATATATATAAGTGAGCATTGAGGTCAATACCCAGAAGCAACACTCTGTTTCATGCTTAAACACAATTATTGGGGCCTGATGGTTGCATTTAAGCATGAAACAGACTGTCACTGTTGGGTGTTGACCATAATGTCCACTTTTATATTTACATATGCTCAATCACTGATGTTGAGCAATTTAACCCTAAAAAATATATCATATATATATATATATATATATATATATATATATATATATATATATATATATATATATATATTTAACTGGAATTCGAACTTGGCTCTCCAATTCCTCAATCCGAGCTGCTATCCACTATTCCACCATGCCTCCAATGTGTTAATATCCTTGGGAAAAGTATTAATCCTCTTCTTCTCCCACCAGCTATAGGTAAAATATCAGGATATACTGGGTTCTATAGTCTTGAATGGCGACTGGTCTAGGAGAAGGACAATTCTTAATTCAAAACCTGTGGAGGGTTGTTTGGGGACCTTGAGGCACATAGTGCACCAGGTCTTTGTATTCTGCCCTTCAAAAAGTGTGCTTTGTTCTGCACAAAGCCTTCACCTCTATAATCAAATCATATGAGCTGGTGTCTGGACTGTCAGTTCCGGGAACTGAGCTGCTTGATCCTCATACGTCATATATATATATATATATATATATATATATATATATATATATATATATATATATACTGATAAGTATATAATATCCTGTCTTTTTACTATGTATA
The DNA here is from genome assembly GCA_903632075.3 of Acanthosepion pharaonis. Taxonomy (NCBI): domain Eukaryota; kingdom Metazoa; phylum Mollusca; class Cephalopoda; order Sepiida; family Sepiidae; genus Acanthosepion; species Acanthosepion pharaonis. Next base: position 331,981 of record CAHIKZ030000876.1, read on the forward strand.
TCATTTGTACAAATAATATAATATTGGCTATTATGCATATGTGCACAAGGCTCAATCAATAAATCCATAACCTTTTAATTATCAACTGATTTTGATCTGAAATTTACATTGTATAATATTAAATCTATGTGATTAATATTCATTAGTTGACGTAAATAAGTGCATGGGTAAAGGAGGAGATAATGTTGTGTAAAATAAAAAATATTTTCATTCTTAGGCTATGGACTTATTGACGTACATACATGTGAGGAGAAATATTATTTCTGTCTTAAGAAGACATTCCAAGCTATACTGTCAGATTTGACTTTGAAGAATCATTCATTTTTTTTTTTAAATTTTTTATCAGTTCAGCTCTTGTAATAGTGTAGATCTGTCAACATCTGTTGATAAGTTATTCGTAGACTGAAAGAATCTGAATTAGCCATCACTACTTTTGGGATGTATCCTGACAGAGTTAAAAGAAAAAAAAATGTTTACGTGGCCTTATTTTCCACCTAGCAGTTCCTTTCCCACAGACACAACATTGCAAGCCTTTCACTATTTTATCACTAATTCAATGGCAAATGTTCAAATAAATTCCATTCTTTAATGCTACCATCTCAGACCTTTGCAACCAAGACTCACCTTTCTGTATCCACTGGGTTGAATCATTCCTATTTCCTGATATGTTCCTTTGAATTGAAACTATGAATTGGAGATATCAAAATCCAAAAGATGTACAGAAATTCAAATATCGAGGAAGGGTTTTAGCAGTGGACAGAAAATATAACAACTGAAATCTGAATTGAAATAGTAAACAAAAATGCCTTTCAAAAGCTAAACAAAATATTAAGCAACAGGAAAATTTTGTTAGAAAAATAAGAGAGTGCTGAACTTTATCACTAATTCCATGGTAAATGTTCCAATGAGACTCATTTTTTTTTAATGCTTCCATCTCAGACCATTGCAGCTCAAAGCTTCCTTGCTATGCCCACAGGGAGGTTGAATCACCCCCATTTTCTACATATTCCTTTGGTAAGAAAGTGGTTCCACTCCAAAAACTACTTCCCAAGAACCACTACTGTGTACAACAGACTCCTGTGTTGGTGTTTCCAAGAACTCTACAAGACTTATTCTAGAGTTAATAGTTATCTATCCACCATATCCTCATAATTTTCACTCCTTTTTTCAGTAACCCTCCACATTGAATGTCTCTTCAGCCTTATATTAGGAAAACTTTAGTAAAAAAAAAAATTAAATAAATAAATATAAAATAAAATCTACTTTTGTATAAAAAAAGAAAAGATTTACCCAGAAAGTATCCAATGTTAGTACACTGAAAGGAATAAGAGCATTTTTACCCTTTTTATTAAGACTGGATGCTTTTTGGACAGACCTATAAGAAGTTTTGGTATCTTTCCTGATAAAATGAACCTTGAAAAAGCATAATCAGGATGTTGATGAGAAGATATCTTATGCAAATAGCATAGATGTTAGTAAAGAGGATATTTTTAGGGTCTCCACCTTTTACAGATATCACTGCCTTTGTAATTTGATTCCAGATACAATATTTCCTCAAGCCACACTGATTCTTAATCTAAGCTGAACAGTTTATAAAGAGAAGAATTAAAAACAAAAAGAAATACTGAAACTCTCCAGTATTTTTGCTTTAACTTTGTACCTAAATAAGTTCAAACAAGGAAATTTTAAATTCTCTTTGCATCCACCTGCCACTCAACTACTTATTTTGCTTATTTTATATTTTAACATTCTCTTTCTCTGTTTTATACATACACAGTCATGGCTATGTGAGGTGTAACAAAAATAACCCTACATTTTGAACTTACTCCATTTTTATAAATAGAGGATGCGATGGATAAATTGTCGCTATTTTATATTTGTAATTTTGCGCATGTGCATTGTTTGTTTTTGATTTTGTTGATGGCACAGCAGTAAAGTTAGTTGAGCACCATCTGTGAGAAAAGGATCACTATGAGGCAATTCACTTTGCCAGGAAACTATGCTGTACTACTTGGCTGGAAGCTCCAATACGAACATTTCAGAGTATTTGGGTGTCAATCTAAGGACAGTGCAAAGGATTCAGAAAGAGTTGTATGAGTCTCATGGTGATCATGAAGGTACAGCAGCCCAGAAAACTCACTCTGATCATTCTGATAAGAACAGGACTCTTGAATTTGTTGGTAATAGCCTCAGATTCAATATAGAAGCCTACATCAAGTGCCTTGAGGAGGTAGTGCTGCCCTAGGCTATGAGGGTGGCTGCTGGAAGACCCTATGTCTGGGAACAGGACTCTGCATCATGCCACACAAGCAGAAGAACCCAGTGATGGCTGTCAGACAATTTTGGCAACCACATCAAGCTTTACATCTTGTCACATAACTCCCTAGACTGCAGCCCCCTTGATTATTATGTGTAAGGATGCAGTTGAGTGAGAGACCGACAAAACTCCTTGTAATACTAAAGTTGAACTGAAGGCAAGGATTATGACAGAATTCACCAACTTAAGGAGACTGTCCAGAAGAGATGCAGGAAATTCTGAAGTCATCTGGAGGCCATGGTTGAAGCCAATGGCGATTTTATTGAATAATTTTACTCTTTAGCATTTCAAGATATTTTTATGTAATTTTGTTAAATATATCTGTTAAAATGTCAGTGTTATTTTCATTTTTGCCTAATTTAGGCAACAATTTATCTATCACAGCCTGTATTATGCCGATGATTATATATATGAGTGTGTGTTTCAGATAGAGGAATCTATTTAAAGCATCCATCTATCCCATGAGATAATGTTGGTGCCCTGGTCAATCAAGATCAATGCTTACTGAGACAGAAGTGACCTACCCAGGGCACAGATCTGGGCAAATGTGTAACTAGTGAAATTTTTTTTTGGAATAACGTATTTCTGAAATTTACGTGTTTTAATAATTGAAATATTTCAGAAATACGTTATTCCAAAAAAATTTCGCTTGAAGATGGAACAGAGCTCACTTTAACTCAATTTAATTCAAATAATTATATTGAAGTTTTTCGGCTTTTGTTTTGAAACATGAGACCTCTTATGTTGTGAGTTGTAATCATATTTTTTTAAATAAATAATATATATATATATATATATATATATATATATATATATGGGGAGAGAGGAAATTTCTATAATCATTAATGTTATCATGATAATATTTTTTTCATGAACACTAATAAAATAACCACTTTTAGTTTCTAGTTTATTATTTTTTTGTAACATATAATGTATGTGTCTTTATTGCCATGGTTTATATATATACATATATATATATATATATAGCCTCTGCATGTTGACTTCAATGTTCAATATTGTGTGTATATATATGCTTTACATATGCCCTATCTCTGATATTGAGCACTTTATCTCATAAATAGAGCATACCTTAAAACTATTCATATATATATATATATATATATATATATATATATATATATATAAAATACAAGATGTGTGTGGGGGTGTCTCTCTGTGTGTATGTGTCCTATTTATGCATGTGCACATTTTTTTACCAATTCTGATAACATTGTACACACATGTTGCAAATTTATCAAGGTAGGTCAAGACCAACTTTTCCACCCCAGGTTTTACAGAAAAATCAATAAAACTGAAGATGGGTATGAGTTTTTACAAAAACCAAGGCAAACTTACACACAAACAAAATTTTTAGTGGATGAGCAGATGTTCTTTGCACTTAATGCAAAACATGTTACAAGGTTTATATAGAGTACTTGACAGTTCTTCTGTGACATTGGCTTCACACAAAAAAATTTGCAAAAAACTGAAAAAAATCAGGTTTTTCATACTACTTAAAATAAAAACTTGAATAACTTCCTCATTTTTTTATCAGATTTTCTTCAAACATGTTGCAAAAAAATTGCCATCATGCAAGAAATAAGATAGTGTGGTTTTACTCCTGCTCGTTTCCTTGCATTTAATGAAAAACAACAAAACACTGTTCAAAAAGTCCATTTTTTGTTCATGCCTCCCTGGTTTTTCATCCAATGCTTTCCAAATCTGCCATGTAAATTACATATGACACACAAATTGTCTTGGATGAATGTTTGGTTTAGATTATTTCAGTTAAGTGGATGAAATCTGGGAAAAACTGAGTCCAATATCAGCTTTTGCCATTTAGCCAATAGTTTCTTTATATGATCTCATCCTAAATTGTGATCCAAACAACCTTTGATACAAAGATTGTTTGAGAAGGATAATTGAAGAGTTAAAAGAAAAAAATTCCTAAAGAACCTCAGCTTTACAGTAAACATGCTAAGAAGTGGGTGGGGAGGCTTCATGCATTTGCACTTGCAGTTGAAATAAGCTCTGACATGTCATCCCTGTTTTTGTTTGATTATTAGATTTGTGAACAATGGCATACTATTTGAAAGTTAATATGGCCATAGAAAATTTACTGAATATCTAAAACATTGAAACAATTTAACCCCGAGTAGCAACCATACAAGGTGGTTTTATCAATGGAATTCCTTTAAGAAAAATTAAACACTTGCAAAAGACATACCATATAAAAGATTATTTGGGGGTGGGTAGCTTAGTATACCAACAGATGATGCCTGCAAGCGGAGATGCAAGCAGACATGTCTAGATGTGGTGTGTGTGTATACAGGAAGGTGCAGTTATACAATTACAGCCATGTACACCCAGGCAACGTCTGGTACCTCGGCTAGTGTATATATATATATATATATATATATATATATCAACTGTGGCAATAAAGTAAAAAAAGATATTCAGTAAGATTCAGCAATATGAAGTAAAAGAGCAGGGGTGTTGTAGTACTTCCTGCTCTTCCCTGCTACTGTGACAATATGCTCCTATTAATAAATATGGCAAGTAGCTACATTAGATTAGGATTTGAGTAGTATTTGATTTACTCAAGTATTTCCATTCTATGTATGAGCATTTAATAAACCTCTTGTTTGTTTCCTCTACCTTGTCTTCTGTTTCTTTGATACACTCCCTAACTACAGCCTTCCTAATTTGCCTATTTTGAACAAAGACAACATATATAATATCTATATCTCCATCCTCATTATTAAACAGATATGTATAATTAATCTTTAATACTTACAATGTTTTATATTCATATCTTATTACTTGTGGTGGATACCCATATTTAAGTAGCTGCTCAGTTTATTTATTAAGCAATATATTTATTTTTATCTACTGGCCTGAATATTTGAGAAATCTTATTAAAGAAATATATGCCCTGTCTGGGAGGATTTGAACCGGTGTCCACCTTTGCAGGGGAAACCATCATTAGATTCAATTTACTTTAGTCTGACTCAACAATGGAGTATGTTGTCAATCAAATAAAGTTGAATAGTACCTTATAAACACAAAACTTTCTCAGTTTGTATACATACATACATACATACATACATATATATATATATATATTTATTTCTCAGATTGTGTGTGTGTGTGTGTATGTATATATATATATATATATATATATTTCTCATTGTGTATGTATATATATATTTCTCATTGTATGTGTATATATATATATATATATTTCTCATTGTGTGTGTATATATATATTTCTCATTGTATGTGTGTATATATATATATATATATATATATTTCTCATTCTGTGTGTGTATATATATATATATATATATATTTCTCAGATTGTATATATACATACATACATACATATTTATAAATATATAAGACAATAGGAAATCTGTAATGGTAGCTGACGCATTTTGTCCAATGTGGACTTTTTCAAGGCAAAAAAAAAAAGAAATGAATTTATTAAACAAAGTAACTAATAATAACAAAACAAAATGTCCTTAGCAACTGGAAGAATTTAGATAACACTATTATATTCATACTCTTAACTGAAAATTACTTCAATTACTGTCACATGTGGAGATATTGTTTTTATTGCTATGTTGACAGATTCAACCATTTTCTTTTAATTTCTTGATACTGTTGTGTACGTTTGTTGGGGAAAGTAGTAATTCTGTTAAGAAAGGTGAAATAGGGAAAAAGCCTGGGCATAGATTAATATTTAGGTAATATTCAATGGCGGCACTCTCAAGGATTTTCCTTCTGAGTGAGTTATTTTCTTTTTTTATGAGTGTAGCATTTTTAAAATCAAAATTGATGTAATTTTCACATTGGCTGAAATGGCTACCATTACAGTTTTCCTATTGTCTTTTACATTTATAAATATTGTCTTTTTCTACAGGTTAACTCTGAGTAATTTTTCATACATATATATATTTCTCAGATTGTATACATACATACATGCATATATATAATACACACATACACACACAATCTGAGAATGATTTGTGTTTATAAGGCACTGTTCAAACTTGTTTGATTGACAACATACTCTGTTATTGAGTCAGTGTAATATACAGGGTGTTTCAAAAAATTTGATATCCTTTGAGATGTAAATATCACAGAAAGTACATGATTAAGGCAAATGAAATTAAAAAGTATTAATGTTGAAGATCATAAGATTTATTCTTCCAAATCTGAATGAGAAATTCAAAAGCATGTGGATTATGTGAACGATTTCACAAATGTTCAATATGCGTACTGCCTGAGACACGGCATTTTTATACCTGTAAAGAAAAGGATTAAAGATTAAAGAACATAAAAATACAAATAAGAAAAACACAAAAACATAAAGACATAAAAACATAAAACAAACATTAAACATAAAGATGCTATTAAAATTTGAAGTCATTTGAAGGAGATCTAACAAAGTTATTAGATTGCGAAATGATATCAAATTTTTTGAAACACCCTGTATATAAACGCACACACACACAAATGCTTAGAGAAAATAAAATTGACACACCCTGAATAATATGTATTAAAGATTAAATATACAGAGAATATCTGTTTGAATTTCTATTTACAGTATTTGGTCTGGGTAACCTGTAGTGACATTGAAACTGAACTCTTTCTTTAACCTATGAGCTAGTTTGTTCTAATTCCTCTGCCCTTGTCAAGGGACATCCTGTCTTATTGTTATTTAGTATTGCTTAGTTATTATTCCCACTGTTTAAATTTATGGTTACTATTCAACCACATTCATGCACCAGCAGTTTAATCCTCTTGGTTATTATATTATTAAAGGTTTCTCTTTGAAATTCCCTGAAGGTTAACTGGAGCAAGACATTTGAACATGGCCAGAAAGCACAAGTGCTAAAACAGTGATAGTAGGGACAAAGATGATCGCATTGATCTAAGTGTAGATAATAAAAGAGATAATATATATGATTACGGTAAATTATTAAATATACAGATAAATATGTTACAGGTTCAAAAATACATTGTGTGTCAGAAATACAGGTTGAGTATCTTTTATCTGAAAACTTCCAAAATCTGGAAATGGAAAATTTCAGAAAACCCATCTATGTAGCTTATATTGGCACCAGACTTTTGTTGGTGATCATCTCAGCAACACTTTTGTTTGTGGATTATTTATCAGGCATTTCATGCTAAGTAAAGATATTATTCAAAATGTCAAAAAGTTCTGCATTTATATATTTTTTGTAAGTAGTCATTTATTTGTACCCATACAGAAAATACAAAACATTATTTTTATGTGAAATCTTAATTTCATCACTTAAAAATCTGTATGAGTATTACATGTCTAGCATCGTCAACTGTATCCAATGTACACAAAATTGATTAAACTTTATATAAATCTACTTTGAAGGTATATGTTATTTATATAAATCTACCTTCAGGGTATATGTATAAGCTGTGTTATAAAATGTAAAGGGATATCGTGTTTATGTTTGAGTTCCATTCCGAAGCTACCCCATTTTATAGATGCTATATACAAATTAAATAGCCTGTATTCCAAAACCCGAAAAAGATTTGAAAACCAAAGCACTTCTGGTCCCAAGAATTACAGATAACTGATTCTCAACCTGTACTAATATACTGTTGAATATTATCCTGAGATAAATTATTCTGTACCCTTTGCACCTGTTTCATGAAATACAAAATCAGATGTTGGACCACCAAATGACTAAAGCATTGTCCCATCTCAAAACATGATGCTAAAGATTAAATTTTGTGAGGATGTCTCATCTGTATCACAAGATGGCAGAAAATAGGGAAAATTTTATCAGAATATCTTTTTCTCTTTAGCATACTTAAACTCTACCCAGGTAAATATTTGGTGGTATTGTGTCTTAAGATATTCCAGTTTTATCTATATTTGAATTTCATCAAAGGTTAATTTGTTTTGGAAATGACTTTTTGATGTTATCAATCTGAGGAGGCATTCCCAACATATGGCACCTTTGGAAAGTACCTGAAAGCCATACCACAGGTTGATCCAAGCTTTGTGAGTGATTGAGTAGAGAGAAATGTTTGGATGGCATCAATGGTTTTGCTACCACAAAGTCACAAGTCATCGTGACTGAGAGTTTTAGCATACTAAGTTTGTTCAAACTAGAGATTATGCCAGATTATGTGCTCTCTCCCAGAGACTGCAAATAAGGTCTACTCAGCATTGTTGTGGTATAAACCACAGGTAGGCTCTGTGAGTGTTAATCAATGATAAATAATTCTGTACCCTTTGCACCTGTTTCATGCAATACAACATCTTGTTCTGCCATTCATTTATTCTTTGCTCTATATACATTGTTTTCCTCTGTCCCTCTTGCTTTCAATCTGTCCCATGAATATTAGATTTGCCAAGCCCTCTTTCCTTGTGCCCTAAAAATTTCAACTATCTCTTCCTGACATTAAGTGTCCTTTTTGTTTCAATTTTCTCTAAAACTTGTAAAAGAAAGAATCTGGGATTGTGGATGAAAATAATTCAGAGAACGCTTAATGAGCATCTACTTAACAATGGTATTGCTACCATGAATATGTTCCAGGGATTTAATTAAGTATTAGATTGGTGGCAACGTTTCATCACTTTAGAGTTGAAATGGCTAAATGTAACCTATGCTAACAGTTCCTTCTAACATACTTCTCGCTTGTGGAACTCTCTTGCATTACAACTTCTTGCTTCCCAGTCAACTTTGATCTTCAAAAATTTAAATGCAATGGCAATTGTTATCTTTTGTCTTCTTAATTCTTCTTCTTTTATTGTCCTCTTTACTTAATAGTCATTTTTCTCATATTCTCTAACACTCAGTAATCTCTTGCATCCTAGTGGCTTTATTGCCTTGCTTGGGGTGAAATGAGTAAAAAAAAATATTAAATACAAATCTTAATGTACAAAACCAGGATATTTTGGATGATGCAGAAATATATCCTCTTCTAATAACCCGATTTTCTGAATTTATTTTTCTGAAAGCTTCTTTTCTCCCTGTTGATGAAATCAGGACAATTTTTGCATGTTCTTTACTCTTGCTTTATTTTTGACAACAAATACATGATAGTCTTGCCTTGTTCTAAAGGCTCAGATGTCTTTTGATTCATTCATTTATTTTCTATGGCTTATCAACACTTTGCAGGTTATTTAAAGCCAGAAAATATTTTTAGATTGTAAAAATTTTTTTGTGATGATTCAGTGATACAAGTCTTACTAATTAACCCATATCTGGGGTAAAGAAGTGGATTCCTATTTTTTCCAAAGTGTGTGAATATATCAAACTCAAATGAGATTGGAACTCTACTCTCTGATTAACAATTTTGAACCATTATCCATTATACCACCCACAAGGTTGGACCTAGGAACACCAGCAATTAAGAGGCGGTTCCATGCTCCTCAAAACCTCCTGATCAGAGGCCTTGCTGTTGGATGTAGTTTATCGTCTTACCCAAGACACGGATGTAGTTTATTGTCATACACAGGATGGAAGTATTTGGTTGTAAAAATAGAAATCATGTTGTTGTATATTCACATTATTGTTTATAATGCTGTTTTGGTGTAATGACATTGATACTTTGACAGATGGCCTCCAGGAATCTTTCAGTTCTCTTTAAATATTTATCATGATAGTACGACAAATACAACTAAGAAATCTCAAAGTCAGTATTACTTTTATGCAGTTTTCCATTTGTTTTTTAACCCCAAAATCATAAATAACAAATACAAAGTTATGTATTTAGAGATTCTTGGTAAAATCCGAAAAAGAATTTGCAATGCATCTTTGCTTCAGCTACTTTCTACTGCCATAGCATAGCTTCCCTGTGCCTTTTCTATAAATACTTTCATGGTAATTATTCTGATGAACTTTCCTCTTTGGTATGAAATTTAAAGGCAGTACTAGATTGATGGCAAGGTCCTATCACTACAATGGAAATGTCTAGATGTAACCATAAGTTCTATGCTGACAATTTCACCTTTCTCACTTTTCATTTGTGAAACTCTCTTCTAGCTTCTTACTTTCCAGTCAACTTTGATCTTCAAAAATTTAAGTGCAATGTCAATCATTATCTTCTATCTTCTTAATTCCTGTTCTTTTATTGTTCTCTCTCTTAAAAATATTTTTTTCTGATAATCTCTCACATTCAGTAACCCTTTGCATTTTAGTTTCTTCATTTCCTTGCTTAAGGTGAAACAATTAAAAAAAAGTTTTCTCTTAACAGACAATAGTTACATGGGTGAAAGATTTAAGATTTAAATTCAACTTGATAGTTCTTGATCATCAAAAAAAAAATTTTTAATTACACAAAATCTCTGGAATCTAAAGAGGAACAATCTCTTCAGAAATTGCTGCAACTGTCTTTAATTGGCACATTGGCCATCTCTAGATCATGGACAAATATTGGAACAGTGTAAGTTGTAAGTTTCAGCAATTTGTAAATAAAATTAACATCATGTTGGCATTGATATCATCATGGAAAATGAACATGACACAAGATAAACAATCAGAGATAAAAAATCTCATGCAGGACTCATTTTTCTAATTATTTACGACTTATTAAAGTATCTCTCTCAGCAATTAGTCTGATTCACACAAAAGGAGAAAAGATGAAAGTCAGTAGAAGCATTTAGAAAAATAGGTTGATTCCCTTGTGTTTAATTTTGAAAAGAAAATTCTGTAATACATGTTTCCTTACAACCAACTGATAAAGTACTAATTTTGATTGTAATTTTCTTGTATGCAAACAAGAATGTTACTGTGCAGCAATTGATATGCATAATTCAACTGCAAAAAGTGTCTAAAATGCCCTTATCATAAAAAAAATAACCAATAACAACATCAACTATGGCCATCTGTGTATTGGCTGTAGTTTGCAAAATAAAAATATGGCAACTTTTCAAAAGTTTTACTTCATTTACAGGATGGAGGTGATCTTGGCTCTTCTGAATTTCCTGTCACTTGTAATAAGTTTTGTCTTTTTGTTATGTATCATAAACCAATTTCCAGCATCCATTTACTCAAACTCACTAGGTAGATTAAGTGTTGTTTTTCACTATCTTTCTTGCCTTCAATATGTCCTGTGAGTATCAAATTTTCCAAGACCACCTTCCTCATTATGAGCCCCAGAAATTTAAACTATTCCTAATGTTATATGTGTGTGCTTTTTGTTTGCATTTTCTGTAAAACTTTGTTGTTGCTCACATGTTTGGTCCTTGATATTCTCAGAATCCTTCTGTAGAACCTCATTTCTGTTGCTTCAAGTGTCTTCTTCATCTGTGAGGAGATTGTCTAGCATTCACTGCCATATGAGAGGACTGATAATATGTAACAATGCATTATTCTTTTCATTTTTTTAAATTAAATCTTTCTATTTCTTAATATTTTCCCTACCTTTTGGAAGGCATGATTCATTACTGTAAAAGTTGATAACAGCTACTGGACTTGAGAAAACTGTTTTCCTAAAGAATTTTTTTAAGCAAAAGATTTTATAAATTTCAAATTTCTCTTTGCCGACTTTGGCATTCAGGTCTCCCATGATGATTGTGATTACCATGTCTAAAAACAATTGATTTACTATAGAAGAAAATAAAGTCAAAAATTAATAATAATTACTAATGCTTCATCTAAGACATTTCAACAACCCAAGATAATTACCTCTTCTTTCATATGCCATGTTCTTTTAGGTTGTGCAGTTCTCAGCAACTCCCTGTTTAGGTTAATGAAATGTGATAAAAGTAAGACAAATCAATAATAATGTTTCGTCATCTATTTTCAGTTTAGCTGCTGTTTGAATTCCAGAGATGGTCATCATAATAATGTTGAAAAAGTTGTTTGTTTTTTTAAATTTCAAGGGATTTGAGGAATTATAGTTTGTACCATTTCTTTGTTATTTTTTTTTACACCATTGCAACGCATGAAACAACCTTGACATTAATTGAAGGAGATATCCGTTTGGCAAATCTTTGCATTTGAATACTGAAGCCAATGAGATCTCTGTTCGTGCACTGTTTCCTCTCACTTTGCAATAGAATGCAACTATTCTCAGAGATGGCAAGGTGTTGCAGGCAGTGACATATTTGTGCTTATAGAATTACACAGGAAATTGCCTCTATTTCAAGTAATCATGCATTTATGATGTTGTAGCTCTGGGAACAATAGTGTATTTTAATATACAAAGCATCTTTGCAGAGAAGAAGCTATTGATTAGGTAGAGAACAAGCTGGAAGCAAGAAAAGGGTTGTTTGCTTGGAGTTCTCAAGCCGGGTTGCTGGTATTCCAAAAGCATCAAAAGGAAATAAACAAATTGTTTGCTCAATTGAAATTTTGCAGATTTCACAGGAATCCCAAGGTGGGATCTAAATAGAAAGAGCATTGGAATGCTGACCTGGAGGTTTATTGTTAAAACCAGTTGGAGATGGGAGACAAACTTGAACTCAGAATAAAAAGGAAACAGAAATACTTTTCTTTTTCATTAAGAACTTTATGTGTGTGTATATATATATATATATATATATATATATATATAATGTATGTATATATATAATGTGTGTGCATGTGCAAATATATTGATAAAATACAAAAGAACCGTTAGATTGATGATCCGAAGTTCTTTAGTATTTTTGTTTTTATTTTTAAAAAAGCAGTGCTTGATACACAAATAGAGCCTAGATTATAATTATCTTTTTTTTAAAAAAATATGATTCCATCACTACACAGGAATTACCATGTTTCAAAAAGAGAAGCTAAAAACTTCCAATTCAATTACAGAAATAAAATTAAAGTATCTACTGTTTCATTTTCAAGTGAATTTTGAAATAACTTATTTCGAAATTTACCGAGCTTTATAAGCACATTCATTCATAAATCCATTTCTATGGATATCGAGAAAACCATTCATTTTAATAAGGGGTGATAGGGTATTCATTTTCACTGACAACTATTGTATCAACATATTAGTTACTTTCAAAAAGAGGTTAAGTCAAGGTAAGTTCAGGGTGCCTATTTTCAAATGAATGATGACATCCATTCAACACATGTCATCTGGTCTTTTCCAACGACAAAGCTTTTTTGGAACTTTTGTTTCGCCATTAAATTTGTACTTGTATAGATAAAGATTTTTTTCTAAAAGGGTTGTTTGTATATGAATACATTGTATTGAACCACAATTTGTTTCTTGTTGACATCTTCTTAAAGGGATTTTTTAGCTTATGATTGGGTTGTGTTTTTAAACCTATTGCTTTAATTGAACTCGTTCATAGATTTTGAAATTTTAAATTTTTTATGCTAATTATTTAAGGCAAATATTTGTTGGTGTCAGCAAAAAAACGTTATCTCATGTCTTTGATTTAATAAATTTTCGTTTTTTAGAAACTTAATAATGTGTAGTTTTTCATGTAGGCATAAAGGGCATAGGTCATCCCAGGTTTTACAAGTTCTTGTTCTATTTATTATTTTTCATAAGTACAAATTTAATGGCAAAACAAAAGAGCCAAAAAAATTTCTGTCATTGAAAAGGACCAGACGACATGCGTTGAATGGATGTCATCATTCATTTGAAAATATGCACCCCGACCCTTAACCTCTTTTCAAAAGTAACTAATATGTTGATAAAATAGATGACAGTGAAAATGAATACCCTACCACCCCTTATTAAAATGAATGGTTTTCTCCATATTCATAGAAACTAATATTATGAATGTATGTGCTTATAAAGCTCCGTTAATTTTAAAATAAGTTATGAAAATGAAACAGAACTAGGTACTTTAATTTAATTGGAAGTTTTTAGTTACTGTTTTTGATACATAGTAATTCCTGTGTAGCAGTGGAATCATATTTAAATATATATATATATATATATAAAATACATAAAAAGTTAATCATCAGAATTGAATCAGATGAGGAAACAGCAGTATTAAAAAGTGCTCAATACACATGTGAAAAAATAAAGTAAAAGTAAAAATAACATGTAGAGCTTTTAACTTTAAAGATCAGGAGGTTGGTTGAATCCGCTACCTTGGTTTCAACCTTATGGTATCCTCAGGCAAATTTTATCAAATGACCTCTTCACACTTTTTTTTATAACTGTATACTTACCTGGTACAGGAGTTAACCATGAGCCAATAAAGGTTTACTGAGACATGGTTAACACACCTGTGCTGTAAGCGGAGCTATGATTCTCCTCATTTTAAATAGAAGTTCCTCAACTCTAGGGATTCCAACCCTACAGCAGCACCTTTCTCATCACACTAGAGGTTGGGTTAGTATACTACTGATGAGAGTGGTCATGGGGGCTGGACAAAAATATGCATAAGTATATGTATGGCTACTGAGAACTGCAACTGTAATGTCTACAAATTTTGTTACATACACACACACACAGAGAGAGAGAGAGAGTCCACCAAAAAATGTATACACAATTTAGGAAAGGAAAAACTTTCATAGTTTTATCAAATTTTGATAACCATGTTTATTGTAGTACAATATTTTGCTTGACAGATGGCATTACATTGGTGGCCCTTAGACAAGAAATTGAAAATGCATGTGCAGAAATCACACTAGACATTGTCCAATCAATAGTTCACCATACTGATAAGTGCCTGGAAGCTAAAGGCCACCATTTAGAGCAACTCTTTTGATTGTAGAATCCAAAGGAAACTTGTATTAATCTGTGACTGTCTGAATCTCTGGATTAATGTCTGAATAAAATTGAGTATTACAATATCATTACAAGTTTTTCCTTTTCTGAAGAATGTATAAATTTTTTGTCAGACTTTTCTATATATATATATATATATATATATATATATATATATATATATATATATATATATATATATATATATGTATGTATGTGTGTGTGTGTGTGTGTGTGTCTCTGTGTAATGAATGCATGGCCACAATTTTTGATGGATTTGCACCAAAATTTACATGCACATGCTCTGAGTTAGCAGGAAGGCCAAGATTGACTTTGCATTTCCTAACTCCCATCAATAGTGGAAATAATCGATTTTTTTCATGCTTCTACAGGAGTTTCCATGTAGTTTGTGGCCATTTTCTACTGGCCAGAGTGAGAGCCTATAGCTGACTGACACAAATGTTTAGCATGTTAGCATGCAAAAAAAATCAATAGCTGCATTCGTCACAAGTGGGAAAAATTTAAATCTGCATGGCACTTTACTCCAATTGGCTCATTCTCTTGCTTAAACTCAACGTTGATTCTGATTCCGCAGAACTGGGTTGTGTATGAAAAAGTATTTGTTGTTAACATTCTTTTTTTATTCGGTTTTACCAGTTACAAGTCCTTTTTTAAAGCTGATAGTTTTGTGTTCATTTTGTTTAGTTCTTTTTTCGTAACAGATTTAATGTTTAGAATAGAGCTTAGAAAAAATTTGCAGTGTGAGATAGAAAAGAAGTAAGGCATGTAGCAACATCAGCACAGCAAAGGTCACTCCTTTAAAGGCAAGGAAGGGCAAAAAAATATTTTAAGTCAAGTGATAGCGATTGCTGCATGAGTCGTACGATTTTTGAATCAAGCACAGGCAACGCCGGGCCATACTGCTAGTATATATATAAAAGACCTGACAATTGTGTTTAAGCATAAAACAGACTGTGACTTCTGGGTGTTGACTTCAGTGTCCACTTTTATATTCACATTTGCTCTATCCTTGATATTGAGCACTTTAACCCATAAATATAGCTTACCTTCAAACTATATTTTATCATAGATATAGATATAAATGATGGACTTTCTCACTGATTTCCACATATGAGGATCTGACTATCTCATTCAGTTTTTGTTTCTGCCATATATGACATTTTAGTCCCACTAGTAACCTGCATACAAGTTCCCATACTGTGCAACAGTGAGGATCTTGGAACATACCCGCAGGAATATTTGCTGATACTTTTCGCGTTTGTCATCTGTTAATTGGTCAATATGACTGATTTCAAAATTTCTGATACAACTCTGGCACAAATATCTCCAGTTATTTCTATCCAGGGCAACTTGCTCAAAGTTATTATGAGGCACATTGACAGCTGAGACATTACTCTGCTTGTTCTTGTACCTTGACCAGTGCCAAGCTGGTTATACATAAGGACCTTAGATATTCTGTCATCACTCATCCTTGCAACAGCTCAGCAAAGTTGTAACTGGATCAGAAAAATCTTAATTCCACTAATGTTGCATCTTATATATATATATATATATATATATATATTATAATGACACTATTTTATGACTATTTTTATAGCACGCTCTTCTTTATATAAAATACTTCATATAAGAATTATCTATATGTAATGCTTCGGCTAATTGCTTTGACACCTGTACTTAGTCTGAAAACTAACTCAAAATGGCTACCTGTCTTACCTCTGACCTGAAACTCTTATAGTAATGTACTAGTTGATATAGTCACTGGGAGTGTACTATTTACTCCACAACATTCCCCCTTTTGAGATTAATACTTTTATAAACATTTTATTTTTTATTAGTATTAGTATCTTCCCCTCCTCTTTCGGGAGAGTTCGCCAACATACTTGACTTTGTAGCATTTCCATCTCAGATCGATTTCCAGTTCTTCAGTACAATTTCTTCTTCTAGAACTTGTCCTTGCAGATTCTACAACTTGTTGTGGTGATGTCATATAGCATTTTTATTGGTTCTTCCAATATTGCAGGTTTTTCATCATTAATTGTTTTTTTCAGCTGATTATGGTGCCTTTTATGTTCAAATTTTTTCCCTTTTTACCATGTAAATCACTTTCCTGATACTTGCTGATATTATGTCTTCTTCCCAAGTTTCTTTGCCATCCTTATATGCTCTAAAGAACACTTTATCACGGATCATGAAGCTTTTGGCATCACTTTTGTTAATGGTCATGTTTTTTTGACTTGGTAACAACTTGTCAAACACAGATTTTACTCTTCTGGCAAACATTAATTATGCCAGCAACATGCCTGTTTGTGTACTGGGGGTGAGGTGTTACCTGGTAAACTCTCAGAAAATTTTGAAATGCTTTCCCAAGAGTTACTTTCTTCAACACTCTTTTGAACATTTCCACAAAGCATTCAGCTTGTCCATTAGATCTTGAGTG
Organism: Acanthosepion pharaonis; assembly: GCA_903632075.3. NCBI lineage: Eukaryota > Metazoa > Mollusca > Cephalopoda > Sepiida > Sepiidae > Acanthosepion > Acanthosepion pharaonis. The sequence continues at coordinate 349,428 of CAHIKZ030000876.1, forward strand.
ATATGGCAAAGTCATAACATGTTCAATGGAGAACATTTTACAACAGTCTTTAAATTTTTTACCCATGAATTGTGTTCCATTATCAGATACTATGGTGTCTGGTATACCATGTCAGCAAACAGTTCATGCAATAAATTCACTTTCACTGAGGATGTTGCATTTTTTCACTTAGAAATGTCCAGCCAATCTGTTAAACTCTCAACTACCACAAGATACTACAACCCATTGTTAGAGCCTTCAAAATCTATATGCAGTCTTAACCATGGTGTCTCTGTCTTTGGTCAAGGTTCATTCTTTGTGATAGGTCATTTTGCTGCTAGAGCAAAACTTTTACATGCTTTCACTATTCTTTCAAGATCTTAGTCCATTCTGGTATACAAAACTTGACATCACAGATTTAATTTTAGAAATACCAGGATGTCCACAGTGAAAATAATATTCATTTCTATAATACACTCAGTATTACAAGTCTTTGACTGTACATTACTGCACCATTGCATATCGAGTACGCATTTTCATTCATGATTACTTTCTTTCAATTGTTTTTCATTTTCTCAATAAAAATGCCATTTTCTGCTTTTTCTTTCATTTCATTCAGGGCCACTGGTAACTCTTGTACTACATTGCACAAAAACCTTTTTATTTTCATTTTGATTTTTTATGCTGCGATGACCATGTCCCACAATGGTTCTGCATTTTTAGGTATTAATCTAGATAATCCATCCACATGTCCTAATTTTTTAGATGATTTGTATTCCATCATAAAATCATAGTTTAACAGGATGGTACCTCAGTGTTGTAGTCTATTAGTTGTATGAGTAGGTATACCTTTCCTTGAACCATATATTGTCAATAAAGGTCTGCAGTCCATTTGCAATGTGGAATTTCTTCCATGAATAAATTTATTAAATTTCTTCTCAGTAAATATAATTGATAGAGATTCTTTTTCTATCTGGCAGTCATATTTTTCTGCTGATGGAATCGATCATGAAGCATGAGCAAAGGCTTTCATTTTACCACCATTGTATTTGTGTCAAATCACTATTTCAATACTGTACTCACTAGCATCTGACACCACTAAAATTTCTGCTTTTGGGTTGTAGTGGGGTAATGATAAATCTGATATAAGCTTTTCTTATTTTGTCAAATGACTTTTGACATTTATCATTCAAATTCCACTTTACTCCATTTTTAAGTAGATCATTAAGTGATGCCCTTAATTTATGCATTTTATCTACATAAATTTGATAGTAATCAGCCAGTCCTGAAAAAGCTTGTAACGTAGTCACATTTGTTGGTGTAAGCATATTTTTAATTGCAGTTGCCTTTGATGGATCTGGTTGCCTACCATTTTTATCAATAATTTGACTAAGGTATTTAATTTTCAGCCAAAACAATTCACATTTTTCTTCACTAATCTCGAATCTGTATTTTCTTAACTTTCCCAAAATTGTTTTCACATGCTCAACATGTTGTTCCTTTAATCCACTTTTGATAAAAATGTCATCCAGATATGCCACATCAAGGTTGCAATACACAAGAATGGTATCCATAGTTTGTTGAAAAATAGCTGGTGCCACCTTTATGCCAAAAGGAATTCAGTTAAACTCATATAATCCTCTGTGCATATTTATGGTTATTAATTCTGAATATTCATTTTCAATCTGAATTTGTAAATATGTTTCAGAGAGATCCATCTTTGAAAATATTCTTCTGCTGTTCAACTTTGAAAAAGATTTCTTCTGTATTTGGTAATGAGTAGTTATTTGCTTCTAAATAACTGTTTAATCCAGACAAGAAATTTGCACAATCATGAATTTTATTATTTCTTTTATTTACATAAACCCCTCGGCAGCCTATTCTGAATGGTTAATTTTTTCTATTACACCAAGTCTTTTGAGTCTGTCCAACTTTTCATTAACTTGTTCTAATGCTGTGAATAGTATACACTGTTTTTTCTTAATTAGTAGTGTCAGACCTTTTTTTAGTTAAAAATCTGCTTTGAATTTTGAACCCCAAACCCAGTTCATTTGAGAGAACATCTAATTTTTAATTTTTCCTTAAGATTTTCATTCTGATTTTTAAATTGATCCACTTACATTTTTACAATAAACATTTATTGGCAAATCCCAAAGTTCAAATAGTTCCCTCCAGTCTGTTTTGATATAAATTTGTAGTATTTTTTAATACATAAGCTTTAGTTTTTACGTGCTTATTATGAAAAAGATATTGCAAATTATTTCTCACCAGAAACTGAAATCATGATTTCAGAAGTCCTTTTTAATAAAGGCTTTCCAATTTTCTTCAATGTTTTACTGATTATTGAAATATGACTACTAGTGTTCAGTAGCATTTTCACATCCACATTATTTACTTTCACATTTACAATTTTTTTTTTGCTTTCTGTGACCATTTTATCTGTTATAGTGCTGTATGAATTTCTTCCTGTGAGAAATTTTTTTTGGTTTGGTTTTGCAGTGTTACTTTATATGTCCTTGTTTAATACACTTGTAATATTCTATGTTTTTAAATGGATAGTCTTTTCCAAGATGTAATTTACCGCATCTGAAACAAGGATTTATTTTCCTTTTTTTACATTTGTCCTTTGCTTGTACCAATGCACATTAATTTTCTAATATTCTTCAGCATCATGTTTCAGATTTAGCATTGTCTGACAATTATCCACTATTTCTTGCAGTGTAATGTTATTGCTTTGTTCAATTTTTGTTAAAATTTTCACTCATGTTTCAGCATCTTTTTTAGTTGTTAAACCTTATATGAAAATTAATCCTTTGAACATAGCTGGAGTCATTTCATTTATTCTAAAACTTTCACTTACTTTATCAATGATACCAGCATACATGACAATGTCTTTGTTCTCTTTTTTGGTTTGATTCAAGCACCACCAATAAGTATTAGAAAGAGAGCTCTTGTCACTAAAGGTTTTGGTCAGAATGTGTACCATGACTTCAAACATGATTTCACCTGGTTTTCTTGGTAAAATATAATTGCAGTATTTTTCATACTATGTCAGAGCTATTTTCTTCAACAACAAACTCGTTTTTGCCTCACCTTTTCAGTGGCTGCATTCCTGACTGAATATTTGTTCATATCTATGAAAACACACAAAAAAGGTCATTCCTTCAATAGGGTTGTATATAATTTCTGATATGGTTTTTTGGACAATGTCTGGTGTAATAGATGTTGAAGAATTTTTTCTTCTTCAGAATCATATCCAACAACTCTTGTTGCTGTTTTTGTAGTTCTAACAACTGTTGATTTTGCTGTTGTTGAATTTCAACTATCAAAGCTCCATATTCACAAGAATGTTGTTTGTTTTTCTACTCTAAGCAACATGGTTGAAAACTCATATGAGTTCCTGACCCTCATTACTGTTATAAGGTGTAAGAGTTCTGAAACTTCAGCACACAATGATTATAAATCCTGAGTTTTGAATCCCTTGTCGCCACTATTATAACACCACTATTCTATGGCTATTGTTATAACACACTCTTACTTATATAACATACTTCATATATGGATTCTCTATATGTAATGCTTCACTTACTTGCCGTGACATCTGTATTAGTCTGAAGACTGACTCCAAATGGCTACCAGTCTTACCTCTGACCTGGAGCTCTTTATAATAAAGGACAAGTTCATATCATCACTGGTGGTATACTATTTACTTCACTGTGTGTGTGTGTGTGTGTGTGTATATATATATATATATATATATATATGTATATATATAAATTCTACTTACTTAACTTTCTGCTATTAAAGTTTTCATGTGATGGCAATCAGCAGACATTAAAGTTAACATATATTTGTCTTTATTATTACATAAAGGGAGAATGGTACTTATCTAGAGAAAGTTATGTGGGAAGAGGATGGTGTAAAATCAAGATATTTGTTCCTTCCAAATTTGCATGGACCCTTCCAGTTTTATTTCCAACAAAAATCCTTGTATAATTTTATTAAAAACCTGGGATATTATGTCTTTCCTTATGTTTAGACATTTTTGTATAATTTTCATCTGTATAAATTTGTGAGAATCAGTTATTTTCTTTTACTGAGAGAGTGCAAAAAATTTCTATTTTTCTGATAATGACTTACAAAGTGCCACTGAAATGTTTTAAGAATTTTAACAGTGTTTATATGAGTGATGTAATGTTTTGGCAAAAAGTCCTTGTTCTCTTAATCACTGTAAATGCAACTGTCACACAGTACACACACCCACTTAGTGGTACCTTGCTGCTGACTGAGTGACCCCACTGAAGAATTGCTGTGCATGTATGCACAATAGCATTTTCCCTGATTGAGTATCAAGTTTGTACAACTGATTCTTGAGATACTCAGAATGACCAGATACTCCCAAGACATACCTCCCTTAATATTCAATGAGCTTATGGAAGATTGAAAAGAGATGGAAAATTTTGCCTTGTAATAATATTCAACTCCTCCACAAAGAAAAATGCAGACAAAGTATAAATGCAAAATCTTTACATTTAAGAATTTATTGGTGTTTTACAAAAATTGTTTCTTCTTTTTTATTTCTTAGTCCAGTTTTTTCTTATGAAAACAGTTTTTGAATGACAGGAAATAGACACAGGAAAATTTATTAATGACTCCTCTTACTACTTCAACTAGGACTTTTACTCTGTCTTTTTATTTATATCTAGCATGCTGATGTAGTAGTAGACAAATGATTGCACACAAATATTTAAAAAATGCTCAGCTTGAATTGAATCTTTTTTATTTTTGTGTTTTTTAACCATTTCAATAGAAAGAAATGTTCAGCATTAATTGACCAAACATTTAGCATTATTGTCAGATGAAAATTATAAAATATTTCTCTTAAAACAGTTTTTCATGAAAATAGGCTTCTCAAGTCTACTAATTTTTATATTTGGATCCTGGCTCTCCACAACTTCCTGTGTTTTGTTTTACTAAGAAACTTTTGCTTCTTTGCCATCCCTCAATGTCCTTGTTCTGCCAACCATCCCCCCAGACATATTAAGTACATTTCCTTTTGCTTCTCTTGCTTTTTATACACCCTGTGAATGTTAAATTTTCCAAGCACTCTTTCCTTATTATATTGACAAGAAGTTTCACCTTATTTCTTTCTTTTTGTTTTTCTTATAACTGATTACTCACATATTCCATCAATAGTATTTTCAGTATTTGTCTGTAAAATTGTAATTCTGTAGCTTTACATGTTTTATTCTTTGTGGACGCTGTCCAGTTTTTGTTAGTAAAACAACAGAAATGAGGATACTAATCTGAATAATTAAGGACATGATGACATTTCATCCTGAAAATTAAAGTTCAGTTTTCCTAATAAGAAGATTTTGTTAAGGCCATATTTACTTTGAATGATCGGTTCTCATTTAATCACCAAAGTTAAGCAACATTGAACTCAGTCAGTACTCAGATGGTTGATCACCAAGGAATACCAGGTACTGTAGGCTACATAAAAGCCTAAAAAGCCTGTGAAGGATACAATCTTGCTATTGATAGTAATAGAAGACACCATGGAGGTGCTTCTGGACTGACAGGTCATAAGACTGATCTTAAGTTGGGTGAGAGGAATAAGATTTCATGAATTCTAAAATCCAAAAATCAGAGAAAAAGTTTAAAGGACAAATTTATGTAAACTAAAACTTTGAGTTGAATTCTTTAACTTCTCATTCTGTTGTCTCCAAAAGTCACTTTGTCAGCATGTAATGTCTGTCCTTTGTCTTTGATCTGTCAACCTGCCTACACAAATTCTTTTTTTTTGTTTGTTTTTTGGTGACATGATCAGTTATTCTACTCAGCAACACAAAGTTTTTGGTTTTGGTTTCACAAAGTTTTCCATGGCAAAACATTTACTTCACTTAGAAGGTCAACAAATCTGCTAGCTGTATAAATTACTAGACATCTTAGTATTCGTTAATATCATGCAGAGACAAGGCGAGATATAATCTTGATTTTTAAAATGTCACTTTATTTAAAAAACATGAAAAATATACCTTAAAATATAATAAGTATGCATTTAACACTTCTTCATATCACCAATAGCCATAAAACCTGTATTTAAAGAATGTAAGATCCAGATATTTGCAGCTAGTATAACCAAGTATGACCCATTTGGTTTTTGATTTGGTTTATTTTGTTTTACGGCATATCAACCTCAGTGGGTTATCTAATGCCGACAACATTTTTAGGATTATTTTGTATGAATAGAATATGTATTCTTTGGTTTAGATTGGTTTGGTTTATTTTGTTTTACGGCATATCAACCTCAATGGGTTATTTAATGCCAACAACATTTTTTATTGCTGGTAAGATTTTGTTTTGTCAAAAATCTGTTTCTGGTAATATATTTCCTTCAAAATTGTATTGCTGGTAATAACACTTTTCAAAAAAGTATTGCAAATAATAGTTAACTATTTGCCCATAGCTGGGACCCTAGCAGGTGCTACCACCCTGGGTCAGGATGGACCTGGGAATACCAGCAATTAAGAGGTGGTTCCACGCTCCTCAAAACCTCCTGATCAGAGGCCTTGCTGCTGGATGTAGTTTATCGTCTTAAACAGGGCGATGACCCATTTGCTTATTATACAATTAAAATACATCAGAAAACCTAGTTTTTAGTACAAACTTGAATGACATTAACATTTTAAAAATTAAACATACACCATGGGCTTACAATCATATCACATTGAAACACCAGTTCTCATATGATCACCAAAGTTAAGCAACATCAACCCTGGTCAGAACCTAGATAGGTGTCTGCTTGAGAATACCAGATGTTGTAAGTGTGGATATATGATGCAATGGATAACAGCACGGAATTGGAAATCAGTTACAAAACTTGTGGCTATATGGTCTTTCATTCTACTAGCAACTTAACCTTATCAAGGACATAGTTACACTGATGAGGACTGGATACAAAGAGGATGCCTGTTATGATCTGAACTCTCTCGTTGGTTTAGCAGCATTTGTTTAATAAATAATTCTAATACATTCCTATCATAAAATGCCTTTAGTACTTGCTGAGTCACTCTATATGTATTTATATGGACAGGAACTGTATTGTCTTCATTTTCCCCTCTCGATAGAGTTAAAAAAGGTCTCTGCATCCTGGTGGGTGACAAATTATTTTCCACCCTGCAACCCCTTTCTTACAGATGAGTCATTGCAAGCCTCTCACTGCTTTATCGCAATTTCCATGGAGAGTGTCCAGATGAACCACACTCTTTAGTTTCACCAGTCCTAACCTTCATGGCTAAGATCCACCATGCCATGCACAAACCAGCCTCCTTCCTTTCGTATTCCTTCAACGAGATGTAAGTTCCACTCAAGCAGCTTCTTCCCATGAACAACTGACTTGTGGAGCCAACTCCCAAGAGGATGCTTCCTCTATCACTACAATCTTAACCTGTTCAGGTCTAGGATTAACCGTTAGATTCCACACATATCTGTATAAGCTGTGTGTCTTACTCTGTAACCGTCCACCTTGAGTTATCATTGGACTTTGCACAGGGTTGAACATCATTGAAAAAAAAAATGAAAATTAGAGTGAATGAAGCTTTTGATGTATTCATTTAATAAAAAATTCTAATTCATTTCTGTAGTAAAATAATTCTGTCTATATTTCTGAGATGAGGTATTATATACACTATTTACATTATTTGAACTATTGTCCACATCTTTGTTGCCATATTTGCCTTCAGTTTCTCTGTTATTTGCTTGATATGCTCTTTTTATAGTTAAATATGATGCAGCATGCCTTTTTATTCAATCTCTGTTGCTATGACATGGATTTACTGCAACAGATGCCTTCAAAATATCCTTATCTAAAATGATTGATTTTTCCAGAAAGAAGCTTATCAGAAGGTTAATAGTTATCCTTTTATACTTGTAAAATCATACTTGACATTTTTGTAAATTATTAAATTTGGGGAGAACACCATATATATTCTTTGCATTGCATTATTTATTACATTTGTGACTTTTATAAAATTCATGCAGGATACGATTGCAATTACAATATTCATTAAAGTCTTTGTCGCCCTGCAGACTCCCCTGTGGAGTATAGGGCTATACTTAGTGTTATTGGTGATGGTGTTTCAACAGCAAGTAATTTTTTTACAGAGTGGTGTTACTAGTCCCCTTTCCAACTGGTTTTGAAATCAGAATTGTCTCTCCTAGACTGTTTGTCAAGTAAAGCAACAGTGCCCCAATTTGCTATACTATTTAACCCTTAGCTGTGAGGAGAAGAAACATATTCCTACATTTCCAAGAGTATTTGTGCAAAAGAGAATGAAACAGCATTGGATGGAATTTGAAATCAATACACTAACCTCACTTTCCATGCTGATAACCACTACACTACAGGATTATCTGCTTATGATTAGACATTATTTTCTGCGTTCACAGACTCAAAAAAAAAATAAATAAATAAATTAGGGAGCATATTTCTATCTAATTGTATGGCCCTGATCTGGCATCTCATCTGCAGTCGCTCTCTCACAGACGTGTCGTCGCCTCTCTCTGTCTTTTTTTTACAAATATTTTCATGGTAATTGCTCCGATGAGCTGCTTTCGCTGGTTCCCAGACTTCATGAATTCAAGCGCCCTATAAGGCTGGCATCCCGCTCTCACCCTTTCACTGTTGAAACTGTTAAATGTAGCCGTCTCTTCTACTCCAATAGCTTCATATCTTACACCTTTCGCCTATGGAACTCCCTTCCCTTTTTCTGTTTCCCTGATAGATATAATCTCCATCAGCATATTCTGACAGCTTTAAGCATTTGGTTATAAAGATTGAGCAGTTTTGTGTCCTTGTATTCATGTTAAACTGACCATATGTTTCATCCTAGCCTTAGGAAGAAGTAGTTAAATATAATAAGTTTTAATAATTTGTCAAACAACTTATCAGATTTGATTTACTATTGTAGAAAATGCAACAATTTCTCTATTGGTTATTGCTAGTGTGACTAAACATTGTTTACTGATCATTCAGAAGTATCTGGAACAGAAGTCAACGTTTTATTGATTTTGTTATCCGTATTTTGATCTTAGTGTACCTTGATGTGTCTACCTTTCTCATTCTTTGCTGAAAGTTCACTTGATATTCTAATTATCTTTTGTTAAAATCTTTATTATGTAATTCTTCCATGATTTTATTGTTGAACAGCATTTTAACACTGATGAAGATCAAAATTACACGTAAGCTTTATCCTTATATCGCATGAACATTTTGCTCTTCTAAAATCAATAAAAAAAGATAAGTTGTTTAACTTGCAAAAGATCCTCAACATGTATTGATATTAAATCTGAAATGTTCAGGTTTTTTTGTGGCAGTAATTTTATTCTAAACTGACAGATTAGTATTTTGAATTCAAATATTTTTCTTTCTTTAGCTTTTTGAATGATATGAGGGTATATAAAATATATTTTCATTTTTGTACAGATATTTATTCCAAAGTTTATTTCATGTAAATATATAAAGACTATCTATGATTCCACTAGATTATGAATATTATTATTATTATTATTATTACATAATTTTCAGTTTTTTAGAGACCCTTATTCCAAAGCTTACTTTTTATACACACCTAAAAACTATGACTATACATATTATTATTATATATTAGGATATATAAAAATGTTTTTTTACAGACCTTTATTTCAAAGCTTATTTCATGGTCACATCCAAAGACAATCTATGACTTCACAATATTATTATTATAATTATTATTATTATATATTAGGATGTATCAAAATTATTTTCATTTAATACAAATCCAAAGCTCATTGGAACACGTCATGGAAGTAGTGATAGATTAGTGAAAGGCTTGCAGCATTTCATCTATAGGAAAGGGGGTTATAGCCTAAAAGATTGAGAATACCAAATCTGAGATACCGATAACAATATGGAGTCAGGTAGGTGTAAAAAAAAGAAAGTTTCCTGCAAGAAAACTGATTTTCAGCCATGTTTCAGTATCCAACACCCTTCTTAATTAAAGCAAACCTGAGAGAATCTGGAAAATTTGGGCAAGTTTCTGCTTCTTTTTCAAAAGATGAAAAAATCATTTTTAAATCAAATGATTAATATAAAAGTAAATAATTTCTAAAATTATACATACATTTATTACTTATTACTATAAATATTATTTTAGTGGGTATACATTTTTGAGTAAGACATCCAAAGTTTTTTCAAACAGTGAAATTAATATCTATGTGCCTAGGCATAGACAGTCTTATTAAGGAAAATGTACCTCCCAGTAGAGATTAAACCAGTTTTTACTCTATCATAGGAAAACAACTTTTAGTCAGGTGTGCTTTACCATATCAGCCATAGAGGTCTCTACGGCAAAGCAAAGTTGAATTATTACTCTTTTTAAAGAGAGCACATACATACACACACACACACACACACACACACACATATATATATATATATATATATATATATATATAGGCATATGGCCAAGTGGTTATAATGTTCACTTCTGCACTATAAAACCTTCATTTAAATCTCAGCATGGTGGGTTTGTCAGGAAAAGTAACTTTGATGTCATTGGCCTGAGGAGGCATTTCTAGCCTGCAGCACCTTTAGAAAGTGCCTCTAAACCATGCCTCAATGGTTGACCCAAGCCTTGTTAGTGAAATGGATAGATGGAACTGTTTAGATGCCATTGATGGTTCTGCTAGCACAAAGTCAAAAGTCATCGTGACCGAGGGTTTGAGCTTGCTGGCCTTGTTTAAACTGTTCATCATACCAGATGAAACTGTAAATATGGTGTGCTAAGTACAGTTGCAGCATAAACCACATGGCTCTATGGATCTTAAAAAAAAAATTGTGCCTGACCAGGTGTCTACAACAGGGATTGGCTGGCTGCCTTAGCAGACAGGTGTGCTTAGAAACCAGTACCTAACTATAGGAGGCACAGTAAAGTAATGGATAGCGGCTCAGATTGAGGAATTGGAGAGCTGAGTTCAAATTCCAGTTGAATCCATTACATTAACTTACGTGCTGATACCCTCAGGAAAGCTATGAATCCTCTTCTTCTCTTCTATGCTATGGGTAAATAGTGAGACAGAACTTGGATGGTCTGCCGCAGAAAGAAACTACTGTGGGGAAAAAAAATCTGCATCGTCAGTCATGTATCAAAAGATACATGATTGCCTAAGCATGTATCACACATGATACATAACTGAATAATTATATACCTTTAAAATGGGGATCATAACTTAATATCAATTACTATAAATGTAATCTCAATTAAAATCAAATAAAATAAAACTAAGGCACCGACACTTTGTCAGAAGTAAATAAATCGTCAGAAATTAAATTAATGAAGAAATAGTTTCTTAAAATGAGATCTTAAAAGAGGACAAGAAAGAAGAGGAGAAAAAATGGTGGGGGCATCCAGAATGAGTCAGTGATTCCCCAAATAACTCCAATTTATTTTTAAGTTCTCTCTGTCAGCACACCCTTCCTTACAATTTATGATGGAAACTGAAAATAATATGTAGCCTGCCTTGGACGTGTTAGTAAAGAAAACTTCTACATCTTTGATCACCAGCGGATACTGAATACCCACTTTTACAGGTTTATATCTTAGTTGGGATTCTTTCTCCCCTAAGTCTATGAAGATTAACCTTATCAAAACACTTACCCTCACACATTGGTGATATGTTTGGAATGTAAATTGAATGCTGTACTCAGGCAAATTACCTACATTTTCCTTTCAAATGGCTATCTAGAGAGTGTTATTCTGAGTAGCATTAGACTTAAAATTTTTAAGTTTAATGAAATTAAAAATTTTGGTCCTCCTAAATGTGCTGTTTGTTTCAAATTACCATGGATTGGACCACATAGCCAATTTCTTGCAAGATAGGTTCTCATCATCTATAATGTACTGGTTTTATTCTGTCCTAGTATATATCATCTTTTCTTACCAGAAGTACATCCCCCCCTCTGTCTATAAAGATATTTTGCCTACCCTTCTACAAAATGTAATTATTTGTTGCTATAAATGTCAATGCAATGCTGACTATGTGGGCAAAACTATTCAACAGCTGGAGGTTAGAATTGTGCAACATATAATTTTAAAGGCATGAACTCATTCCATACTGGATTGATAAGACAGATGACCAATATCATCATCTGCAAAAAATGGTTGTTCCTCATATGAGATAATTTGGGATTTATTTGTTTATTAATTATATGCACACACAAACTTGAGTCTTGGCATATATTTTTGCTTACTTTCAAAATAAAAGACAAAAAACTCATTGGTGTAGGATTATCAGTTTCTCTGTGTTGAAACTAATAATGAATTTTAATTATTTGGAACTTGAGTTGAAAAACAAGTGTTAATTTGATGTTCTGTCATGATGCCAAATTTACATATTTTTAAATGTTTTCCTTATTCTCAACTTTAAAATAAAAATCGCTGTTTGTTTTTTTATTATTTTGTTTTCTTTTGCTTATGGAAAAACAAAACTTATTTCTATGTTTTCTTCTTATGATAAAGTTCAGATTTTAGATGATTCCTCACCCTTACCTTAATTGTCACCCTTATTCAACTGACATCTTCCTATGGCTGCTTTTCTAATATTTAAAAAAAAATGTCTAGAATTGATAACTCAGATTTTCTTGCTTGTAAAGAAACCTTTCAGCTGTTGTTTGTCGTGTGACTATTTTTAACACAAACAAATTGTTTGCATTATCAGTTTTGCAAGCAGAAACTTGCTATTGTCATTTTGTTTAGACTTGCATTAAAAATTTTAACTATAAACTATGATTAACTTTATCATAGGAAAACTTACAGCTGACATGATATTGAAGCCAGTGAATTTTTTGTAAGATGAAAACTATTCTACAGATAATTATAAATATTAATTAATTACTTATCTTACTACCTTGTAAATCTTAGCAAAAGTCAGATTAGACTAGAAATGGAATGTTGCCATCATATCTTGTGTGGAGCTGCTAAAAGCTCACTTTCCAGCCTTAATAGAGTACCTAATCATTTATACAGTCCTGTGGAGGAAAACTTGCTCTCCAATGTTGCAAGCCTGTCACTACTCTATCATTGTAAATGTTCAGATGAGCGCTCCATTCTTTAGTTCCACCAGCTCAAACCTTTATTACCAGTATATGCCAAGCTACTCTCACAGACCTGAATCAACCTCATTTCCTCCATATTCAAAATGTAGAGTAAGTTCCACTCAGGTAAGAACTGCTAATTTATAGAAATTTCTCTGACCTCTTCAAATCATTTATCCTCTATATCTTCACTTCTTACCACCATCTCTGTCATTCATCATGACTATTGTAAGCAATGGCCTTCTACCTTGGATGACACTCAAACCTAGTATTAGGTGAACTTTTTAAAAAAAAAAAAAACATATACTGACAAATGGGAAATGTTCTGTAAAAAAATAAGTTTATTTGATGAATTATTTATCCAACAAACTTGTTGTTTTGTTTGTAACACAGGCATTTGGTAGGTGGGGCAATATCTTGTGTTCCTCTAATAGATCGTCCAGTCATCAATTTGATTTCTATTTCTCTCCAGTTTTTCTCATTGGTCAAGGGACAGAAAATCTTCTTGGATATGAAATCAAAAGAAAAATGATATCTAAAGTTACCAGATATGATATAAAACTGTCTGGAAGATCTCAAGTAGAAATATTAAATCAAAACAACAAAGATGAGGATACTAGTTTGAATAATTCATCAGCACAGGACTTTATATAATACAAAAAAGCTGTTAATTGAAAATTAATCCAAATTTGGGGGTTGGCTGGAAAGCTGCTGTATTCTGGTACACTTGCTTATATTTTAGTCTACCAATTGATGTGACTATTTAGATTTATATCTTGGTCAGCCTATGAATTTTTCAGACAACTCTTTTATTATCTGTTAATTACATTGCTTTATCAGTGACTGCAGCCCAAAAGGTAGACAAATTTTTGATTCAATCTTTAAAAAAATCAAGAGTTTTTTCCACAAAATGTTTGAAATGTTATTTTCAACTTCTTTAGTTCAGAATGTTCTGCTACTTCTGAAATGTTCTAGTGATTAAAGCAAATGAAAATCTACAGCTGCTGCATCAAGTGAGTGTGGATGATGTTGAAGAACCCCCCATTCTAAGAAGTTTATTTTTCCTTGAGTTTGTTCAGCAAAGTCTGCACTTGCATTGTCATGGTGTTTAGCAAAGTCTGCACTTGCATTGTCATGGTGTTTAGCAAAGTCTGAACTTGCATTGTCATGGTGTTCAGCAAAGTCTGAACTTGCATTGTCATGGTGTTTAGCAAAGTCTGAACTTGCATTGTCATGGTGTTCAGCAAAGTCTGCGCTTGCATTGTCATGGTGTTCAGCAAAGTCTGAACTTGCATTGTCATGGTGTTTAGCAAAGTCTGAACTTGCATTGTCATGGTGTTCAGCAAAGTCTGCACTTGCATTGTCATGGTGTTCAGCAAAGTCTGCACTTGCATTGTCATGGTGTTTAGCAAAGTCTGAACTTGCATTGTCATGGTGTTCAGCAAAGTCTGAACTTGCATTGTCATGGTGTTCAGCAAAGTCTGAACTTGCATTGTCATGGTGTTCAGCAAAGTCTGAACTTGCATTGTCATGGTGTTCAGCAAAGTCTGAACTTGCATTGTCATGGTGTTCAGCAAAGTCTGCTCTTGTATTGTCCACTGCAAGGACACATGGCACAATGGATAAATGCATTAGTTAGGTCCAGTGACAGGCTCCAAACAGTGTGAGTTTAATACCCGGTTAAGGCAGTGGAGAATTTTCAGAGGGGAATTAACAGGAGATAACTGATAATTGACATCCATTAAACATGGCACGTGGAATTAGAACAGTCTACACCAGTGAGCGAAATAAAAGGTTCAGTTCAACATCCCAACCACCTGAAGAAGGCCTGAGCGTACAATGGCCGATATGTTGTAATAAATATGGCGACAAAGATGAGGACAATAGTCCAAATAATGTAAATAGTGTACATAATATTTCATCTCAGAAATATAGACAGATACTAAAGTGGCCAAAATAAAGCATTCTCTCTCCATCACTTGTCCAAGTTCCAATTTGGAATTTTGTTCTTACATTCTCATCTTCTGTCACTATCTTGCCAACTAGAAAAACAAGGAGGACACCAGTTTGACAAGTGACTATAATGCACTCCATTGTTAGGGTCCTAAGTGGTGAAGCTAGTGATGACACAGAATACAACATAATGGACGACACCTTTCATATTCCATCAGACACAAAGCAAGGACTTCTGTGAATTAAGTTCTGGTTTTGGTGTTGGAATTGGTTTCTTATTTTGTAATAACCACTGGCTTTTTGTTTTTCTGTTGACATACAGACCCTGTTTTTCATTTACCTGTAACAATACAATAAAAAAAATGAAAGTTTAGCATTCTTGGTCAAAGGAGCATGGTCGAATGATGTGTTCAGTTCTCAAATAAAATCTAAAGAGGTGCCCAAATTCCTTCTTTGCATGTTTTCCCAATTAAAACTGATCAATAAATTAATTTTATATGCAGTTTCCTACCATTTAGCCTTGGTTGCTTGACTCATAATTTATAGCAATGAAATATGTAATTACTTTCCAAACTCAGTTATATATATATATATATATATATATATATATATATATATATAGATGGTTGAACAAAGAAAATCAATCAGCAAGATATGATCGCAAATGAAAGATTTCAAAATGATAAAAATGATTTAGATTCAGATTGATTTTAACAAGGTTTCAATCTAATTATTAGCAAAATAGAATTGTTTGGTAGACTGTGCTTTGTTCTATGAGTCATGTCCCTCCCTACAAGTTGGCAATCATGGCTCGCCACAATTTCCTGTCCTTTGTAGCTCTTAAATTTTGTCTTTTTGTTATCTCTTCTAAACCTTGTTCCACCATCCATTTACTTAAACTTGCTAGGTATGTTATGTATTGTTTTCCTCTATCCCTCTTGCTTTCAATTTGTCTTGTGAGTATCAAATTTTCCAGTCCCTCTTTCTTCATTATATATCCTAGACATTTTAACTGTCTCTTTCTAATGTTAAGTATATGTCCTTGTTTCTATTTTCTCTAAATCTTTGTTTTGTTTACATGTTCAGTCCATGGTATCCTCAGTATCCTGCTGTAGAACCACATTTTTGTTGCTTCATCTCTTCTTCATCTTTGAGGAGATTGTCTAGTATTCACTGCTATATAAGAGGATTGATGTTGCATAACAGTTCAGTACACTTTTCTTTGTTTTTAATGAAATTTTCCCACTTCTTAATACTTTCCTCATCTTTTGGAAGTACATAAATGTTCCTGTCAAAAGAAACTGTTTCCTATCAGGTCACTCTTGGGAATCCACACCTGATTTGAATTAAGAGTTTCTAATATGGGGAATTATTATTATTATTATTAAGCATTGATTTATTACAAGTAAATTTCTCATTTTCAGTATTACATTTACAGTGTTTCAACTGTTGAACAGTCTTCTTCAGTAGCCTGTCATATTCAGAAATGATCTGAGAAATTTGAACTAAACTTTTTATTCAAATGGAAAAACTTCCAGTGGAAAACACAACATCTTTATTATACAAAAACCTAATAATTTCTTATATTTCTTGAGTATTGTTGGAATGTAACCAAAAATTCAATCTGCTCATCAACAATAATTTACACCTAATAAAGAATTCAAATGAGTCACCAAGAAATGGCAATTTATAAGAATCAAATTAAATATTCACTAAATAAATGAGATAAATCTAACAGACATTTAAAAGCCAATTTAGCAAAGCTTCTGACATCAATATTTAACTTTCATGTCAATATTATTATACCACCAACTGTTACTAGAAGGATTATCTAGAAATCATCGAACATGATCACTTTAAACTTTTATGATTCTAAATACATATTTTATAACCACTGACATCTATACATGCTTATATCCTCACTAGCAGGGCACTGAAAAGGAGTCATCATTAAGTGTCTTGATTGATATTTTTCAACAGTCAGAGAAAAAGAGTGAAAACAGAATCAGATATTGGCACTTTCAAAGATGATTCTGAGGTTACTAATAAGAAATGATTACCAAAATTACTATGATACATAATATACAATCTACATACACTGTTAAGTGTTTGACATATATATGGTTGACCACTTGTGTCCGAGGATGTCTGTCTACTAGGATAGCTATTCAATCCCCCTTTGCTGAGTGGACCTTAGTTACAAGTTCTGGGAAAAGAGCATGGTTATCTAGCATGATCAACAGTCTGGACATGGCCAAATATGGCAGAAATAATTTATTTTTGGTCTGATCTGACTTTTTTAAAGTTAGATCATGGCTTGAGGAATCTTTCTGGAGTGGTAAAAATATTATTAAGTGTTATAAAGGATAGGAAATTGTGGAGAGCCATGATTGCCTATGTCCTGAATTAGCATGGCATATAGAAGAACTAATAGAGGACTTTAGGTCTCTTAAGAACATTTATATAGACATTGTTAATAAAATAGTAAGTAATGGTTTGCACATTTATCTTGAAGGTCATGCCTACTATAGTGAGTTCAATCGCCGCTTGTGACTTCAAATCATATTCACTCTAATTATTTGAATATCTTTGACATATAAGTGCAAAGAACTTACTATAAATGACTTTTGATCTTTCATTTTGTAGATTGGCAATTACTTTCCTGTCTTGACAAAGTTCAAAAGCATCTACATGACCTTATGGAGGAAGAATTATTTTTGACTCTACAGCCACTTCCCCAGAGCCAAGACAATACATACCTCCTGATATTTCCATAGTAAATGTTCTGACAAGCTACATTCCATAGTTCCACTAGTTCAGACCTTCACAGCTAACACCTGCCATCTCACAAATACAGAGAAAAATCATCCACATCCTTTTCATATTCCATTGGTAATGAAGAAGTTTCATTTTGACATCTTCTTCCCAAGAACCACTACGTTGTGGAACAAACTCCCAAGAGGATGCTTCCCCAATTACTAGTCTTAATTACTTCATGTCTTAAGTCAACCGTTATCTACTTTTAACAACGTCATTCAGTGACCCTCTACCTTGAGTGACTCTTGCGCCTCGTTAAAATATATCTGTTGTTTAATACAACAAAAATTGTATCTATCAATTAACTTAACCCTGTTTGTATTTATATTGTACTTTAGAAAAGCATGAAACTTCTCTTCCCTGTAGTCTGTTCTGTCTTCAAGGATTATAGATTATCAGTAATTAATTATTGAGTGATAATCAACTCAGAAAAGGTAAATGCCTTGTTAAATGTCCAGGTGAACACAGTATTTACTATTGCGTAACAAAAAAGAAATTGATATTGGTTCTTTGCCTTCAGATGGCATTAGGAACATAGTTTTAACTAACTTCATTCAGAAAGATCAACTTTGATCTCATTGTGACAACCACAATATAAACATATCCACAGTTTTTATTTCTTCTAGACTAGCTGCCATCCAAGGCTAAATAAACCAATCTGTCCTACTATTTAACCCATAGCTGAAGGTTTTTGGACACATGATATGGAAAGAAGATTTGAAGAATTTAACACTCATATGACACATAAAATGTGAGAGAAGCAGAGGGAAACAGCATGTAACCTACTTGATGAATCTGAGATAACAGATGGCAGAACAAATGTAAAAGAGACAATGGGTAATGAAGGATAAGATGTAATTTGATCAACAAAAGACAGGACGTTGTGGAGAGCTATGATTCACTACATTCTGGAAGGACATGGCACATGAAAGAAGATGTTTAAAAAAACACACATCTGAAACACTTTAAAGATACTATTAAAAAGTAAAACATTGAAAAAGATATTCATCAGACAGAAATTAAAAACAAGATTATAATCTTGATTTTAATCTCCATGCACAGCACAGTTTATGGTTTATTAACAACAGGAAGTGTTTTTGTTTGCTTTTACTTAAAGGCAAAGAATAGCATTATTGTATCAGAAATTATTGATGTTGAGCAATATGTTACAAAACAAGTATGTCATATGGTGACATCTGATTTCAGCCACAATAGGGTTGTTAATCATTACTTCACAGTTAGATACCAATATTTACTAAGCTTATCTGAGTATACCACAAGGTCACAAGTGTGGAGTACCTAGATAATGACAGAACCCACATTAGAGATTCATTTGACTAACACAGGAAGATACCCTTAGCAGAAGAGATTTATTATTCCAGAATTGTGTTAAAGAAAATAAGTAGAGTTACTTACCCTTTCAAAAATAAGAAAAATTTGTTGCTGCTTTAATAAGAAAAGGAAAAAATGAATTTTTCAACACTTGTTAATATACAGAAAACACATAAATAAGAATTTAAATTTCTTACTTTTTGTTCTGCATATAAAACCATGAACTGGAATGATGGATTCATTTCATTCCAGGTTAATTTGGAGAACTAAAAAAAGTAGAAGAAAAAAAATAATTTTGTTCTTTCAACTTTTTTATCAAAGGAATCATGCCTTTTAAAATATTTTCTGTATCTTTATAAAGGTTCAAAATTTTAGCAACCAGACAAATTTTTTTGTGTATATTGACTGACCATATTTTTTGTTGTTAATCAAATATTGATCACCTAAATGTTTTTCAAAGATGCTTTCTTTCTTCACATATTAAAACTGGTTGGCAATTATTTAAGCACACTAATTACTTTGTCTAAACAAACTCTCTCTCTTATAGGATCATTCCACACTATGCATCCAGTGCTACAAGCTGGTTAGTAAAGCCCAACAAGCATTTCTGAAGAAAAAGGTCAAAGTAATAATAATATTGCATTAACAAAGGTCAGAATTGAAGGTCAAAGGTAGGACAAGGATAGTGGAATGAGTTTACTTACCTTGAAAATCAGCTTTTGAAATCCTATTTTCTACCAAGACTCGAATTTTTATAAATGGTAACAATGGGGAATTTACAACTACCTCAGCCACAAGGCAAGCTATATATGTTAAGCTCTGGTACTATGCATTATTCTTTGGTATCACTCTCCCTTCTACTGTATATGATGACCCCTCAACTATTGTAACTTAGTTCTTGATTTTAATCAAAGTCTTTTTCATGTTGCCATAGCAGGACATGCTAATGCAAATGTCAAATCCAAGTACAACACAATAAACTAGATCCAGCAACAAGGCTTCTGATTGGGAGATTGGAGGTTTCAAGGAGTGTGGAACTACCTCAGTTTCTGTTGTCCCCCAGGTCCACCCTGCCCTGAGGTGGTAGCACCGCTTAGGGTCCCAGTGATAAACAAATAGTGACCCCTCCCTCAACAAAAATCAAAACACTAGGAAAGTATAAAAATACATTTTTATAGTAAAAAGTACTATCAATACATTTTTATTAAAAAATTATCAACAATACATTTTTGTAGTGAAAACAAAAATAGTATTAAATAAAAACAAGAAAAGATAACCTTAGACATGAAGAGGGGGAACAAGAATGATCTCTTCCTGTAGATAAAGAGTTCAGCTTGAAATTCTATAAAGATTATCTGGATCAAGAGACAGCTGAAGAAGGTTAGAGGGCAGAATTGCTGAAACATTAGGAGAATAAAACCAAAGATGAGAATATTAGTCTGTATGTAAGTAACATAAATAAGCATTATAAATATTTTATGTTTTATTAACCACTTTATAGCACCTGTAGTTTGGGGTAGAGTGTTTCATCCAGATTGATTTCACATCAATTATTGGTAAATGTAAAACTGAAAATATGGCTGTTAATTTGAGTGTTTGTTATGTATAAAAGTTATAGCAACAAAAAAACCCAGATAAACAGTCATTTTTTTCTAGTTTCAGGATGAAAGATTCAGTAGAAAGCTGAAAGAGTTATTAGACAAAGTAGTCAAAAGAAACAAGAAGAAAAGATTTACAATTAACTGTAAGAAAATAGACGACATACTGGTGAGCAATAAGGACAGTTCAAGATGTGTGTTACACAATAGGGATGTTAATATTAAACAAATATAGAAATTCAGCTATCTGAAATGTGATGGTGGGAAATGTATCATAGCTTCCCTGTGCTTTTTCTATAAATATTTTCATGGTGATTGTTCTGGTGAACTTTCCTCTTTATTCCCTAGACTTTCTGAATTTAAGTGCAGAACTAGATTGGCAGCAAGGTCTTATCATTTTACAGCTGAAAGTTCTATGTTAACAGTTTCTTCTCTCACACTTCTCATTTATAGAAGTTGCTTCCAGCTTCTTTCTTTTCAGCTGTGATCTTCAAAAATTTAAATGCCATGTCAATCATTATCTTCTGTCCTCTTAATTCTTGTTTTTTTAATTTTTTTTCTCTCCTTAATGTTTTCTTTTTCTCAGATTCTTTCACACTCATTAACCCTAACCTCTTTTGTCTTAATAGTTTTATTGCTTTGCTTGGGGTGAAATGATTAAAAAAAGTGTGATACAGAAATTTAAGGATGTGTAGGAATAGCACAAGATACTTTTGAGAAACTGAATAAATTAAAAAAAATGTTACACCTCTATGTGATGCCTATTCTCCAATAAAGCAATGAAAGCTAACAATTCTATCACAGATAAAGCAAGATTTGGCTCTGATGAGAATACCATTGATAGAGAATGTACTAAATGAGGAAGTACTAAGGAAATTTTTCTTAGTTATCTGTGAATTGCCACGTATTCTTGAGAAATATAGTGGAAGGCTTTTCTGTTGCCTTCTCCTCCATGATTTGAAATTCTGTCCTGCTCCTCTTCGACGTATTACTACCCAAAACTAGATAGTCCCGTCTACCCTGCTATTTAACCCATAGCTGGGGGAAGAGACAGAAGAGGCTGAAATTTGAGGAAATATAAAGAAACTGATGATGAAAATCAGAAAGAGATGACTGAAGTTTTTAAGACACATAATGATGAAAAGAGGCATGGAAAATTGAATACTCACAAGACACATGGAAAGTAACAGAAGATAAAAGCAAATGGATAAAGAAACAAGTATGACAAAAAGAAGCAAACAACCTAAAGAATAAAGTTTTGCAGGTAACGAAGATAAAAAACAGGACGCTGTGGTTCCCACATCGTGAAAGAACACAACACACAGAGATAAAGAAAAAAATAATTAAAAGGTTTTTTTGGAATTTTTTTTCTTCTACTATGTGCTCTGTCCCTTTAGGACAAGGGTGATCATGGCTCTCCACAATTTCCTATCCTTTGTAGTTTTTAGCAATGTTTGTCCCCCCTACTATCCCCCTACTCTCTGTTTTTTTCCTCCATTTACATAAGTTCATTATGTAGGTTACTCACCATTTCCCACTGTTCCTTGCACCTTCAGTATGTCCTCTGTGTGTTAGATCTTCCAAGCCTTTTTTTCTCATGATGTGTCTTGGAAATGTTAACTATTTCTTTCTGATTTTAAGTATAAGTGTCCTTTTTGTTCCCATTTTAAAAACTTCCTCATTGCTCACATACACTGTCCATGGTATTCTCAGTATCCTTCTGGAGAACCTTATCTCTCCTGACTCAAGTGTCTTCTTCACCTGTAAAAAATTCACTGCCCTATCGTAGGATTGATAGCAGCTAAGAAATCATTTCTTTATTTCTAATGTTTTAAGTCATTTTCTTTTTTTTCATTGACTTTGACTTTAAGAATTTTAGACAATTTAAATATCAAGAAATCAAGATTTCTGTGTTCTGATATTCCTGGAAACTCAAAAAACACATTTCTTGAAACTTCAGTCTTGTCTTAAAGAGATTGTCAGATATAAAATCCAACTGAAGACCAACTATTCAAAGAATGAGAACTCTGATCTTGGGGTGGGGAGGAGAAATATTTTTAAACTGCAATGCCTTTAAGACTAGACAAAAAAAAATATCCATTAGTATTTTAATCTGATCTGAACAAGCCAAAAGGACAACTAATATGAAATACAGTGTAACCCGGATATAAGAGAGTTGTCGGGACCGGAGAAGAAGTCTCTTATATCCAGGTTTGGTCTATTTTATATACATTAACACAGGCTCTAATTTGGAACCAGAGAAAATCTCTCTTATATCCGGGTTACACTGCAGTTAACAAGATCATCTTGTAGATTAGTTCATTAGTAGAAGATGTTCACTTATTATTAGGTACTCCATTTGTATTACCTTGTGTTATACTGAGTTCAGGTTAATAAATAGCTTATCTAAACTTTCCCTTTAAATATACAAGTTAAAATTTGTTTTAAAAAAATCAGATCAAGACATATCCTGAAAATAGCAGCATAAAAACTAAGACTCTCAAACATGAATTATGTAACATAATTAACTATGGGGATGGAGGGAGAACAGACAGCAAAATCAACGTCTGAGGTTTTTTTGCACACATTGTGGACAGCTTGCAAAGTTTCTGAGGTGGATGAGAAGGTAAGGTTGTTTCACTGACCAGAAGCCATGGGACAGTGATGTATGTTCCCCATCAAACCTACAAGTAATATCACATGTGACAGTTAAACACAACTATAAGAATAGTTGACAGGAAGGGTTAGTGAAGATCTGACTTCCAAAGCTGTCATGTCTGCCTGTTTTACAAACAAATCAATCAGAACATGTTTATGCACACTCAGTTGCACAAAGTTGGGATGCCTTCCTTTAAACAAAATAAAAAAATAAAGAACTAAAAACAAAAAAAAAAGACTGATGTTGTAAAAGTCGTTGTACATCAGTTAAGAAGTGAAAGGTCTCCTTGAGGTCTATTAAGAGGAAAGTTAAGTGTCATTCAATATAATGATTACCTTGCAATCAGTATAAAGTATTAAGAGAAACAAGGATTTTTGTAATGAGTTCAGTGTAAAAACATTGCAGAGAGGAGAACAATGGTGACAACAACACGTGTAAAGTTAAATGTAGACAAATGGCTAAAGGCAGCAAAAAGCAATTAATTTTTTTAACTAAACACAAAACACAATACATGTTGAATGACATGTTACTGAACATTCAGGTTAGTTTTAAAGACTGCTAGTAACAGGCAAGGAGTTATGCTCAGTAGTCTTAATGCAGAAATTAGTAACTATGACATACATTTACTATTAGTAATGCACAAAAATCATTGATACTATTTTATAAAGTTTCTGATGTCAACAAATACTCGTTGTCACTTTTGAAATCCTCATTGTAGTAAACACTTTGTAATTGCAGATACAACTGTAACACTGTTGAACAATGCTGGTGTCAGACACCTTCGAATAACACTTGCGCTAAAAGTACTTCCTCAATAATACTCACTTGAAAGTAACCACCATATAGTGATGAATAGAGGAATAGTATAGTGAATAGAATAGACAATAGTGGTCCGTATAGTAATAGAGGATAGAGTAGAAATAGTGATTCAAATATTAATAGAGGATCAAGTCTTGAATGGCAACCTTCCTAGAGATGAAATCTTAATAAAACACTTGGTGAACTTGGATTACTATGAGTGTCTGAATAAAGACTATCTAACCTTTTAAAACCTTGCCTCAAATCATTATAAAAAAAATCCTTTATCAGGTAGGGCTCACCTTGCTTTGTGCAAGATTAATCTCAGTCATGCCTCAACAAAAATCATGTCTATGTATGTATGTAATGTGCTCTTTGTTCATAACATTTTAAGCAGTTTCTAAATGTTAAAAAAAAAGATGACCTCTGTAAACATCCTCATGATGTGAAAGAATAATCACTAATAATGTTATTTGTTCAGTATCTTTTTACATGGAGTGTGAAAGATGTCTGGGTTTTTTGATAAAAGAACAGAGATAATTGAAAAGAATTATGATCTCTGGAGTGTCTGAACAGGGAAATATTTTATTGAACTCTCATCTTTCTCCTCCTCATTTCAAAAGGCTGAATTCTTCCTTTTCAATTGAACGAAAATTATTTCTCGACTTATTTCCTACTTTTGAAAATTTAACGTTTGATTTATTTTCTAGCTTTTCATCAACTGTCAAACTTGCAATATTCCACCTGTGACTCTAGGTCACAGATCATACCCCCAAATAAACTTTCTTTTACAACCTATACTATAGATGACATTTCTGAAGATTTCAATCATAGGTTTGACTTTCATCTTCAGTTTTCAAACAAATATTATTCATGCAGAAAATCTAAGAATAAAAGGTATTTCAATTTCTCTAAAAAGTTATCTACACAAGTTCCAGTTTCTGTTAATCAATGTACTGATTCACCTAGAAAATATCAAGTGCATGACACCTTAAAAACATGTCCTCAGCTTCTCACAGAACTTCTTCATTTATGCCATCATGTCACATATCCCATAACCCAATAAGGTCATAGGGACACCAAATGTACTGCAGCTATAGCAGCAGCAGCAGTGTGTCTAGAGCAGTGGCTATCAAGCAGGTTCCGAGCAACCCCCTGATGGTTGATGAGGACTTCCAAGGGGATGATGATAGTAAAGTGGGGGTCAGTGTGTGAACAACTTGCACAATACCAGTCAAACCCAATTTATCTCTGCTAGAATCGGTCTTTGCTATTTTCTTCTTGAGATGGTTTAATATATTAACTATGTTTTTTGTATCTAAGGTATATTTTATGTTTTATAATGACTGCCTGGTAGCACTACTCTAATAATATCTTTTAAAGAAATGTCAAACCCATCAAAAAAAGACCCCATCCTGATATTGCTATATTTCTTGTATGAAGCACATGCTCTTTTCATACATCTCTAAACATAGCCATATTTGTGCCTTTTATAGGGTACTAAGTTACTTTGTATTTGAGACAATTCCTTCTCAGTTTTAATCATCTTCTTTTGTATACAATACCTTATTAATTGGATATTAGTAGCAGTTGTGCATTTTTCTTTAATAGCATTGGCTGTATTTAGGCTTGGTGTACTTGATATATTATTTACTTAATTCATTGGGTTATTTAAGATAAATATATTAAATATATTTTTAGGGGAAAATTTTGATCAGGCTGGTGATAGGAGGAATTTTGAACCTGATCCAAATTTCTTAACTTTTCATACATTTTGCTTCACATTTTAATTGCCCACATCAGTGCAAGTTTTAAGGTTCAAAGATATTTTAAATGGGGGTTGCTGGGTGTTGTGGCCTGTTAGGGGCCAAAAAGAAAGATACGGAAAGCAGAAAGTAGGTTGAACAAGTATATTGAAATAACAGAAACATATATACAAAATAACAGTGTTATTAGTCAGCAGATAGAAGTATCCGTCTGAACTGTCAGGTCACACTGCGTCTCGACTGCCTCTGCCTGGGAAGTCTCGCAGGTTAGTATTTGTGAAGGAGGAAGAGTTCATTCTAATGTAGATAGGTTACCATAACACTGGGGAAGGAAGATTAAAAAAAGATCTCTGGTTGAAAAAGTGATGACCTCTGGAGCGCATCAAACTGGTTTTAAATTTAAGAGTTTCATTCTCTTAGGTTGGTTGCCATTTCAAGGCAAGAAAGCTCATTCAGCCTTGCTGATTAACCAATAGCTGTATAGAAAAAGGGATCCATCACTTTCCCAAGACTATTTGTAAACATAATCAGTTCAATTTTTAACTTGGCTCACTAATTTTTTTTTTTCAGAGTTGCTAACCATTACACTACCCACACATCTAGATGTGTGGCATGTATGTGTATATATATATATATATATATATATATATATATATATATTCTTCATTTTCATTATCTAAATAAGAAAAGAGGTTCTGCTAGTGCTAAATTAATTGAAGAGCTCATATGTTCTTCATAAAAAAACATTTTTTTACAGTCCTCAAATTTGGTATACATACTTATTAGACAGAAGGGAAGAGTTTTAAAACTATTTCATATTGGTTCTTTTTCAGTTATATGGTTTTATCTTCAACAAAATTGACTCTCAAGTGTCACCTTCCACTTACTATAGTCATGGTAGTTTTGTCTAGTCCTGTTAACCAGAAAAATTGGACAGAAGTAGAGATGCTCACCTTTGCCCTCTTGTAATCTCCTCAGACATATTCATCAATAGAAAGAGCAAGGAAAGCAATAGAGAAGTTAGCATGAGGGTGGCAGGTAGTAGGGAAAGGTTGGAGAAAGATCTCAGAGGTTCTATCGCAGTCACTTTTGAAACTCCAATTTAATGACATGGACAGTCCCAGCATCAAAAGCTGTGAGAAGTTTGTGTCTTGGAGAAAATTAACAGCACATAATTCTGAAAAAGAAGATGGACAATTAAAAAGACAGTCTAACTGCTGTTGTTTGTTTGTTTAGTGGCATATCAACTCCTAATGGGTCATTTAATGCTAAAATTTAATTTTCTTGAAAGCATTAATAATTTTGTTTACAAAAATTCATTTTTTTATGTATTGCTGATATTTTTACTCTAAAAATGTATTTTTCATAGTTTTTGACCCCACTTTGGGGGTTAACTATTTGCCCATAGCTGGAACTCTAAAAGGTGCTATCACCCCAGTTCAATGTGGATCAGCAATTAAGAGGGGATCCAATGCTCCCCAAAACCTCCTGATCAGGGGCCTTGCTGCCAGATGTAGTTTATTGACATACCCAGGATGAAGACAGGATAACTGCCTCCTCAACTATCCTTGTCCTAAAACAAACACTGCTTTCTTTTTTTTTCCCCTTTTTGAATCAATTAACATCAACCAAGACAGTAATGCCACTAAGATGCAAGGGGCTATTGGGAGTAAAACAGAATAAGAAAGCTTTAGAAGGAACCAGAAAACCAATCCTAAACAAGAAACAAGGGATAAACCTCTACTCCTGTTCAAAAGTCCTGAGTGGTATTTAAATGGGATTAAATGGGATGATAAATGAACCTATCTACCAAATCAGCAACATTAAAAAAAACAGCTCAAACACATTTCTTCTCTCTTATACACATCAATCTCACAAACTATGAAAATTCTCACACAATTGACATATCACCATTGTCACATTGACAGATAATGTCTGACATCAAATGAGAGCATCTGTGAAAAATTTCAGGATGAATAAGTCAAAGCTTTTTGCCTATCTTGTCATTGCTAAGTGTAAGGATCCCTTCATGGGATAAGATTTGGGAAGCATTAAATAGTTCAAGATAGACAAAACTCAAATGAATCAATGGCATCTCTTTTGTTTTGTACTTGAAATAGTCACACGCTTACTAGTACAGATCTTCAACAATGGACTGAAGCCAAGAAGCATTCCCCAATGCTTTACCCAGGATGTAGTGAAATTGCTATGCAAAAACAACTATCATTCTCTCAAAACAACTGGAGCATGCCAAAATCTATGTCATCTAGCAAATATTAACCTAACAGAAAAATCTTTAGGCATAAGTGTTGATATGTGTGGTAATAAAATAAGCACATCCCATCTCCCCTCTTGCTTGTAACCATCCACTATAATAAAATAAACATTTTCAGCACTAAAGCTGAATTAGTCAAATAAAGCTTCTACAGTGGAGTAATAGAGAGCAGCTTGGATTGAGGAATTGGAGAGCTAAGTTTGAATTCCAGTCGAATCCATTACATTCACTTACGTGCTAATATCATTGGGAAAGGTATTAATCTTCTTCTTCTCCTCCCAGCTATGAGTAAATAGCAAGACAGACCAGGTTCTAAAGCCTTGGATAGCAACTGGTCTACCACATTAAGAAATGGCAACCTACTGTGGGAAAAAATCTGCCTTATCAGTCATGTATCAAAAGATACATAATTGCCTAAATGTGTATCATGCATGGCACACAACTGACTGAAGCTTCCACTGGGAGTTGTTACTATATTATAATATGCACTGAAATAGAAACAAACAAACATGATGGAGGCAGAATCAGTAACTTTTGACTCATAACTGTAATCAAGAGGCCAGCATATTGGCAAAGATCTTAGCAAACCAGTTGCAGGCTGTGATGGATTGTCTAACAGCCTGTGAACAGACTTCTGCTGTGAGAACTGGGACTATCCAAGATACTCTCCATTTGGTGTGTGATGTAATGGTATAACCCATCACTCCCTGCACTATAGGTAGTAAGTACCTATAAAGTCAACTGACAATAGGAGACTTGCAGGTATCTGTTGAGTACGACTCCGACTTATTCGAGAACAATTCGACCTTCCAAAGAGCAGCACTCACTACTGGTTCTACAATAGCCTTTATTTAGTTATCCACCGTGTGGTTCCAGTGATATTCTTATTAGCATAGAATATAACTGTGTGTATGATCACAGAAAGTCTCTGGTTAAACCACATATATCAATTTAGATCAGTCTAAGTTACTTGACAGGATTAACCATCCTTTTTTAGATTCTATTTTCAGGAGTTTACTGGACTTTTACATCTGGTTACATCTGCCGTCTGCAGTCCCTACAGTTGTGACAGATGTGAACTGGGTAGGATCAAAACAATAATGAAAATTCATATCTAAATCAGTCTTGGAATAATTGTAAATGAATCACAGAGGTTTCAGATAAGTGAACACATTCTTTTTTTTATGATTTGTGTTGTTTTTAAAACATTTCAGGCAATCCATTCTCAGGCTTTCTTCAAGGATACAATTCGGTTGGAAAGAGATGGCTTCTTTTTTTTTTTTTTTTCAGTAGAGCTATGCAAAAGATAGTAGTAAACAGTAATTTTAAACATTAACACTTGTAAAATAAGTTATTTTATTTTCAGAAATACATACAGGAACTGAAAGCCATAGAATGGATCTATTGAAACAAAAAGTTTCAGTGGTCTAAAAATTTCTGAGTGATATGTTTGCAAAATTATAATACAAGTCTATCAAACTTAGATTAAAGATCAACTTTCTTTTACAAACCATACTCAAGATGACATTTCTGAAAATTTCACATCATAGGGGTTGACTTTCATCTTGTATTTTTGAAAAAATATTATTTGCACAAAAATATGAGCACAAAAGCAATTTTAGCTTTTGTAAAAGTTTGTCTATACAAGTTAGAATTTTTAGTTTCTGTTAAAGAATGTACTGTTTCACCTAGAAAATGTCAAGTGGATGATGTCTTAAAAAACTTTGTTCTTAATTTATCATAGAACTTTTTCATTTGATGATAATGTTTTTATTTTTTGCTTCTTTATTCTTTTATAAATATGCTCGATTGAATATTGCAGTGGTTCACTGACCAAGCACCTGAAAAATATACATCAACAATTTCTGTAACAAAATAATTCAATCTCTTTCCTTTCATTTTATTATTAATATTTCTTTTAATTTCATAAGTCTCATTAGACCTGTGAAATTGAAATTGGATTAGTGCTTCTCTGTAAATAAATTTCAACTTTGTTTTCAAAGCTGGTATTAAAAAAAATTTCCAAATGTCTCCTTTTAAAACCCCAAGAATTTTTATTGTTCCATGAAAAATAGTCTCTTCTCTTTCTTGATTTTTGAAATATAATTATTTAATTATAATAATTATATTTCTTATTAATACTTTTTTGTTTATTAATTAATAATAATTATTATGATTATTATTATTATTAAGAATAATTTATTTATAAAACATACATGTGAAGTTAATACACCAAAAAAATAAGAAAAAAAATGTATTAGGGGTTAGAATGTAAATTAACATTTGAAATTCTGGATTTTATCTTGGCTTGATATTGAATTATATAACTATTTCAACTATGAGACAGGATAAAGAGTTTATGTTAAAAAAAATCTTAACAAGATAGAGCAGATTATTTAGATATCTTGGTCAGGTGATGTATATACAGGTGTATAATTCTTCTGTATATACAGGTGTATAATTCCAAGAGTTTGGACTTTTGAACCAATTCCTTCAATTTTATTTTGTTTTTTATTTTCTAGTGGGTTGGGGTTGGCTGTAACCATCTCTCAGAGAATCCATTCTACAGCTGTAGTGTATAATCTGTAAAGAAAGAAAGGAGTTTCTTTTAAGGAAATAATTGCAAGTGTTTCCTGTCTCATGAGGGCCTATATGATGTACCTGTACCTGTAACTCAAGACAAAAATTGCCCAGATCCTCAAGCTTTGCCAGTCATCAAAGCATCCACCCCTGACTCAACCCTGTTAATGTAATGGAAACAGGCTGCCTGGATGACTGAACAAACTTCATTCAGGCTGTCTCACCTGAAGGAATAATCATGACAAATATACAAATAAAATCAGTCCTTTCATAGAAATATATAACATTCCATTCTCAACAACTCATGTAACATAGGAGATATATATATATATATATATATATATATATATTGCAGTGAAGCATAAAACTGCCAATTCTCATACAATGCTTGATTCCTGTGTTCACACACACACACACGCACTATTACAATTGATTTTCACTGGGTGCCCCCTTCTTTCAGCCTTGTGCTATATCTAAGCTATGCTTGGAAAATCACTGTATATACAGGGTGTATCAAAAATATTTTTACAAACTTTGGGGGTGGGTTCCACACAGCAAAACAAGGGCAAAGGTTGACATAAACATAGGTCTGCAAATATTTCATTTTTGACTTAAGTTTAATGTTTATGGTAGATGCTGTTAAATACACAATCCAAGATACAATCCAAAAATACTTTTACAAACTTTCAGGGCAGGTTACTGGCAACAAAACAAGGTAAAATATCCATATAAACATATTTCCAAAAGGCTATTGTTGTACCTCAACACAGCAAACTCATAACAAATGTTTGAAATGTACTCTGCTTGCTTCTGCATACAAATGCACCTGTCAGATTATTGTTGAATGTAATAAAAAGAGCCCTCTCCTTTGCATTGCACTCAGCATTATACATTTGACCATTGTGCATTTGTTTATTTATTTATTTTTGAAAAATAATAATGTAGCATTTTTTGTGGTTTTTTTAAGAATAAAGCGTTCGATAGTCAGTTAATACAATTAACCTGATGATACTATGAGGTCGAAACTAAAGTGAACATAGAAGTCAATACTTAGAGGCAACAGTCTGTTTCATGCTAGACACAATAGTCAGGCCATTGCGTTGACTGTGTCTAGCATGAAACAGACTGTTGCCTCTAAGTGTTGACTTCTATGTTTACTTTTATATTTATACATGCTCTATCTCTGATATTGAGCACTTTATTCCATAAATATAGCACATCTTAAGACTATATTTCTTCATATATATGGATCAGTAATTACTTTGGCAGCTAAATGTTGATCTGATATGTTTGCATGAAAATATTCAGGGTATGTGATTTTTATACTAGAAGTTACCAAATGCAGGGCTCGAGCGCCACTCAATGGAGAGAATATTAAGATGGTAATAATGACAATTATGTGATATGAACAAAAAGAGAAGGTAGTAGGAAGTGAAGATTATGGGGATAAAGAAGGATTAGATAATGATTGAACCTTGACATGCAGAGGTTAAGATTGCAGTGTTTAGGGAAGCATCTATGCAGGAGTGCACTTATTGAGGAAAAAAATGTTTGACAGGAGTTAATGAAGATGATTTGACTCCATGGTTAGTGGCATGAGTTTGACAGGAGTTAATGAAGATGATTTGACTCCATGGTTAGTGGCATGAGATGCCCTAGTTGTAAATGGTCTGAATTGATGGAACTAAAGAATGGCACTCATCTGAACATTTCTCAGGGAAATATTGATGAAGTGTTGTAACTGTGGAAAAGAGGCTGCAGGGTGGGGGTGGGGAATGTCTGCACCTGCAAGGTTCCTGTTGGATTAATTTCTTTACCAAGGAAAGATATTTTGCTGAAAAATAAATATTTTGTATGTAAAATGAACACATTTTTCTTTACATTATTGATTTATTGATCTATCTGTCAATCTATACTAATAATAAATATACAGTTTGTTCCTCACCATTTGGTACAGAGAGTTGTACCGAACAATGCATAACAAAATATATATTATTAATAGTAGTATTATAATTATTTTCTGTTTTAAAAATATGGTTACATCAATACACAGGAGAATTACCATGTTTCAAAACTTCAAAACTCAAATTATAAAATTAAATTTAAAATCCATAGGTCTGTTTCATTATTAAGCGATTATTTTTTCCAAAAATTGCTTGAGAATGGAATGGAGTTATGGATTTTAAATTTAATTTTATAATTAAATTTAAAATTTTAGTTTCTGTTTTGAAACATGGTAATTCCTGTGTAGTGATGTAACCATATTTTTAAAATAGAGAACAATTATAATATTATGCTCTACTACTTTTGTATTGAGCACTGTTCTTTAAAAATAATTACTAAGAACACCAGATTGTAAATCTTACTGTTCTTTCTTATTATTTTAATAAATACACTTATTAGTAGTAGTATATATTTTAGCTCCATTATTTTATAACAAGTACTATTTATTACCACCAGCACTGTGCACACACTTTTATATATATATATATATATATATATATATATATATATAGGTCACACCACAACATATTCAACAAGAAGACTTACACTACATCTTTCTGACCATAACTCAATTAGGTCTCATTTAAATACACATGGAGACCTACCAGACCCTATTTGCAACATACTTGTTGACAATACAAGTATAATAGCATCGTCTACATGTAAAAAAAATGGGCTAAAAGTAATGGAAGCCTTATTAATAAAAATAAGAAAGCCAACACTCAATAATATCAACTATGAACATGGACACAATGTCTTGACCATGTTTTAAAAAGAAAACATTCTATAATTTTACTTTATTGTGTAGGTAAGTTTGTCTTTTAGGCCTTTTTTTCTCTTTATTTTTTCAGTATTGTCAGTTTTATTTCAGACTGTTTTTGGATAAGACTTTTAGGTTTTGGCAAGTTGTCTGTTGGTTTTACCAATGGTTTTTGCTTTTCTTTTATTTATTTATATATATATATATATATATATATATATATATATATATGATTGACAGCAAGTATAAAAATCCTTGATTTTTCAGTGGTTGCTTGGGTTAGGAAGATATTTTGCTCAAATGCTCACTTACTCACTTTCTTTATCAAACATTATGGCATGCCAGTAGCATCATCTCTAGAACAATACAATATTAAGTATAGGGAGAAGATGTTTCATGCCTTTATCCGAAAGTGAAAAATAAGCATTAGACCATCTACGCTTCAATACGCATTCATATGCACGCATACAAACACACGCACACATTATTTATTAAATGTTATAGTTGCAAATGCTTTTGAGTAGACATCTCTGTTTTGGGAATTTTTTGAAAGTTAAATTATTATCTACTAGAGTAGATAAGGATTGATTGAATTTGTTTTTTATAGATTATCAACTTTTGTAGCTTATTTAAAGCTAGAAAATATTTTTAGACTATAAGAATGATGGGGAGATAATAATAATTTATTGATGCAAGTTCTACTAATTAACCCATACCTGGGGGAGAGGAAGTGGATTCATAATTTTTGCAAGAGAAAGAAATTCTTATTAAATGAAACATTCCTTGTCATAGGAATCATACTTGCATTCCCTTTCTGAGTAACCACCTTCAAATTGAACATGCTTTACCATTACCAAACATGGAACTATTACAGCAAAACAATGCTTAATTAAAGATATACAGAGATATCAATTCAAATATATTTACTAAATATAACATTTACAGTAATAAGAAATATATATGCATGCACACAGCCATACAATTTTGTTTTAATCATTTCACCCCAAGCAAGATAATAAAGCCACTAAGATGCAAGAGGTAGCTTAAAGAGAGTTCTGCAAGTGAGAAATTCAAGAGAAGAAACTGTTAGCATAGAACATTTAGATATAGAACTGTCAGCATAAAACATTTAGCCATTTCAACTGTAAATATATGTTTGTATATTAAATATGTGTTTGGTGTTAATTTCACTTATATTCTTTCCCTAAAGGCAATTACTGGTGACAGTCTTGGACAAAAAATGTACATTTTTCTTAATAGCTTTGAATGAAAACAGTCAGAATCATTTAGGGTACAGTTTGTTTAGTAGCACTTTATCTGATTTTACCAATCATATTAAATGTGGAGATACAATTACATTCTTCTAGACCAGAATTATGTTTCCACAGAAGACTATTTCTGTTAAAGAAGCTGACATTAAAAACTTTGCTACTATTAGCATTCTTGTGATTTCCTTCATCTTCAGAATTCATCATCTTTTGAGGTTTCATAACAGGATATTTTTATTGCACATATTTTTTTAATTTTTCTATGGTTATTTTCTAAATTTAGTCTAGCACAAGGCTACTATAGAGGAGCACCTGGTGAGAAGTGAACTCACTACATTAGTGAATTTATTCATGGGATAAGTTTGCTGACCTTTACAATACAGTTGAAACCTAGATTATATAATCATAACAGTAATATTAGCCGTTTCCTTATAAGGAAACATTTGTAATTCATTGACCAAATAACTAGTGCTGATTTCAGTGGAAATTTATAAAATTTTTCAAATGTTGCTCTTTTCAATATTTATGGAGATTTCCTTCCTAACTTTTTGTTTGAAGTAGTGGGGAACACCAATGTCTTGATTATATCATTATTTTCTCTTCAAGTTACATGTGTTACCATTTTAATTGTTGCTACTGTGATAGGATTTCTGTTATTTGATACAGTTCTTTAATTAGGAATCTGTAATGCCATTTCACAAGGTTTAAAGAAGGATAGTCTTTGATAAAACTTACAGGTTTTATTTCCTGGAAACCATTTTTAACCATTGATCTGAGAATGCAGTTGTATATAACTGACAATTTCAGTATTTCTGAATGAGTTTGGTGCCATGCTGGAACGCAAATGAAAGTCTAAATCTGATGAGACTATTTAAGAACAAGACTCTAGTTTTTAAGTTAATGATTTGCTTTTGTCACAACTTACATTGTTAAGCAAAGCTATTCCAGTACAGCCTGTTCCTTCAAGACATGGGCTCTCTACAATTTTCTGTCCTTTGTAGCTCTTGGTAAATTTTGTCTTTTTACTATCTCTCCTAATCACCATTCTGCCAACTATTTACATAAGCTTGTTAGTTTATTCATAGTTTTTTTTCTGTCCCTCCTCCCTTTAATATCTCCTGTCAGAGTCAAATTTTCTAAACCCTCTTTTCTATTTATGTACCCTAAAAATTTCAACTGTTTCTTTCTGATATTAAAGTATAAGTGTCTTTTATGTTTCTGTTTTCTCTAAACTTCATATGACTCCAGTTACATGTGCTACTCATTTCTGCTGCTGTTGGAAGTGTTCATGAGATGTGACATAAAGCTCCATAGAGATTTGAATTCATTACATTTGCAAACTACACTTCATGACAAGATTTTTAACAAACACACGATGCCAAACACCATTATGGAGATAGTTACTAAGTTTACAATAGTTTGGCACAGGGTCACAGTTGTTGTGCACTCAGTAGAAAGGTCCACTTGAGATAGAAGGTTACAGAATAAGAGGCAGAGCTTAGGCAGATACGTGTGGAAGATATTGGTTAAGCCTAGACTTGAATAGAGGTTAATAGTGTAGTGTGATAAGGGAAGCAACCTTCTGGAAAGCCAGTTGCACAAGTTGGTTAGTGCAAAGAAGCTGCTTGAGTGGAAACTTACTTCTCACCAGGGAAATATGAAAGGAATATGAGGGTAGTCTGGTAAAATGTGCATGACATGATGGGTCTTATCCATGACAGTTAGAAGTGGTGGAACTAAGGAGTATGGGTCATCTGAATACTCTCTATGGAAATACCAATAGTTACAACACACTTTGGCACATTTGCCTTTTTCATTACTCCCTGATTTCATGAACTAAGATCAAAAAAAGAATTTGTTGGCTGATGAAACCAATACAAGAAAGGCATGCCATTCTACATTGGCTATAGGGGATTATATATATATATATATATATATGTATGTATATGTATGTATGTATATATATATGTATGTATATATATCTATATATATATATATATATATATATATATATATATATATGTATATATATATATATATATATATATATATATATATATATATATATATATATATATATATGTATATATATGTATATATATATATATATATATATATATATATATATATATATATATATATATATATATATATATATATATATATATATATATATATATATATATGTATATATATATATATATATATATTTATGTATATATATATATCTGTATATATATATATATATATATATATATATGTGTGTGTCACTTAGCGAATTAGCTATTGATTTTATTGCATTATTAGCTCAGTAAATAGTCAAAATAGAAATGATTTATGAAATAAGATGAAATAAATACTTTTTATGGTAATTGTTCTGATGAACTTTCCTCTCTGGTACTTAGCCTTTATGAATTTAAACACAGGAAGGTGAAATAATTTTACAGTTGGAATGGCTAGATGTAACCATAAGTTCTATGCTAACAGTTTCTTCTCTCGCCCATCCTTCTTGTGATGTTCCCTTACAGTTTCTTGCTTTCCCTTGCATTTTACTGGCTTTATTGTCTTGCTTGTAGTGAAATGATTAAAAAAAACATAACTAATAGAAAAAATAATGACATAATGAAAAAGGTGGACATTCCACACTACTTTAAACAAAAAGTTAGGAAGGAAACCCTCATCAATACTGGAAAGAGCAATAACAGCTGGTGGACTTGAGAAACTTGTTTTTATGAAAAATTATTTTAAGACAAAAATTTTATGAATTTCAACCAAAAGTAGTACTGGCTGTTTGGTCATTGAATGCTGAATGTTTCCTTATAAGGAAACTGCTTATATTATCATAATATTACCATGTACATTAACTGCCCTACCAATTGATTTACCAGAGCTTAAAAAATTTCCTTTGTTCTAAGCTGATAGCATTTTTTTTTCTTTGGTGTTTTTTCTCATTGGTATTTACCACCCATCTGAAGATGGTCATGTGTGATTTTACTGGACAGAAGATAAAGGACAATTGAATCGCATATAAAGAAAGAAAACCAATTCTTACAAAAGTCTTAGCATCAAGAATCACACTGAGAGAAGATAAATAACTTTTTTGTTTCCATTTACACAAAAGATTTTATAAAAACTGAGTATTTATAATAGCCTGGTTTCTCATTTGTATAACACATGTGACAGAAAATTGAAATCAGCACATGGAAATATTAGGCTATGCCTTATTCTCAACTCAAAGTAGTTCAAAGTATCTTGATATCCAAGTATATAGCACTTGTTGAAAAAAAAGTTCATTATATTTAACTAGTCATTACAATTAGTATATTACAGTTCTATATCGTCCTGGTGTCAGTTTAAACTTACAACTCCTGTTTTTCTAAATAATGTGACCATGTTACTTAAAGTTCATATTTTCTAGATTTCACATGAAAACTTGGAAGGTTTTCCAAAGTATTTCAGTGAAATTTTCACTTTTCAAAATTATAGTTTAGAATTTTAGTTTAGATATATGGGGGGGGGGAGTTGTTAATTTAAACTGATGCTAGGAGTATATAGGTTAGACTTTCTAAAAACAAAGTAATTTAAAAAAAATACTGTTTTTTTTGTCGTCTTTGTGTTTAAATCTACTTAAATATCATTTTGTTTCAAACATAGGTATTTTATTTAATATGTGATGTGGACTCTCATCAAATTTCCATTTTGCTTTGTGCAAACCGTCGTCCACTTTGAGATTTCTTATTTGTTGAAATGACTTGAAAGTGTTTAAAAAAAGGCGACATTTTGCACAAAAAATAAGCATCATGGACTTTATTTCAGCTTCCAAGCTGATTTAATATTTGAAAGGAATTTCTTTAATCACTGAATGAAAAAGAAAATAAATGGTATATTGATGATTCGAAAGAATGTTAAATATTGAAATCACATAGAAATATTCTGTGTATCTAAAGCTGCTGTGAGATTTTGACTTAAATACTTCCACTTTCATATAAAATATTCCTATTAAAATATTTTACTTTTTTTGATGAAATCTAACCCTTTCTTGGTCATTTTTATTTACATTTATTGAATTTGGATAGATATAAGTACTGATGGTCTATAGCACAAATATATTTATCCTCATTTTACTTAAAACTTCTTGATTATTCTATCCATTGTATTCTTAGCATTTTTCTGTAGAACCTTTAATTTTTATATTTAATACCAAATATTTTTGGTGGGCATTAATTGGTTAAAAAGACAGTTTTTTCCTTCACTTTGTAGTTAGTTTATGCCACAATAGCAGCAGGAGACACAGATCATTGGCTGTAGTGGATATACATAGTAGCAGCAGTAGCTGACTGGCACCTTTAAAGACCCATATTTTCAAAAAGAGTTTTTCTTTTCCTTCACCTTTTGTAGAGTCAGTCGATGAGTAAGTAGGACATTTGGTTTGGACTCTGTTGTGAATAAAAGGTATACACAGCTAGATTTTTAATATCTTCATCCTATTTTATGGAATAAATATTACATAAAATTTCAGCCTGTGTATTTGCTCCCATACTGTATTGTTTCGATGAAAACATTTTTGATGCCTGTTCAGTAGATCATATCCATACCAGTAAGTGGTATGGATATCATCTACCAAGCAGGTATCTATACCAATTCAGCTTTCCCCAATATCTTATAAAGTGAAAGAGAAATACCATCAAGTGTTTGTAAGTTAGCTAAAACTTTTGGTTGCTACTATAATATGCAGTCTACTTCATATACTACTATATAGTATGTGGCCTACCGTGCTATGAATTATACCGTGACCTCACCTCACTTCTTGTGCCATCCATCAGTGGTCTAACACAATGAATTCTACCATCACCTTACATCAGAATCTGCCTAGGTATGACACCATTAACATCAGCTGGATAACCTCCTTCAGATTAAAATGTTGATGAAAGATTTTTATAGACGTGTCATCTTGACCAAGGAAACACCAGTTGCATTTTTACAAGAGAACAATCTGTTAGAAATACTATAGTGTTAGATAGCACAGTAGACCACATACTATAGTAGTAAATAAGGTAGACCATATGCTATAGTGTTTGATACCATGGTACTATAGTAGCACCAACTTTTGTACATGAAGTTAATTTCTAAAGACTATATGTGTATAAAAATGAAGAGAGTTAACCAATATTTATCATTAAAAATATTTTGTCTTACCATAACTAATAAGTCAGCCTATCACTATTTCTATGGCAAATGTTCAAATGGACTCTATTTTTCAGTTTCACCAGTTCAAACCTTTACAGCAGTAATACACTCTGCTACATCCAGGAAGTCAGATCACTATCATTTACTCCATATTCCAATTTAAGGAGAAAGTTCCACTCAGACAGCTTTTTTCCAATATTTATGGAACTGACTCCTCTATGGATGCTTCTCCCGAACACATTAAACTTGACTTATTGAAATAAAGGATCAATTGTTATCTATCCTTCTTGTCCTCATAATCTTCACTTCCTACTACCTGCTCATTCATATCACACTGCTCATTGATCATAACCATTTTAACAATAGCCGTCTAACTTGAGTGGCTCTTGAGCCTTGAATTAGGTGAACTTTAGATTCAAATTATAACCCTGTTACTAAATTACTCTTAGGCATAGGTATACAGGAAATTTTGCAGATTATGTGCAGGAAGAATTTGTCCTGTAAATAACCAGCTTTTTCTCTGAAAATGTATGTTTACCTTATGATGAGCTGACAACCCCCACACCAGACCGCCTACCTCTTATACCTATGTTACTCCTTATGTTGAACAACCAAAATAGTTGACAAACCATTTAGTGGTTTCTATGACAATATCTACAAAATATGGTTGCTTGTTTAGTGTTGCTTAACTTTTTAGATGTTTTCTTAATGAGATTGTCTGTTGATGACACCCCTTCAACATGATAAAGACAAAACTCTGCCATTTTGCCTTGGGCTTTTGTCAGGGTAATCATTGCCTTCACTTTCCCTTTTGCTGACATGTGTGATTATGACGATGTTATGAGCAAAACATGTGTAGATTTAATTATACAGAAACAGCCTAGTGATTGAAATCATCAAAAGTACAAAGCTTTCCGTCTTGCCTTTTCTTCAAAATAAAGGCACTTGCCAAAGTTTTACACAGTCCAGACTAAAAAGCATGAAATTAGACACTTAGACTATTGGACAAAAGGAATGTCTTGTTTGCTTTAAAAAAAAAATTCTACTTTGTTCTTGCTTTCCTGTTTACTTTTATTAAGTGATTCTTGAGAAGGCTATTGCTTCTCAGTTTATCTTGGGTGGTTTCCTCTTTCAGACAAACCGTTATCTGGAATATCTATGCAAAAATATCTTTGACAGAAGTATAAGGAATATAAACTATATGTATAAATAAATGCTATCTGAAATTCCAAGATGAAGCATTTTCATTATTCTACACATTTTTAGCTGCTATCTATAACTTGTTTTTTGTTTTTATGCATACTGTTTCTGCCAGTATCAGCAATATTATTAGTCCTGATATGGCATCTTGGCTTCAGTCACTTTCCCACTACTATAAGGTTGCCTCCCTTTGCCTTTTCTAACATAATTTAATGGTAATTGTTCAGATGGCATTTCTGCTATAGTACCTAGATTTTATCAATTTAAATGAAGCACTAGACTGGCAATTAGGTCTCACCAATTTAGAGTTGAGCTGGCTAGATGTGACCATAAATTCTATGCTAAAAGTTTCTTTTTTTGCACTTCTTCTTGTGGAACTCCCTTCTCGATCTATGCTTCTGCAATGTCAATCGCTAGCTAGTGTCCTCCTGATTATTATTTCTCTGTTCTTGCTCCCTAGCAATTATGCTTGTTTTTAACTCTTTCACACCCAGTAACCTCTTATGTCTCAGTGGCTTTACTGCCTTTCTTGGGGAGGGGGGGACTTGATTAAAGAAAAAAACAAAAGAAGCGTTTTCTAATCTTTTTCAGGTCTACAATTTGAGAAAGCAGTATTCTTTTTATTTCAATAAGAAAGCCTCATATTTAAAGAAATTTCTAAAGACACCAAAAGCTGAAAACTTCAGACATCAGAATCAAGCATATAGAGAAATCTAACAGTTTAGGTAGTGTAGAAACAGACAATGGAAAATGTGATCCAGTAATCCAAAATCCAGATAGACATATTGAAATATGTTTTCCATAAACTAAGCAAGGTATTAAAGCATAGAAAAATAATATTAGAAACAAATAAGAATACTGAACCTTTTATATAATATTTAATCTCCTATATCTGTCTATATCTCTGAGATAAGGTATTATGATTATTTAAATTATTTGCATTATTCGGACTGTTTTCCTCATTTTCATTGCCATATTCATGTTTTGGCTATTGTATGCTCCGGCCTTCTTCAGATGATTGGAATTTCAAACCAAACCCTTTATTTTGTCAACTGGGGTAGATTGTCTTAATTCCGCATGCCATGCCTCTTCCAGATGTTTCAGTTATTTTATTTTAACTCAACTGCCCAAGTTTTTGGTTCACCACTGCTGTGGTCCTAAAGTACACATGGCCTAGTGGATAAAGACATTGGTTAAATCCAGAGACTTGACCCAAAGTGTTGTGAGTTCAATACCAGACCACAGCAGTGGTGAACCAAAAACCTGGAGAGTTGAGTTAAAATAAAATAACTGAGACATCCAAAAGAGGCATGGCACATGGAACTAGAACAATCTACCCTGATGGATGAAATAAAGGGTTCGGTTTGAAATTCCAATCACCTGAAGAAGGTTGGAGAGTACAATGGCCAAAACATTGTGAATATGGCAATGAGGATGAGGAAAACAGTCCAAATAATGTAAATAATGTCTAATCGCCAATGAATGCTGGTCAATTTCTTCACATATGGTGAAGATAATTGAATCAACAGATGTGCAGTTCTACTGACCAAAGCTATGAATACCATTAACAGGACACAAAAAAAATCTTAAGGAAAATAAGAACAAGAAGGAAAAAATGATGCTTACAGTAAGTGACAGATTAACTTTTGGCGACATACACAGAGAAAAGAAACTCTGGAGAATTTAACGTCTTATAAGACATAAGAGCCTAGAAAAGTGAAGGAAACAACAAATTACCTACTTAATGAGTTTGTGCAAATAAATGTCAGAACAAGGATAAAGAAATATGGTAAAGATTGAAAATTTACTTAAAACAACAAGAGAAAGAGCAGTGCAGTTGTGGAGCGCTATGAATGCCATGAACCTTCTAAAATGATTTGGCACATCAAAGAAGCCAAATGTACAGGTTTGATATATTTGAACAGTAATAGTCAAATTTCCTATGTCTTGCCAAACATTTCATACATCTCTCAATATCATTTCACTATTGATATAAAGATCCTCATTTTTTTAATCAATGTTTTGATAAAAAAAAAAATTCTATTTTGTACTTTTAGCTCCTTTAACTTTGGAACGGTATTTTGTATATCTGAAGAAAACCAAAGAACATAGACAAAACTTGAGATAAAAATAAAAATATATTGTTAGAAGTGAAAAATAATACATTTTTTTTAATCATTTTAGAAGTGGGGGGCCTATTCATAATATAATTAGTGTCAAATCACTCCCTTACTTTTTAAAGAGTTATATGTACTTTGTTTTTATATGGATACAGTTGCAAATTTGACATTTATAAATAAGAAGAATGTAAAGATAACTCTTTTAAAAGTCAAGAATTGATTTGATATTGTATTTATATTATGAACATGATCATCTAAAATGATGTAAAAAAATCAATATTTTTCAATTCTGAAAATTGATGTGGGTTAATGAATCTACGGGAATTATTTTTAAAAAAAAATAAGGTTTTCCTCATTTTTTACAAGTGGACCAGGTAACGTCAGTAATACAAGAAAATCAGAGATTGTTTGATGCGGTAATATGAGTTTGTTATCTTTAAATTATGGAGACAGATGCTTAAAGATATGGTTTCTTCTTATTAGTTTTAGAATAAATGCAAACATCATCTGAAAAAGAAACTGAATAAAGTTACATCCAAAATATTTTCATAGAAAATTATCTGGACATGAGAAAGATTTCATTGTCATAAGTCAACAAAAGAAGTTTTACATGAAAAGAGACACACACATACAAAGATGCACACACACACACACACACACAGAGTCTCCCTCTCATTTTTATATAATATATTAGTAGGCTTCACCTGCTTGCTATCATTTCGCAAAGTAAGATATATTCACTACTTGAAATCTTTGAAACGAAAATTTTGAATGAACATTTCATTCATAAATTAACTTGTTATAGTTAAAAGAAATTTTAAAAATAGATGCCAACTTGTTGAAGGCCAAGTAAAATGCAAATTTCAAACACTTTTCTGTATTATATGAGATTATATTCTTAAACAGAACTATTTTTGATATGAAAATCAAAACAATTCCCGAATAAAAGAACAGTAATAAAGGACAATTAAGGAAATAAACTTTTTTAAAATCAATATGCAAATTAGTTAAACCTGATGAGTGATATTGCCTAGAAGTAGATAATATATAATACAGATATTGAGCTTTTATTGTGTGAATTGCTCTCGAGTAGTTATCATTTCTCAGTTGTGTGTCTGTCTTCAGGCAGAGTGTGCTCAGGAGTGGGTCCATCAAAGGGCAGAGCTGCAACTGAGGAATATTATACTGAAAGGTGCCCAACCCTGGGTAACAGCTGTCCGAGGCTATGCCCTCTCATTGTAACAGAGAGAGGGCTCAGTGCTCATGCCAAGGCCAACATAACCAACAGTTGTGGGGGCTCAGGCAATTTC
This sequence comes from Acanthosepion pharaonis, assembly GCA_903632075.3. NCBI lineage: Eukaryota > Metazoa > Mollusca > Cephalopoda > Sepiida > Sepiidae > Acanthosepion > Acanthosepion pharaonis. The sequence goes on from CAHIKZ030000876.1 coordinate 394,169, forward strand.
TCTTCCTAGCCTGGGTGTACGTACTCAGGGACCCCACATTAAACCGACCAAATTACTATAAAGTAGAGCTGTTTTTTTTTAATCTCAGAATTTGTGGGAGAATTGAGGTCCAATTTCACATTTATTCATATAGATTCCATAATATAGGTTTTACGTAATTAGCTATTATGTTTCTCTAACTCTTCAAATGTTGAATGTATAACTAATTCTATTTTCCCATCTTTACACTATATCAATTTTATCTTATAAATTGACCACTGTTCTCACCCATGAAATACAAATAATTGTTTGTACAGAAACTAAGGATCTATATACATCAAATTGTCTTTAAATTAAGTGTCAGCAGAAGAATTATCGTTGAACGTTTAAAATAAGGTTAAACATTATTTCAATACTTAGATGCAGTGATCTATTTTGAGTTTCTGTCTATATTTCTGAGATGAGGTATTATGTATTAGGTTTATAATACCCAGAAATTCATACACAGATGTCCTCAAGGAAACATGGCACGTTAGTTAGATCCAGTGACGGGACCCCAAGAGTGTGAGTTCAATACCCAGTTAAGGCAGCGGAGAACTTTCAGAGGGGAATTAACAGGAGATAACTGATAACTGACATCCATTAAACATGTGGAACAGTTTACCCCAGTGAATGAAATAAAGGGTTCAGTTTGACATTCCAACCATCTGAAGAAGGCTGGAACGTACAATGGCTGAAACGTAATAAATATGGCGACAAAGATGAGGACAATAGTCCGAATAATGTAAATAGTGTACAATTTTGAGTTATTCTGTAGTTTATTGATATCTACTTCTCCCTAGCTATTGTGATGATGGCCAAACTAAGAATCCTCCACAGGAGCTTGCTTAAATGCCAGCCAATAGGACGGCTTTTAAGCTATTTATAATAAAACTTGCATTGCAATTTTGGATATGAAAGGAAAAATAATTTACTCCCCTTGAACCATGAAAACAATGATAATAGCTAGTATAATATATATCTGGCAACTCATCAAAAATCGCTCCCTGTGCATAACTTTTCTAAGGCTTTTGAATGAGCTATGAATCATTGAAATCAGACCAGTGTGAGTGGAGGAGTTGCTTGGTCTTGCTCACATACACTGTACTTATATATATATATATATATAATCAAATGGATAAATATAGGTAAATATACAAGCAAGCATTCATATACAGATACATACATATATATATATTCTATAGTGTAATAAAAAACAGTGCTCAATGTTAAATAACAGAGCTATTTAATATATTGAAAAATATACATAATAACCTACATTGTAGGTTATTGTGTATATTTTTTAATATATGATAAAGAACAAATAGAAAATGTTTATCAATCTAACATATTTCACTATTATTATTAAAGTGTCATCAGAGAATGAGATATACAAAAAAGAAGAAAGAAATTCTGATATTTTTACTTTCATCTTGTTTTTTTTTTTTCATTGGTTAATTATGTTTCACGTGCATTCATCTTTTTAAATTAACGTTATTATAATTTGTGGCAATCCAAATTCAAGGGGAGACAACATGTCCATCCAAAGTTTGAAAAAATGTATTGCTGTTGGTTTAAAAAGTCAAATGCACATGAAACCTGATTAACTAAAATAATACTAAGCAATATATATGCAAGTCAAAACTAGGCAAAACAACACTGTGAACTTTCCACGTTATTATTAATGTGGAAAATTCACAAAGTAAGAATTGTGTTCGCCTGCAAACTGGATTAATTGATTATATCATTCAGATTTCAAGATATGAAAAAATGAAAATAGAGCAGATGAAACTAAGAAGTGGTTCATTTTTATTGCTTAGGAAGAAATCCCAGCATGCATCTGTAGTATTTGTCTATAAATTTGGGTAGGGGATGTTTTTGCAGTCATTTCTTTTCAACTGGAATGAACTTCCTCTTTCCTCCCGCCAAATCCACATATGCAACCTGCTAAGAAACAGTATCACTTGTTCATTATTTTCTCCATAAAACTCTTAAACTATCAAAATAAAATGACTCAAATATTGGTAAAATATAGCCTTTGGATTAAGCCACATTTTTAAAATCCAATATTTAAATGAAACATAATTTTATAACAAGCTTAGTTTTAATGTTGTTGCTTTTTAGCCCAAGAACTTGTTTCATTAAATTCATTATTATTACTATTAATAGTTTTAGTCAGTTTTATTATTTTGGTTTTTATCACAATACTTCATCTTGGTTTGTTTATAAGAGATTTTATTTTAAATATGTTACTGTTTTTTCTCAGTTGGTGGCTTCTTGTCTGTTTCAGATTTAGAACTTTAATGAGGAAAAAAATATTTTTTGATTCAATGCTATTTTGAAAATAGCATTGAATCAAAAAATATCAAACATCTGTTAACATTTCTTTAACAAGATCATTCCAGAATTTTGATATGATTTGACCATTTATGTTCCTTTACTTTAAGAAAACACCAATTCCATTATAAACCTATACTGGATTTCACCCTTTCTTGAAAATCATTAATATTGTATTCTTGCTCCTTAATAATGTCTTATTTTTTCTTATTCTTTCACATTCATTAACCCCCATTGTGTCTTAGTGGCTTTACTGCCTTGCTTGGATTTAATGATTAAAAAAAATAAATATGAAGAAGTCTTCTTTTTTTTTATTGGGGTCTGATAATTAAGATTTCAAGCCTGTACATCACATTTGTTAAAATTATGTTATGTTCTCCTAACAAGAAAGAAGCAAATTAAAAAAATGCTTCTAAAATCCATAATACTCAGTGTAAAAAATCAGTAAGAATGTTTGTCATATGAAAAAGTGGTAAATCCCATTGAAACATGATTCCAAAAACATTTTCACAAGGAAAATTTACTCAACAAGAAATAAACTCTTTCTCTCTCTCTGCTAAATACACTAGGTTCATGTCAAGCGTTAAGTAAAATGAGCAGATGTCATTTCCTGTTTGTTTAACACAACTCCAGTCTGGTTATCTCCCTTGAGTAATTTTATCTCTTTTATGTTATATTATTTGGTGTTTGGTGGACCTCAAATGTATCTTCATCTTTGTTAATCCCACTTTTCAAATATATCTAACAACTTTCTGCCTATTTTTTTTTTTTTAAACTATTCCTTACTTGACTTAATAATCACTTGAACACTTTATACTTTTTATTTCAAGGCACTTTTTTTTTTAATTTAATTTGCCTGTAACTGTCCCCACATTATTAGAGTTTAACCCCAAAAGCAACTTGTTAGCATGAAAGCTTTGAACTTTGTATATCAAAACTTTCATTTGCTCAGGTGATCTCCTATGGAGTGAAACAGCAAATTCTAGTTGTAATAGGGAAAAAAATGAAACAGTACATTTATTAAGTTATATTTCTTCTTCTATTTGCCAAATCTCTTCAGGATGTTGGTAATCATGGCCCTCCACAATTTCCTGTTCTTTGTAGATCTTGTAACAATAAGAATAATAATTTATTCTCCCATTTATAATGGAAGAAGAATAATTATTCTCCCATTTATGCTTCTCCTGTTATGGGTATTATTATATCTGTGATATTTCATGGATAGTATGGAATGGCTAACAGAAAGAAGAATGACTACCATGCTTTGTTCTCAGAGAGATATTTATAATACTAAGATATACACAAAACCATATATATATATATATATATATATATATACATACACATATCCCACATAGAGAACTATATATCACATATATCTACACATCAAAGCAAAGTATAAAGAGAAACAAAAAGAAAAGGTATTACATATAATTCAGAGATATTCCTAACCTGAAGAGGCCAATTTTAAACAAGCCAGATTCATCTTTGTCCCAAAGGGGAATGGTGATGTGCTTATAAGCCGTTGGGAGAGGAAAATTTAACCTCAGCCTGGGCTCTTTGGCTAGAAGAAAACATCGCATCTATCTGGTTGCTGTCTATGAAATGAAAAATTACTGCCACTTTGGTCACTGTATAGAATAACATCATGAAGCTGTCGTCATGTGAACCACATGACTTATCTTAACCAAAGATCCTTACTCTCTTAATAAATTTTGTCTTTTCATTCTCTCCTAAACTTTGTTCTGCCATTCATTTAATCAAGGCAGATTATGTACTGTTTCCCACTGTCTAATTTGCCTTCAGTATGTCTTGTGAGTGTCAAATTTTTAAACCCTAGTTACTCATTATATGCCTTAATAAATTGTTCAGCATTTGACTATACCTGGACTTAGTATACATTAACAATCATAGTTTTTCTTCTTAATAAGTGGCTCATTGAGTTTATAATTCTTCACCTTTCTCCTGCTTCCACAATCTAAATATTTCAGATGGTATGAAATATTTTCAATATTAACTGTTAATTTTGCCTTTTTAACTTAGAACAGTCTGTATTTAAGTGTCCCTTTGAAAATTAAAAAAGGATGATTATCAGTCGTCAGGAATGAAGCAAGCATTATTATTTTGTAGCAGTGTTTTACTATAAGAATGCATTGCAAATGAGGAAGAAAGGGATTGTCAGTGGTCAGAAATTAATGTAAGCATTACTAAAAGAATAGGGCTATTATATGTAGAATTATTATTTTGTAGCAGTGTTTTACTATAGGAATGCATTGGAAATGAGGAAGAAAGGGATTGTCAGTGGTCAGGAATGAATGCAAGCATTACTAAAAGAATAGGGCTATTATATGTAGAATTATTATTTTGCAGCAGTGTTTTACTATAGGAATGCATTGCAAATGAAGAAAAAAGGGATTGTCAGTGGTCAGGAATGAATGCAAGCATTACTAAAAGAATAGGGCTATTATATGTAGAATTATTATTTTGTAGCAGTGTTTTACTATAGGAATGCATTGCAAATGAAGAAAAAAGGGATTGTCAGTGGTCAGGAATGAATGCAAGCATTACTAAAAGAATAGGGCTATTATATGTAGAATTATTATTTTGTAGCAGTGTTTTAAACAATTTCTTGTAAATACAAGACTTATGTCTAACATTGAAAAGCACAGACATGCTGAAAATTGTTTTCCCCCACAAGATAAAGATGAGGAAAATCCTCCTAAGAAGAGATCTTTTCAATGAACAATTTCCACTGATGATCATTGATAAATATAAAATATTAATCAATGCTGATTCTTAATATCAGAATACATTGAAATGAGACAGAAAGATATTATCAGTGGACAGGAATTGAAAGCATAAGTGAATAGTGATATTTTTATTTTTAATTTTAAAGTTTTAAAGTGTGTTTTTTCTAAGTGGCAGTTGGTTTATTCTATTGACTGATGATTTTTTTTTTTTAAATTAAAACTTGCAATGGTATTTTTAGAGTGATTAAATTTTAGTTTTATTTTCTGATCAATCACCTTGTAAAATAACAAGACAAATGTAGTTATAGAATAACTGTACTTAGGAATACATTTTTTTAATTCAAATTTGACAAAGAATTGAAAATATTTACTCTCTTATAATAAATATATATGTATTACAAGATCATTACTCAAAGTCTATTGGAGAAAATTCCAATTGTCGTATTCTTGCTATGGGTTAATAATTGAAATTAGTTTGATAATTCTTTTAAAATCTAAAACTTTTCTTTTTATTGTTGAATTTTACCTTGAACTGTTAATGATAATCAATTTTGGCAATGTTTAAATTGAATTTACTGTAACATATTTAAAAAATAAAATTTGTTTAAAAATGTGTGTGTGCACATGTGTTCCAAACTTTCTCCAAAACATTTTATACTGATACTAAAAATTAGTTTTCCCCAACATTTCAGCATGATGCAAAAATAAAAATGAATTGTTCAAATATTTGTCTTTGACTTGACATACTAAAGTTTTGATGCTGGAAATTCATTAACTTATTCTTACTGAACTGTGAAAGTTAGAATTTACCTGAAAAAAAACCGATTGTGTAGCCAACTGTTACCTGTGTGCCTGTATCTGGCTATAAAACTAATCCGATATTCAGGTGAGTCAATCAGGTCAGGTATTTTTTCTGCTTTTACAGAATTATCAGCTGGTTACCCTCACTCACTTCTTGCTTAGCCTCTACATTAAGAGCCATGACTTACTTTACAGATTAACTGTGTCAAGATACATGTGTTTTTCTTTTTCTTGTTTTTTAATACCTTTTTCTTTTGTAACAACTGACAAAATTTTGAGGGTATTTTTATTACATCTCACTGAAAGCTCACATTGATAACTTTAAAATATAAAAACCCCAAAGAAAAAAAATTTCTTTTTAGTTTTTCTCAATGACATGAAACTGAATAAGTGATGTTAGTTTAGTATCAAATTTTAACAACTACTGGATCTTGAAGATTCAGAATGATTCAATCCTTCTGCTGAATGGTCTGCCTTGTTAGTTGGACTCCAAATCAGTTGTTATATTTTTAATCCTTATAAATCTTGAAGATTCAAAAACATTGCAACTCTTCTGCTGAATGGTCTGCTTTGTTTATGTGCCTCAAGTCTCTTCTTCTGTGAAGAGATGGTCCAGCATTCATTGCTGTATAGGAGGAATGATATTATTTAACAGTTCAGCACTCTTCTCTTTGTTTCCAATGAAATTTTTCTATTTTTTAATATTTTGCTTAACTTTTGGAAAGCACCTTTTGCTATCCTAATACACTTTCACATTTCAATGTCACATTTTCTATCCTCTGATAAAACATTTCCTAGATATTTGAAAAATTCCACTTGTTTAATTTTGGTATCTCCAGTTTGAAATTCACACATTTGGTTGTTCAATTTGCTGACAACCATACATTCTATCTCCTTACAGTTAACGTTTATAGTCCTTTTTCCCCCTCTTTCCTTTCTGCATATCCTATCAACACTATGCCATTTGCATATCTAATATTGTTAAGATTGTTTCAATAATGAATTTTGGCAGGAATTCTATCAGGATAGCTCACTGTAAAAGTTGAATAAATCTGGTGAGAAAATACATCCTTTCTATTTACTGAATTCATTTTCTACTCTCATGCAGAGGTTTTGCTCCCAGTATTCCGTATTATTCTAATATCCTTCCCAAATAAATCAAGATTACCTAGCAGTTCTAACAGTTCAATATTAGTAGATTGGTTCACCTAGCATCCAATTTGAACTCCTCTCCAATCTTTGTAACAGGAGTAGATGTTTATCCCTTGTTTCCTATTTAAGATTGGGTTTCTGGTTCCTACTAAAGTTTTCTCATTCTCTTTCACTCTCAGTAGCCGCTTGAGTCTTTGTAGCATTATCACTTTGCTTGGAGTAAATTGATAAAAAAATGCTCAAGCACCTTTTCTTCAAAGCACTCTTTCAATAGGGCTTACAATACACTGACTGTATCCTTTACAGCAGAGTAAGACACACCCTAAAAGAGGCCACCTACCAAGCAAAATCTTACGGACTTGTTATACTTTGTTTCAGATTAGATCTTTTTCTGATTCACTCTACAGCAAAACCTGTTGGCTGGAGGTGAAGGCTACAAAAGTGAAACTAAAAATGAAATGTTGCTCTCTAAGCAAAGACTCCAAGCATCACAGCTAGCTAACAAAACAAATTCCTTTACAAAAGAATTCAAAATAAAATTTAAAAGGAGCCAATCATGAATGTTGCCACTAAAACAAAAACATAACCAAAAATGCTGAGTCATGTATCCACTACTTTTGCTTTTAAAGAGGCTTCTCACAACACTGGAAGCTATCAGCAGGTGAACAGGCAGGCTATCACTGTCATCACTAGTGACTTCAGTTAACCAACCTGACACAAGCATCAACTCCAGGCATTACCAACTCTCCTCATCCTCCAGGTTGTTTTCCTCACCCACAAAGAGACATTCCACTTTGATCCTCTACATCAGCAATACAAAGAATTGTATATTAACAATTTTTGTCTTCTTTTATTTCCCCCTCAATAGCAGTACTTTGTTGTTTGATTTGTTCCCTCCTAGGTAGGTAGCTATTCCCAAATCAAGAAAAGGCTTTGAGACGCAAATATAAAAAAGACTGATTTCAATATTAAATAGCACCATAGGGGCTAATATGTTGTAAAATCAACCAAGCCAATCAAACCCATTCTCTTTCCAAGATTATCTAACCTTTAAAAGGTATATTTTAGAATTGTAGTTTTTACAAAGATCAATATTATAAAATGTTAAATCAGCCAATCTGTGGAACCCAATCTCCCCCTTGCTGAAACCTTAAAATTCCTCCTGCTTATGAATGACTGGTACAGGACAGTGTTACCTTTTCTGATTTTGACCTCAAAAGCTCATAAGCTATCGGCATCTCTCAGTCTAGATTAGTTTGTTTGTTTTGTGTCTTAGGGTGTTTCCTTACCTTCTGAAGATACAGAATTTAGCAGCTGACATCATCATCTTTCCAGTTCTGCATCTGGACTATTATTTTCATTTATGATTTCCCAGTGTAAATCTGAATTCAGCCAAGTGAGAGAGAGAGAGAGAGAGGTACATTATTTAACAGATGGCAGAAGTGGATGTAAAAGATCTCATGAGCAAAAAGGAAGAAAAGCACGTTTTTCTCAATACGTTTCTTTCTGTTCATGACTACTACATTATTGTTCCATGGTTTCTTATCATAAATAAACATTGCTATTTTAAATGCACCAAATAATACATGTCTGAAGGTGCGTTTACACATATACAGCATTTGTGAACACACACACATACACATGTATGTATGTGTACTTATTTTTAAAATCCTATTACCTCCATGCAAGGCAGTAAAGCTACTAAGACACAAGGATTTACTTAATGTGAAGGAATAACAAAAAAAAAAAGAGAAATATTATTAAGAAACAAGAACAAGGGTAATGATTGATATTGCATTTAAATTTTTAAAGATCAAAGTGAGCTGGAAAGCATGGAACTGGAAGAGAGTTGCATAAGGGAGAAGGGTGAGAGAAGAAGCTGTCAGCATAGAACTTTCGGTTACATCTAGCCAATTCAACTCCAAATTGATGAGACTGTCCCACCAATCTCATACTGCACTTAAATTCATAAAGTCTAGATAGCATAGCAAAGATTTCATCTGAGCAATTACCATAAAACTATTTATAGAAAAGGCACAGAGAAACATTACAATGGTGGAAAAATGATTGAAGCTGAGATGCCAGGTCAAGACCAATAATATTAATAATTCTTCTTTCGATTTTAACAAGAATCTCTAATTATATAGCAGGAGCACCAGACTATATATGGCAACAATATTCAAAGTATAGATGAATGGGAGACTTATAAATATGTCAGGAGAGAAAAATTGTCTAGCAAGACACAGTGACCCAACTTAGCAGCAGACCTAGCAATAGATTCAGTATAATCTTTCCATTTTGTATCAGCTGAGAATGTTAGCCTGAGAAGGCACAAGTCACTTACATGGAGATTAGTATCAGCCATGCTAATCAAGGCAGGAAGTAATCTTTCAGGTGATTGATAGAAGTTTCACAAGCTATTTTTTGCCCCAGTTAACAACAGACTGCCAATTTGACCTTATCGAACTGATCAGACTTGCTGTTGAGTCAGGGGTAAATGGTTGTGTCATCAGCATAGATATCAGATCATTGATGAAAATTAAGAACAAAGTAGGTACAAGAATAGAGCCCTGAGGGACACCTGCATTAGTACAAAAAGATCTAGAAGAGTGGCCATTCAGGACCACTTTCATTTTGCATTTTGATAAGAAAGACTGAATCAGTTCAAAAAATTTTTCTAAGATTATTATAGCCTTTTAGCTTATGAAGAAGTCCAGTATGCCAAAGTCTATCAAATGCTTTTGACATACAAATCAAGAATCCAAGCTTCAGTAGTTTTATCTAAAGCTTGATAGATGCTTTTAGCAATAATCACTAGTACATCAGCAGTTGACAGAGAAATGAAAATCATATTGCTTGTCTGAAAGAAGGCACTGCAATGTGAGATGCTTAACCAACTCACAGCTGCTTAGGGATTCTAATAGCTTACCAAAAAGAGGTTGAAGGCTAATAATTCAATTGGGTGTGTATGCATGTTTGTGCACACACACACACACACACAAATACTACTTCGAATGTAGGTATGTGTATATCTATTAATATATGCTTCTTAGCTCTGTCTAACTACATTGAGCACTGTTTTTTAAACATTAAATTAAATTGAGTAAATATATTTATTCATTTACCTGTGTATGCACACTAACACATGTATATACAGTTACTAATATCTAGTTATTTGATTTACCCACCTCAATATATATATATATATATATATATATATATATATATATATATATGTGTGTGTATGTGTAAGAGAGAGAGATAATGCTGGAAGGTAGGGGGAATGGGAGAAAAACAGGTAGTAAAAAGACAAATTAAAAGTAAGATGGAAAATATAAAGAAAAATCAGTATATTTTCAAAAAACTTTCTCACTCTCTCCTTGTGTGTGTGTGTGTGTGTGTGTGTATATATATATATATATATATATATATATATATATATATATATATATAGTTTTAAGGTATTTAGCTTTCTTGGCAAATTGTCCATTGTTTCCACCAATAGTGTGGTTTTCCTTTAATAATAACACACACACACACACACATAAATATATATTAATAAACAATAAAATCCAAAATTACCTCATATGGAGAATAGCCTATTTTAGCAGATGAAGATATCGGTCATCTGTCTTATCAACTCCAGTATGAACTAAGTTTGTTTCAGAAATAGAAACTTAACTGTGAAAGCTAACCCCCCCAAAAAAAACATTTGAAAAACTAATCCAGAATTTATCCATTTCAATGTTTCAGTCAGATGAAAGGCACAAGACTGGAGTCAGGGGAGGGTGGAAGGTATTTGTCTTAAAGGGAAAAATTTTATAAAATTAAACCTGAATATTAACCTTATGACATTAATTTGGGTTATATTCAGGATGAAATATTAATTTAAAATTAAAAGAGGAATAAAAAGTGGATTTAAAAATAAACTTAAAATATATAGATAAAAGGATGTAAGGGATTAATTGAAAGAGAGTTGGGGAGATCTTAAAGTAGAGAAAAGTTTATAAATTATATAATTAATATAGGTAAAGTAGTTATAGAGGGAGGAAATATAGAAATTAGAATTATTTATACAGTCAACATTTGAAGAGTTAGAGAGGAGTAAATATTATGGAAATATAGTAACTAATTAAGTTAAACCTATATTATGGAAATTTGAGTTTGTTTTTATATCAACATTTTAACATTCCTCTGATTTAATACTTGACTTTGATTATTGTATATTATTATACTAATTTTTTTTCTTCTAAACAAGTTACACCTATCTTTAAGACTATTAGGAGTACATGCGGAACCTATAATCTTACAAATTATCTATGGGCTCAAACCGTTCTCCTTCAATTCCCCAAAATTTCTTTAAAAGTGTTGTCTGGTGTTTTAGTTTCTTCATCTGCCGAAATGAGGTGATTTTAGATTATTGTTTAAGAATATTTGCTCTGTAATAATAAATACATTGAGCTCTTTTTGTGGATCAGTTTTAATAGTTTATATTACTTGGATCGACTTTGATTATATACCAACTGATTTGTTACTTTTTATATATATATATATATATATATACATTATTTTTAGTGAATACTCATATATGAGTAGAAGTTCTGTCTTTTTAAACAGTATTCATTTCATCAATCAGTCTGCACACTTGAGAAAACTTAATAAAGAAAATATACTCTCCAGCAGGATTTAAACATTTATTCCCCCTTTTCAGGAGAGGAGAGCACTGTCTGGTCTGGTCTGGTCTGGTCTGGTCTCAGCTATGGAGAGTTTCACAGTTAAGCAAGGTTCTATTTGCCCTTAATGCATTTAGATTTTCTTGAAAGCCATATCTACTAAGTTTCATATTTGAAATGTAAAAAAATGTAATTTCTAAAAAATCAATGGATTTTATTTTTTAATCTGGCATATTGTTATTTTTACTTCTTCAAAGATAATTTTTATTTTTTGTTTCAGTTGCATCTTGCAACAGATGGACAGCCCCCTCTCAGTATCATAGCTAAAGTGAGGGCAGTCCACTTGGGGTGGTACTTTTATGGGGGCAGCACTTTTGTATTTGCTATAGACTGTTTTGAAGCATTGTCAAAACAGTAATCACAGTTGAAAGATCTTTTCAATTTCAGGTAACTTAAACTATGGCATATATATTGACCTATCTACTGTCTATAGAATGGCAATTAACAGATGAAATAGTTTTGACAATGTCATTGAAGAATTTGTCAACAAAAAAAACAAGAAAAGTTACTTTGTAGAAAGTTGTAATTTTCATTTAAAAAATAAAGGTAGTCCTAATTTTTTACACTTTTTTTCCCCATATGTCGTTTTTGCTTTTTAACTGTTACTGATAAAGTTTAAGTATGTTTGGTGTGTATTTAAAACATACTATATTTGTGTATATGAAAGTAATATTATTATACAAAACTAGTTTATATATATATATATATATATATATATATATATAAAACTTTAAGAGTGAGTCACTGTCCAAAATGTATTTTTTTGTGTTTTCAAACTCAAGGTTTGCACATTCTCAAACTATGCCACTGCTCCCTCCAAAATCCGTTCTCAAGAGGCAAAGCCATGAAGAGATACAAGGAGATGCTGAAAAATTTTCTGCCAAGAAGTACTTCCACATCAAATTCTTTTGATCCTATATTGGGAAATGGACCAGATTGAGATTTTTCCTACACCACCTCATTATACATTTTTGATTGCTTTAAACATTACATTTAGTGTATACACATGTTTAAACAGACCTCCTTTTTGTTTAAGTATAAATTTACATCTACCAGTTTGAGTTTTAATAAAGGAAGTATGCCTTCTGACCAGGTTTGAACTTGCATCCTCTACCATTAAGCCTTGTATTGCTTTCAGATCACTCAACTACAGAAAGTTTAATCAAGCAAAGTTCAATTTATCTCATTTAAGAAAAACACATCTCTTGTTTGGATCCCTTGAAGCTCATATTCACTAAATTTATTTTCACACACACACATATATATATATATATATATATATAATCAATTCACCCCAAGTAAGGAAATAATGCCATCAAGATCTAAGGGGTTAATGGAAGTGAAAAAGAAAGAAAAGATTTTCAAAGGAACAGGAATATCAATTCTAAACGGGAAACAAGGGATAAACTGCTTATACATAAATATATGTATGTGTGTGTATATCATGAAATGTGTCGATACACATATAAAAAGTAGTAGTAATTTATTCTGAAAAATAATACGGTACTAACAGTTAAGGACGCAGTCTACTGGAATAACAGTTAATCATGAACTCCACCTCAGTTCTGTTCAACTTCCACTCTCTCAGTAAGAGACCATGCTTTTTAGATAAGTCCATCTTGTGGGGGTGCTCCAGTACTCCACAACAATATATATTTATGTCTTTTAGTCATTTAACAAGGTCACTGGTATCTTTTCAGGAACTGGAGTTAAAAATTTTGCTATAGGCTTTGCCAATATATTGGTGAGCGATACCAATCCTACGTATGATGGGTTACATAGAAATGCCTGCTTTGTACGATTTTGGTAAAATGTAAAGTTTACATATTTTGGGATGGTATTCAATCCATTTTGAACAAGAATGAATATTCAGACTTTACAGCCTATCAGAAACATATAAAATGGGCTTTCAAATGCATCCCATCCCATCTGATATTGGAAGTGCTCCCTATAGGAAAAACTATAAAAATTTAAGCCTCATTTCAAACATATGTGCATTTACATGTATTTGTCTGCCTGTGTATATTACCTACAACTGCTTATATTTTGTGCTATCTCTAAAAGTTCTTTTCATGAATTCCTTTATTTTCTTAGCAATTGGGAGAAAATAAAACCTCTGACCTAAATAGCTGACTGGCTTAAAGATGTTTCTTGCTCTGACTTCATTACTAACAGCTTATGGTTGTTATGTCCAACCCTAGAGAAAATTCTGATTAAATAAAAAAAAAAATAAAATAAAAAAAAAAATATATGTACATCAATCCACTTATCTATGCTTGGTACAAGTAAACAAAGTGACAGAAATTTTTTAAATCCGTTGCTTGAATCTTTCTTCCTCTTTCATTCATTTAACTTTCTGAAGTGTTTCTTATTTTTATGTACTGAGCAGTTCAACATTTTGTATTTCTTCATTATAGAAATAAAACCTGTTTTGTTTCAGAACTTTCATTCACTCTAATGATTTCATATAGAGTGACATTGCAAATACAAAAAAAAGCACCTATTAAAATTAATTGGAAATTATTTTACTATAGGAATTCATTAGAATTATTTATGTCAAAACTTTCATTTAATTTGAATCTTACATGTAGAAAGATTCAACAAATGCTAAAAGCATATAGAGAAATTCACTGGAAATTATTTTACTATAAATTCCTTATTAATATGTAGATTTATTATAAATGATTTTATCATCTGTCTATATTTCTGAGTATTGTAACTATTTATGCTATTTACATTGTTTGAAATTGCAACATATATCTCGTGAAGAAGGCTAGAGTGTACAACAGTCAAAATTTCATGAATATGATAATAATGGTGAGAACAACAGCCCAAACAATGTAAATAGTGTAAATGATTTTATTGTAAAAATGTGTTATAAATTATTTTTATATGTGTTAACTGTGATATCAAAGGTAGGATTTATTCAATAAATCCTTCAAAATTTCCATTCAGCATTTTTATTGTTGCGTAGACTTTACTGTTACCTCCATTCTTTAGTCATTTCTGTACAAAATAATTTTTTTTTGCAATAGGGACCAAAATTTTAAGATACTAAGTACTAAATAGTGCAATTTTTTTTTATCTTAGCTTTGTTTTCATATTATCAGTACTATTAGAATAAAAAAAAAATGTAGCATTAGTGGTCAGGAATTAATGAAAGTATTATTGACAGAATAAGTCTATCAAAAGCACACCCACCAACAAAATAACTCACCTGCTCACATAAACCATGGAAGATGTCTGGTATATCTGAAAAATTTGAAACCAATTTAATGAAGACAAACAGCATAGACAATGTGTTGAAATGTGGAGAAAAGCCAAAACTCGTGACAACAATATACAATTGAAACCAACATAAGAAATGCTATGGTCTCAAATAACACTTTGAGTTACACTTCAACCCTTACCACACTAAAATGAAGATGCTCACAGAAATAGAAAATACACTAGCATACATCTGAGCATTACAAAGTCCATCTCCAAACATAAACAATAATGAACTTACTGATGAGGCAGTTAAGAGAGCAATAAAAAAAATAAAGAATAATAAAACAACACTTAATATTGTGGTTTAACATTTGAAAATAGATTACCTTCTCCTTAAATTTAATAATAGGTGTCTCAATTTCATGAAGGAATTCTCAAATCAGAAATTCCTTCCAAAAAGTGAGGTTTATCATGTATTAATGCATTATGGAAACAGAAAGGTATCCTTCAAGACTCTCACACATACAGAGGTCTTTCAATTGGTTCCATTATGGATGAACATTGTATTAACTTAACTCTCACTGTTCTATGAAAGTCAACTCCTAGCAACACAATTTGGTTTTTGTTCTGGTAAGGGGTGTAACGATGACATATATGTCATCAAAAAAGCACCAAGAAATTGTCTACCTCACCAATCAAAAATTGTGTACTTGTTGCGTTGACCTCATGGCAACATATGACTGCATATGGCCATATCAATAAGGTTTCCTCTTCTCATCCATTAGAAACTGTCTTCTAAGCTTTGACTCAACTGAATGTTCACATCTGATAGATGAAACATATTAGTCCACAAAATCTAGGGAAACATTTCAAACCTCATCAGGTCATACAACAAGGTGGCAATGTGAGCCAAAAGCAATTTAATATTACCTACGCTATGCCAAGCACATATCCACATACAGATATGAAGAAATGGGATCTGATCAGTTAAGCATTCCATACCACACCCCAAACAAATCTATTAATAGAAAAGAGCATTCTTGCTTTTCCACCTAACACCAATGTACTGATGATGAGGACCGCAATGCTGATGTCATAGGTATTCATAGTTGGGATAAGAAGCATCTTCAGCAAAAAAATAAACAAAAAAGCAACATCCTCTAAGTGTTGCAAGAATTGTATGTATATAGCTGGCCACTCATATTCAAGAATACCTGTCTACTAGGGTGGCTAGCCAATCCCTATTGCAGATGCTTGCTCAGGCACATTTATGTTTATTCAATACCCACAGAGCCCACCTGTAGTTTATACTGCAACTATGCTGAACAGAACTTAGTTACAGTTTCTGAGAAAGTGCTTGTTATCTAGTATGATCAACAATTTGAACTTGGTCACAGTGAATTGTGACTTCATGCTAGCACAACTATTGATGACCCCCAAGGGTTCCATCTGCCCAATTTTACTCACAAGGCTTGAGTCAACCTTTGCTATGGTTTGCAGGCACTTTCCAAAGATGCTGCACACTGGGATTGACCCCTCCAGTCTGATAACATCAGGAAGTCTCCTTACTGACAAATCGACCATCATGAGATTCAAACGCGGGTTTCATGGTCAGAATGTGAATGTTGTCACCACTCGACCACATGCCCATAAGAATTAGAATTGGGACTGAGGATATCATGAAGATAAACAAGAATTAGGAGTGAGGATATAATGAGGTTATGCAAGAATTAGGACTGAGGATATAATGAGGATAAACAAGAATTAGGACTCAGGATATAATGGGGATAAACAAGAATTAGGACTGAGGATATAATGGGGTTATGCAAGAATTAGGACTGAGGATATAATGGGGATAAACAAGAATTAGGACTGAGGATATAATGAGGATAAACAAGAATTAGGACTGAGGATATAATGAGGATAAACAAGAATTAGGAGTGAGGATATAATGAGGATAAACAAGAATTAGGACTGAGGATATAATGAGGATATGCAAGAATTAGGAGTGAGGATATAATGAGGATAAACAAAATTAGGAGTGAGGATAATGAGGAATGCAAGAATTAGGAGTGAGGATATAATGAGGATAAACAAGAATTAGGAGTGAGGATATAATGAGGATAAACAAAATTATGAGGATATAATGAGGATAAACAAGAATTTGAGGATATAATGAGGATAAACAAGAATTAGGGGTGAGGATATAAAATGAGGATAAACAAAATTAGGAGTGAGGATATAATGAGGATAAACAAGAATTAGGAGTGAGGATATAATGAGGATATGCAAGAATTAGGGTGAGGGATATAATGAGGATAAACAAGAATTGGAATTGAGGATATAATGAGGATAAACAGAATTGGGGTGAGAGGATATAATGAGGATAAACAAGAATTGGGAGTGAGGATATAATGAGGATATGCAAGAATTAGGAGTGAGGATATAATGAGGATATGCAAGAATTAGGAGTGAGGATATAATGAGGATATGCAAGAATTAGGAGTGAGGATATAATGAGGATATGCAAGAATTAGGAGTGAGGATATAATGAGGATAAACAAGAATTAGGAGTGAGGATATAATGAGGATAAACAAGAATTAGGAGTGAGGATATAATGAGGATAAACAAGAATTAGGACTGAGGATATAACCTTTTGAAAACAGAAACTATGAACTGGAATTGGAATGACAGCAGTGATGGCACATGTCCTGAATCTCTCATAAAAATTCAGCCTATGGAATTAGTAAATACTAAAGACTTCAGATATCTTGGTGTATGAATTAGTTATAGCAAATTTAATGTAGGAGATAAGGAAATTCTGCACTGAGTGTAGTTTTACACAGCTCCACAAATTGCTATAAAACCAAAATATTGACTTAAAAACTTGAGTCATGTTCTGAAACAGCCTCATTCATCTGAATGTGACTTTTATATGGATGTCATGCAAGGTGCTGAACTCATTCAGAACT
Source organism: Acanthosepion pharaonis (assembly GCA_903632075.3). NCBI lineage: Eukaryota > Metazoa > Mollusca > Cephalopoda > Sepiida > Sepiidae > Acanthosepion > Acanthosepion pharaonis. The sequence continues at coordinate 412,143 of CAHIKZ030000876.1, forward strand.
ATCTAAACTGTCAGTCACATACAACTACTTTCTCAGATAATTAACAGTTGTTTCAAGCAAATGAAGTCTGTAGGTATGAGCAGGGACCACCTTTCTTCAAACTCATGGACTGTCACTACAAAATCACAAAAAAGGAATAATACCAAATAACAGAAACCATATCACAATAAAACTATCAATAGAATCAACTTCTAAAATGGATATCACCTGTAACTTGAAGAGAAAATAATGACATAATCAAGATACTAACATATCTTTAAACAAAAGGTTAGGAAGGAAGTCCCTATCAATATTGGAAAGAACAATTACAGTGGACTTGAGAAACCTATTTTCCTGAAAAATTGTTTTAATAGGAAGATTTTAGAAATTTCAACCAAAGGTGGCTGTTCAAGTCAATCAATGCCAAATGTTTCCTTATAAAGAAACTGATAATATTACCATTAATAAAGTCAAGTCATGTAGTGAGGCTCCATGACTTGATTTTGTTCATGGTAATATTCTCAAAGGCAATATTTTGTCATATACCGGATGATTGAAAAGTAACTCTCCATTTTCAAATAGTTATAATTTATTTATTAACTATAATTTTTACAAGAAATGGATGTGAGAGACAAGAATGAGGTTTTATTTAAAATTCAATATGGGCACCAGATTTCGTTACCAGCTTCTTAAGCTGTTCAGGAATCATGTCAACTGATTTCACCAGAAACTCTTGTGGTATGGAAGATATAACTTGTATTCACCCTTCAAGTTCTTCCAAAGTCTTACTTTGGTACAGTAGATTTTCTCCTTCAACCAACCCTAAAGAAAGAAGTCACATGGTTTAAAGTCAGGACTCCTTGCTGGCTACTCATACATGAAATAGGGAGTTACTTTTCAATCACCCTGTATATGTAATATTCTCAAAAGCAATATATAGTCACATATATATATATAATATTGTCAAAAGCAAGGTTCTGAAATTTATGGCCCCACCAAATGAACAAAATGTGGTCTACGCAAAATTTACCTTGAACAACGGATGAAGTAGAGGCCACCAGTCTAAAGGATGGCACGATGATGTATATGAATAAATAAAACCTTGACTTAAAATCATTGAACCAAGATTACAAGTGGTGGAGACATTATCTCATGTTAGTATGCAATCTGCCACAGATGGATAAAGCTGTCAATGATGAATATTACTATTAGCATTATTCTGTCACTGTATTTCACAAGAACAGTACAGCACAAATAATAAAAATTATTATGAAAATTTTTTGCAAATTATTTTACTTTATAACTGCATTCAAAATAAAGAAAAAAGACATTGTTAGTGAGTAAGAACTAATAAATGTCTGAGTAAATAGAAGTCAACAAAGAAAAAAGGTATTGTCAGAGGTCAGGAATTAAGGCAGGCAGAATAAGGTTATTAGAAATATAATTATTATTCTGTTGTATTTTACTGCAAATGACAAAGGAATTGTCAAAAGTCAGGAATTAATGAATGCCTGATTGAATAGGGCTAATTTGTCTACTTTTAATTATTTTTCTTAAAATTGCATATTATAATTTAAATTTGCAATTTTATTTTAAAAGCCTGATAAAATTTTATTTCTAAACTTACAGATTCTGTAAACACCGGTATTTTAATTTTGTAATAAACTAATTTGTAAAAGGAGAAGAAAACAGTTATTATAAAATAATTGTACTTTGGAATAAATTTTCTTTGTGTACAGATTTAGCAGGAAATTAAAGAAAATTAATTATTTTCTTGCTTCAATACTTTCTTGTGACAATTACGAGTTGCATACCACTTGCAACTAATTAGTTTAATATTGAAAGTTATCTTATGAATTTACCAACTTAGACTTCCTATAACATTGGGGAGGAAAAACAATAATAGATTATCTTGGAACACATCTATTTTGGTTTCATAATTTGCATAGAACAAAATGTGCTTTACTCTAAAATAGTCACGAGAAAACTGTGGCCCATGGGCCATATGCAGCCCACTTGGCTTTCTGAATAGCATGCCTAATTTTATAAGGAAAATAACATTTCTTAAAATTTGGTTTGTTCCATTCCACTCCCACTTGTTCACTCACACTATCTCGCACATAACCACATACATTAACAATGATGAAGTGCAATATTTCTTGAATTTTTAAACTTTCATTAAAGTTAACATTTTCATCATTTTAAACCATTGACACATAAATATCTCTTCCTTTAGAAACAGGAAACCATTGACACATAAATATCTCTTCCTTTAGAAACAGGAAACGTTTATGATAATTTTTTTATCTGAAGAAATATATTTTTTAAAGAAAGATTTTTTCTTGTATTTTCAAGTGAATGAATTAGAAATTAAATATATGAAGCATTGTGTGCTAATCACACTGTCAAACACTTACACATATGTTCATCTGTAGTGAAAATGACCGAGTCTCAAAAAATTAGCATGAATCTTTTTAGCAGTGTGTCTCGCCTTATAATGAGGCATAACTCATGTAACCTACTGATCAAAAAAGGTTTCTCTAAGGATTTTTTATTAATTATATTTTGTCATCATTTTAGTTGCTTTTCATTGCAGTGGTTAAATTTGATCTCCTCCCATCCATAAGAGTTCTTGTAACTCAATAAGTAGAGCAGCTGACATGGTTAACCAAGCTTTTTGAGGTAAAGGAACAAAAATTTGAGTCTCCCTAAGAACTTCTTTATTTCTAATCTGTGCTGTTTACTAATGGACAGATTGATAATCTGGATAGTCTATCTATATATAAAATTCTGAGATTTTGTTAGTCTGTTTGTTCATCCATCACACCCTCTAATAGCCATACATTGCACAATAAAAACCACATTTTGGGGAGAAGTACAAACAAGTATGGGGATACAAAATACAGTTTATTTCACTAGTGTGCATAAAAAGTGCAAAGTAGAGTTTTTGTCAAAGTATTTTCCCAAACAAACCAGATTATTCAAATTTCATTGATTGGTTTGTGAAACTCAATGAAATCTAGAATTTGTAAATCTTGACAAAAAATATTAACAATAACAATACTAAATACTGTGCAGATCTCAACATGTTGCAAAAAAATTCTAGCTTCAACAAAAAACAACTAGAATTAAACTGAAAGGTAAATACTTTTATTAATGGTTGACAATGCTTGTACAAATAATACAAACTGACTTAATTTTGGATACCTTTGTACATCCACTTCCAAGATCAAAAAAAAAAAAGAATTAAAATCTCATAAAAATATTTTCTGACCAAACAGAAAAAATGCGTACAACTCATACTTGAGTCACACTAACAATATATAAACAACTTTTGGAAAGAATATTTTGCTACTCCCAATACACCATTGAATTTCTGTGTCACTCTTTCCTTCTTTTATTAAAATCCTTCCCAGATATTGAAATTGTTGTATTTATTTGGATTTGGTAACTCCAATTTGTAGTTTGTATGTGTTATATCAAGGTGAATGATACACAGAAGAATGAGTGATTAATATATTTATTCAGCACCAATTATCCGATGTTGATGGATACACACAAAAAAACACAGAACAATAAGTTACAAAACAATTAACAAGACAACTTACAAGGAATAGAAGAGGGTCAAATGCTGTATAGCCAAACAAAGTAAGATCAGTCTGAATATTAATCATCTTAGTATCAACATATTAAGCAACTTATTAAAAAACAGTTGAAGTCCTTAATCATAGACTATTTAAGGCTATGAGCCAGGCCATCTGGTAGAGTGCTTGAAGGGGTGCTAGCTACTCTACAACAGTATGTTGGACTCTTCTTTTGCTAACATCTATGCATTCTATCTTCTTGCAATTGATGTTTAGTTTTTACTTGCTTTCCTTCACCACCTTCTCTAGAAGTTCTTGCTGTTTCCTTTCTATGTCTGTTATCAACTGTTATAACTCACACCTAGAAATTATAATATTATATCTTGCTTAGACTACTCATTATGATTCCATTAGAATTCTCTCTGACTGACTCCAATGGACTTCTTCTAACTCACTTTGTGTTCTTTATTTAAGGTGTCTTGCATGGTTCATTTGTATTATCATGGATGTCTTATTTACTCCACAACACTGCCATCTGCATATCTTATGTTGTTAAATTTGTGGTAGCCAATAAAGAATCTCGGTAGGACTTCTAATTCTTTCAGAATCTCCACATGAGAAGACACATCCTTGCCTTGTGCCTCTTTCTATTTTTTTATATTTACTGAATCCATTTTCTATCCAGATGCAGGTGGCTTTCTGCCAGTCTAGGTTCTGGATTAATCTAATATCCTTTCTAAATATGTCATGGTTACCTGGCAGTAATATTATTAAGTGTAGACTTTCATACGGATGTTATGTAGGGTGAACAAAATTATTATCTATATACAATCATTTTGTCAAATCAGTTGTTAAAAATGGCTTTAAAAGAATTAATCCTATAAATATTAAATGTGATGTTCTTTTATCAAACTAGTGTTACAAAATCATACAGAGCTATAATAAATAATAAAACCCACATCAATTGAAAACTTTCAATAGCAGCAACAACAGAAATGGGTAGCACATGTAATTAGAAGAGAAAATAATATAATCAAGCTGTCAACTTTCCACACTACCAAAAACAAAACGTTTGGAAGGAAACTCCCATCAATATTTAAAAAAGAGCTATAACATTTAGTGGAATTAAAAAATTTAATTTCCTGAAAAGACTTTATAAATTCTAACCAGCAGTAACACTTTTCAGTTAATGAATGCTGAATGTTTCCTGTGAAACAATTTCACTATTATTATTTGCATCAGTCAATTAAATGCCATACATGATACATGATCATGTCTCTTTTGATTCATGAGTGACGAGACAAGATTTCCCACGGTAGGTTGCTGTTGCTTTCTGCAGCAGACTGGTTGCCAACCAAGGCTATAGTATCCAATATGTCCTGCTATTCAATGCATAACTCGGGGAGAAAAGATGGATTCATACCTTTCTGAAAGTTATTTGCACATGAGTGAATGTAAAGAACCCGACTGGAATTCAAACTGAGGTTTCTGACTTCTCATTTCAGTAATGTTATCCATTACATGACATCCATAGTAAAAAAGCTACAGTTGGGAGGACACCCTGTGTGATTTAAGTACAGCTGCTCTTTTATTAATAAACAGAATAGATTCTTTGGACTTGTTTTTAAGCTCAAATTTATGGAAGTATGTAATTATAAAGATCTTTATACTGAAACTGTACTATTTTGACAGTACTGGTGTTGCTTAAAGAAAATTCAAACATAAAAAAAACATAGATTCTTAGATTTTATTCAAACACTTCGGGATGGCATAAAAAATTATTTTATAAATATCTGCACATTTCTCATCAATAAATCTTGCTGATTTATTCATTTTTAACACTAACTATTGAGACAAGAGGGAAAGCTAGAATTATTTCAGCCACAAGGTAAACCAACAAAGTAGCTATTTTCCATTCTTTCTTCATGTTTTCTCCTTTCCTATTTCTTTCTTTCTCTCTCTCTTGTTTTACTTGCTATTTATCTCTTATTCTCTTCTTTTCACTTTAATTCCCTGCTCCATTTTCCAATCTTATCCAACCCAACTATTTCAGCCACAAGGCAAGTCAATAAGGTAGCTATTCTTCCTTTTTTCTTCATGTTTTCTTCTTTACTACTTCTTTCTCTCATTTTACTTCTTTTTTACCTCTTATTGCTGTAGTTTTCATTTCATCTCCCTTCTCAATTTCCAGCCTGTTTTCCAGCCATATCCAACCCAGCTAGAGCCTGGCTTTCTGAAGCAAGAAATGCCAATGTGTTATCATTCTCTCTGTTCCTTTATCCTTCTCTGAACTTTTGTGTTTGAGCCTACAAATGAGAGTCACCTTTAACCAATGTTTACAATCCATTCATATCTTATTGACTCAGGCCATTGCTTATTTCACTTGATCAGATGATCAACTAATGTGCTAATCACATTTCTGTGGTTGCACACTGTTTGATCTCACATTCTGACTTCCCTTTACTTGTACAACAATCTTATCTTCCACTTGATCTCATTGCATTTGAAAGGGATTTGATAGGATCAACTGCAAGATGATGACCACTTCTGTCAAGATGGAGAAAAGTTTTCCCTGAGATAACTGTTCTATCTGATAACAGACTATGAACATCGACTTTCTTTAGAAAGTTAACTTTTTTCTTAAAACTTCTTCACTATTGAATTCTATGAAGACCAAACTCCTCTTCAAGTGTCAAGACAAAAAAATATAACACTTTAAAACAATGTTTGTTGTTGCTATCAGTATAATTTACCTCCATGAATTTAAACTTTGAATTTTGTCTTCACACTCCTTCAATCATTTGAACAGGAGTAGAGGTTTATCCCTTGTTTCCTGTTCAGGATTGGGTTTCTGGTTTCTTCTAAAGCCTACTTCAACTCTATACTTCTAACATCTCTGCCTGAACTCTGAATTGTTTTTCACTAATCAATTATTAATTTCTCCTCCCCCAATAGGAGTAGATAGGTTCCTCTATCATCCAGTTCATACTACTCCCCAATTTTTTCAACAGGAGTAGAGGTTTATCCCTTGTTTCCTATTCAGGATTGGGTTTCTGGTTTCTGCTAAAGTCTTATTCTCTTTTGCTCCCAGTTTCTCCTTGCATCTTAGTGGCATTATTGCCTTCCTTGGGATGAATTGATTTTTTTTAAAAAAAGTATGCATGAATAATAGTGAATAGAAAAATAAGGAACCTTTGTACTAAAGATTAAAAAATTAACAAAAACACTCAGTAACATAAATCAGAATTGGACATGTAATGTTTTGTTGGTAGTTGCTACACTATCAAAGATTAGTTTGAATGTCTGATCAAGTATGCCCTTGCTTGGTGTATACATGCTGATGAGGCCAATATGAAACCAGCAGGACACCTTCCAGAAATAAAAATGATACTATATTGTAGCTGTAATATGGCCACCAAAACAAGCATTATAAAGACACCTGAGCACCACAGAAGCTTCCAACTGCTGGGTTTGGTGCATCACTATCCACTAAGCTGCAAACAATTTTGAAGCAAGTCACCACACCAAAAAGATAACTTTGTTTTTTACTATTGTTCACTTATTACAAAGCCCAAGAACCACTCAAGGTAGAGGTTACTGAATTAGAATGCTGTAAGCGCATAAAGGATGGAGGAAAATATGCACATTATAAGGATATGTAGGATAGATATCATTTGACCCTAGACATGAAGAAGTTAAGATTGTAGCAGTTGGGAAAGAATCCTCTATGAATTCTCTTCCACAAAGTGACATTTCTTAGGAAAAACTGTTTGTGTAAAACTTCCTCCTTACTAAAAGGAATATAAAGGGAATGTGGCTGATTTAACAGCATGTATATAGTATGGGAGGTCCTAGCTGTGAAGGTCTGAACTGGTGGAGCTAAACAGTGTTGCTCATCTGAATATTCACCATAGAAGTAACAATAGAGTAGCAATTTCGTCTATGTGGTAGGGATATAAAACAGGACCTAAACAGAGCTCCCTATAGACCATTATTCTTCTGAAGTCACAGTTGAAATTCCTTCCAAACTGGAACAATATGAAGTCATGGTAGAATGACATATAAAGTTTTTGTGAAAATCAGGAAAAGAATGATGGAGAAAATAGAATACAAATAAAGTATATGACAAGCAGTATATAGTTAGAAAAGGTTTTCCGAAGATGTGGAAATCTCTGAACTCACTGCAACGTATTTGCATATTGTACAAACAGGTTGACTGTGTGTTGTAGCATACCAACAGATGATAATGGGTATGTCCCCATTGATATAAATACAGTAGTAAATACTGTATGGTGGTCTGCAATTTGAGATTCATTGTGGAATTCACTTGATTCATTTCTAGCAGTTGACTACTTTTACATGCCACTGGTGAATCTTATATGTGTTGTTCATGTCCTAAGTATTATCATTCATTACCAACCTTTGTTTGATTATTTTATTCAGTAACCTTCTCTAGGTTACAACACAATGCAAATGAGAAAAATGATCAAGAATAAAAATTAAATTATTTCTTTATGAAGATTTTTAAAGAACTTAAAATAATTTCTGAATGCAATGATTTCCAGCCTCACTTGCTGACAATGGATCAAAATTGAGCATCAAAGTATCTTGTGTGTTCCTTTCTATTTGTGGACACTCTTACATTTAAGATTTTTGCTAATGGTAATATTAGCCATCTCCTTATAGGAAAACATTTAGCATTCATTGACCAAGCAGCTAGTACTGCTTTTGGTTTCTGACCATGTGACCTAGGTTTGAATCTCACCATGGTTGATTTGTCAGGAAGGTGGCTTCCTGATGTTATTGATCCATAGAGGTAATCCCAGCATGCAGCACCTTTCGAAAGTGCCCAAAAACCATACCATGGGTTGACCCAAGCCCTGTAAGTGAAATTGGGTAGACAGAATTATTTAAGAGCTGTTGATCGTTGCACTACCACAAAGTCACAAGTCATTATGACCAAGGATTTGGTCATGCCAGATAATGCACTCACTCTCAGAGACTGTAACTAAGGTCTGCTCAGCACATTTGCAGTACAAACAATAGGGATTGGCTAGCCGTCCTAGTAGATGGGCATTCTCAGATACGAGTGGCTAGTCATTATTTATATTATTGCTTTCATTTGTAATTTATATCAGTCTCTTGAAACAATTATTCCAGAAAATTAGGTTTCTGAAAGCCATTAACTGTTATTGCTCTTTCCAGTAATGGAAGGGTTTTCTTTCCTAACCTTTTGTTTGAAGTAGTGAAGAATATCAATATCTTGATTATACTATTATTTTTTCTTTTGAGTCATATATGATATCAATTTTAGATGTTGCTGATGCTGGTAGTCCTCAAGTGATGAGGTTTCTATTATTTGGTACAGTTCTTTGTGATTCTATAGCACCAGTCCACAATGTTCAAAGAGGGATGATCTTTGCCAAGGTCCTCAGGCTTCATTTATTCAAAGCTATTTTTAACCATTGATATTAGAAAGCGGTTGTATACAGCTGACTGTTTAGATATTTCTGAATAGCACTATTTGTGTCTTTTTTTTTTTTTACAATGTTAATTGTGTTCATACATGTTAAGTTGTTAAATAGCTCAAATGTATATTTACTACCCAGCACAAGTATTAAAATGATAGCCTTCAGTTAACATAAACTTGTGCTTTTATAGCTGACCTGTTCCACCTGCAGTTGAAATGGGTTCTGCTCATTGTTATGAGTTTTTTCCACTGGGGGATGTAAATCTATTTGTTTGATGAAGTTAGATCAACAATACAAACTTGCGATAAAGCCTAATCCAATCAGCCCTTAAAATCTGTTCTTGGACATAATCTGTTTCCCGAGTAACATGGCATTAAAACAATTTGATTTTGTTTGGATTATCATACTGTCTTAATATCTACTGGCCATAATTTAACTTAGGATCTTGTGTGCTCCGTATTGTAAATTGCAATGACCAGCTTATCTGATATTCTTACAATATGACCTGTAAATTGCCATTTAAAATTGTTAATCTTTGATAACCTGTTTGTTCTCTAATGGGCTGTTTTGTGATCATTTGACCTCATACTTAACAGGATTCTTTCCTTTTCACAATGTATGTTTCTTAGCCAAATTTTTGTATAATTTCCCTGTTTCAATTCCATATCTGACATTTTGTAAGACACAATTGTCTGCTGAACTTTCAGCTGTGGCTTTGGATGCATGTTTCTTGGTGGAAATGGTTGATTTTTAGCAGCATATCAACCTCTATCTATGGGTTATTTAATGCCAAAATCTAAATATTTTGAACACAATTTTATATCTTCAACTAAATATATTTTGAATGCAATTGTATACTTGTAACTACAGATAAAATATATTGTTGATAATTCTAATATAAATATTATATAAAAATGTATTGCTGGTATTTTTTCTAAAAAATGTATTTTTATACCTTCATAGTGTTTTGTTTGGTGGTTCACTATTTGACCATACCTGGGACCCTAAAATGTGCTGCCACACTGGGTCAGGTTGTATCTGGGAATGACAGCAATTAAGAGATGGTTTTATGCTCATCAAAACCTCCAATCTCCCAATCAGAGGTCTTGCTGTCAGATGTAGTTCTTGGTGGAAATGGATAGACTCGTAAAGACAGTTCTTTTGAAGTTACTGTTGCTGATGAATGTAAGCGCATCAACTGAATTTTTCATTACTGACTCCATTTATATTTTTTTCATAAGAGGCTCTGGACTTATGATTTTCAACACTTAAACAGAACAATTCAGATCATCCATTAATTTTCTTATAAAATTGTTATCTGTATATTTCTGAGGTATTATGATTACTTACATTATTTACATTATTCAGACTGTTATAAACTGTTATCCTTATCTTCATTGCCATAAGGAATCAGCACATATCCTAGGCCCTCAATGTCTTCCTGGGCTGACCAAGAATAGAAATGAATACAATATGAGAACCTGTAATAAGGAGTGCTAAAGAAAAGCCATGAGTAACAACAAAAAATTGCAATATAAGCTCTGATAAAAAAATGATTTAATAACAAAAAAAAAAATTGCAATATAAGCTCTGATAAAAAAACGAATTAATAATAATGAAAAAAAATTGCAATAAGAGCAACTGTTGGGGCCGCCCACCTTCTCATCAGAATGGACTGATCTCTCTACTACTAATAGGACAGTTCTATAGAGTTCTGGAGAGATCAGGTGACCATCACACTTCCGTCTCTCTACCGGAAGATACAGTTGGACTTTATACTCTTTCTGATTGTTACTGACTAACCTGCGTTCGTTTGACTACTAATCTCTCTGTTGTAAATACTTCTTCAGATATACCAGTATTTTTCCCTACGTATGTGTTTGTCCTTATTTCAATACACGCACAGGGAAACACTCAACATCTCAACAGCAATGGTAAAAAATGGTTGCTGAGACATTAGGTTTATAAGTCCCAAAAATTCATACACAGATGTCCTCAAGAACACATGGCACAGTGGATAAAGAAATTGATTAGATCGAGTGATTAGACCCAAAGAGTTGTGAACCAAAACCAGAAGAGGCATGCCACATGGAATTAGAACAATCTACCCCAGTGGACAAAATAAAGGGTTCTGTTTGAAATTCCAATCACCTGAAGAAAGCTTGAGCATACAACAGCTGAAACGTTGTGAATATGGCAGTGAAGATGAGGATAACAGTCCGAATAATGTAAATAATGCAAGTAAAATTGTTATCATTATTCTGTTAATTCATGTTGAATGGTAAAATTTCAAATGGTAAAGATTTTTACCAAATTTTGTCAGGAGGTTAATGGCTAATTTAAAGGAACTTCCAAATGAATATGAACTTTTTCTTCCCTACAATGTCACTTCTATTTCCTGAGAATTTTTCTGGGCTCTTTCTGTTCAGCAGAAACACTTGTTTTAGCAAATGAGAAGAAATCTCATTGAAACAAGAAATAAAGTAAAAAGAAACACAATTACCAATCTTGAAAAGGCATACATACACAACCATTCAAAATGAGTTGTTTTCCACCTCAAATTCTTATCAACTAACTAGTAGCAGTCAAAACAAAACAGACAGACAACTAAAATTTCCAGTCTCCACTTTGACACAAAATATATTGCTACTTACCACCTAACTTTCATTCATGTTACAAATATCTTTTAACAAAAAAAATAAATAGATACATTCATGCAATTACAAATATTTTTTATTGAAGTCATTCCATTAAGTTTCAAATGCCAACTTTCAGTTTTGCTTTATTCTTGTTTCATAACAAATTTCAGTAATTTTGTTTCTTTGAAAAGTTGATGGCTACTCAGTGTAAAATAACCAGCCATTGTTCAATAACATGAACAGTTAGCTAATTCATAACAATTACATTGATGAAATGATGGAAACATAAAAAGTAAGTTAAAATATAAGATAGCACACAGATACTTGTAAAATCCAATTGCCTAATGGTTTGGGAATCAATATACGATGACAGAAAATTAAATTGCAACATCTTGAATGTGTGTTTCATTTTACCCTGCGTATACAGTAAATGATGAAATACACTTTTTTTTTTATTAAGAAAATGTACCAAAATTTAACAAAAGCTTAAGCAACTCAACTACTGATGGCAGTGTAGCTTAAGTAACTTTAAAAAAAAAGAGAAATATTAAAATGGTAATGGTAATATTAGCTGTTTCCTTATAAGGTAACATTCCCATTCATTGACTTGAACAGTCAGTACTGTTTTCAGTTGAAATTTATAAAATAAAATACAGAATGATAAATAAAGAACTGTATCAAATAATAGAAACTATATCACTTGAGGTCTTTCAACAATGGCAACAACTAAAATGAATAGGACATGTAACGCAAAGAGAAAATAATAACAAGATATTGACATTCCATACTACTTCAAACAAAAAGTTAGGAAAGAAATACCCATCAATATTGAAAAATACTTAAAACAATTTTTCAGAAATATACATTTCTCAAGTTGAGTATTTGTTATCACTCTTTTCAGTATTGATGGAGGTTTCCTTCCTAACCTATTATTTGAAGTAGTGTGGAACATTAGCATCTTGATTATGTCATTATTTTTCCCTTTAAGTTACATGTGATATCCATTTTAGTTGTTGCTGCTGTTTATAGTCCTAAAGTAAAGTGGTTTCTGTTATTTGGTATAGTTCTTTGTGATTCTCTAATGCCAGACCACAATGTTCAAAGAAGGACCCTAAGGCTTCACTCCCTCAATATCATTTTTGACCATTGATCTTAGAAAGTGGTTATATAGAGCTGAACAGGTTTGGTGCTATGCATGACATCCACAGGAAAATCTCAATTTGATGAGTCTATTGAAGAACATGACTGGAGTTTTCATGCTTATGTTTTGTTGGACAAAACTACCTCTAGCACAGCCTATTCTATTCTATGTTCAATTTTTTTTATCTCCTATGCTAAATTTGTTATGATTGATTCATATACCAAGGTATTTGAATTGTTTAATATTTACTAAAATCCAAATACTGTGTTTTTTATGTTGGATTCATTCCAATTCCAGATCATAGCTTCTGTTTTGGAAAGTTTATCCTGAGTCCCATTTCTTGGAGCACTTTGTAGAAAATGTTGATTTTCTGCTCAAGATCATCTCAAATATGAATACTATATGTCATCAGCTTGACCTCATATCATTAGTACATTAGCCTCGGGTGGGAAAAATAGGATTGTTGTCTTCTATAGGTAAATTCGTTTGAGTTGTGGTATGAAATGCATAAATGATTAATGCCTATCTCTTGATATATGTGCTTGCAAATGTGCAGGGTATAGTCTAGGAAAAGATTAAATAGACTGGAGCTCTCATTTCCTCCTTGTCGTACTCCTGATGAGGCTTGGAATGTTTCTGTATTGGGGTCTTTGCCAAACATGTAAGTTTTTGTGAACCAATAATTTCTAAATACATTATTTTATACTATCAGTATCTGTTTATATCGCTGAGATGAGGTATTATGTACACTATTTACATTGTTCGGACTATCATCCTCATCTTTGTTGCCATATTTATCACAACGTTTCGTCCGTTGTATGCTTCGGCCTTCTTCAGGTGGTTAGAATGTTGAACTGAACCCTTTATTTTGCTCACTGGGGTAGACTGTTCTAGTTCCACATGCCATGTCTAATGAATGTCAGTTATCTCCTGTTGATTCCCCTCTCCAAGTTCTCCACTGCCTTAGCCAGGTAATGAACTCACACTCTTTGGGTCCTGTCACTGGATCTAACTGACACCTTTATCCACTATCCATGTGTCCTTAAGGACATGGCAATATGGCAACAAAGATGAGGATGATAGTCCGAATAATGTAAATAGTGTTATTTTATACTATATTCAAAAGTTTTACCAATTTTACTAAAATTTTTTTTTAATCAATTCATGCCATACAAGGCAATAATGCCACTAAGACACAAGGGGGCTACTGGAAGTGAAAGAGAAGGAAGGTAAAGACTTTATAAGTAACCAGAAACCCAGTCCTAAACAGGGAATAAGGGATAAAACTCTACTTCTGTTCAAAAGGCCAGGAAGGGGTTTGAACTGGATGATAATCAAACATCTTTGTTTTCTATTTGATAATGAGAGACATAAAAAATTTAAGCAATTTTTGGGCAGAAATTAAGCAAACTAAATCTTCTATAGGCTGTATCCCTTCAGAATGTGGGGGATCATGACACTCCACATCTTCCTATTCTTTATAGATCTCAGCAATGTTTGTCTTTTTACTATATCTCCCATTCCTTCTTCTATCAATTTACTCACTGTTTCCCCTTTGACCTTCAATATGTTCTGTGAGTGTCAAATTCTCTAAACACTCTTTTCTCATTATGTTTCATGTCTCTTTCTGATCCTAAGAATACGTATCCTTTTTGTTACTATTTTCCTTAAAACTTCCTCATTGTTCACATTCTTCATCCATAGTATTCTCAGCATTTTTCTGTAGATCCGTGTCTCTGTTGCCTCAAGTTTGCTCTTCATCTGTGAAAAAATTGTCTAGATTTACTGGTCAAAATCCTAAAAATTGCTTATTTAAAAAGATTACGTATACACATCCATATGTTCTTATTTTATTAGGTACAAATGGTTGAGTTGCTGTCCATGTCTTTTTTTTCCTTAAACAGTGAAATTAATAATAACTGGCCTAGATCAAGTCCTACTAAAGAAAAATTATGCTTCTCTCAGTAGGAAAAAATATAGTAAATATAATAAATAGTAATATATAATGTATTTACTATATTTTTACTACTGTGAGAAGTATAATTTCTCTTTAGTAGGACTTGGTCTAGGCCATTTATTATAAATTTCATTGTTTAAGGGGGAAAAAAATCAATAGTAATATTTAATAAGGAGGCATGGTAGAGTAATGGATAGTGGCTCAGATTGAGGAATCGGAGAGCCAAGTTTGAATTCCACTTGAATCCATTACGTTCACTTACGTGCTAATACCCTTGGGAAAGGTATTAATCCTCTTCTTCTCCCTCCAGCTATGGGTAAATAGCAGGGCAAACTGGGTTCTATAGCCTTGTATGGCAAATAGTCTAAAAAATCTGCCTCATCAGTCATGTATCAAAAGATACATGATCGCCTAAGTGTGTATCACACATGGCATATAACTGACTGAATATATATATATATATATATATATAATTATAACATATGATATAAATATATAATAAATATAGTAAATATAATAAAAATAAAAGTATGTTCACAGTTGGCCAAAGAAGAGGCATTTGAACGATATTATTCAGACTGCATATAATTAAGATACTAATACAAGTCCATACTCTCATATGCATACCGTCTCATCTCGTCTGAAGACGAAATATATATATATATTCTAAGCAGACATCTAAAGAAACCATACTTATTTATATAATCATATATTTGTGAAAATTTATGTCTTGTGCAATGTGTGAATGTAATCACTGCAGCATTTTTAATCTCGGTCTTTTCTTTCCAAAGTGAAGAACAGAAATGAAATGATTTTTCTTTGCCATCCGCTGCGGCACCTGTCCTTTCTTCACTATCTTTTTTTTTTTTTTTTTTTATCTTTTTCCCTTATCTTCATTTCTTTCCAGTTTTTTTTTTTCTGATTTATTTATTTTTTTGTGTGTACTTTTTCTTTGGCTTTATAACTCTTTACCAGCCTTGTACCACTTTATTGTAACTTTCGAAGACATACATCTTCCATTACGCCAACTCTACCTACTCCACTTCCTTTCTTCTCTTTCTTCCCCCTCTCATTATTCTTTCTGCTTTACTTTTTTTTTATTCACCTCCCTTTAATTAAACTTCCCTTTCTCTCACATATAAAAACTAAAAGAAAAGAAAAAGACTTAAAATAAAAAGCAGTTGGCAGTTCCTAGTTTGTTTTTTTTTTCGTTAGTTTGTAAAGAGTTTTTTTTTTTTTTTGTACTATATATTTTATTATCCAAACGTCATCTTTCAAGCTGATTTCCGTCTCACTCTCTTATTTTGCGTAACATGTAACACACTTGCTGATTAATATGCGGAAGCAAAAAGAAAAGACAGCCGATGACACAGATGCAAAAAGAAAAAGCGTCAGCAGTAGGATTAGGGAGTTAAATCAACGATTTTGTCAATGAAGGTAGACACCCTCCCACCATTATTTTTTTTTTTTTTTAACAAATCCTTTCCCTGTCTCTTTTTCATCTCTGGTGTCGCATGACGCTTCTTATTTCTTAAGTTTTAATAATCAATCCAAGATCTGAAAAGACTGCACTTTTTTGTGAAATACATCATCATTATTATTAGAAGGGGAAACATTTGCTTAGCGTGGGAAGAGGGGTGGAGTCCTTAGGGAGCTGTTTTTTTCCTTTTTATCTTCAAAGACACTATCTTCTTCCGTGTTATTTGATCTTCTCCCCTTAAAATGCACCGGATAATATATATATATATATATATATTAAATGATAAAAGAAAAGTAGATGATTTTTGTAGACCCCCCCCCACACACACACACCTTCTATTCTGCTAATCACAAACATGATTGGAGTAAAAAAAATCTCAGTGCCTTTTTACTTTTTAAAAGCTAGTAATTTTGTCTGTCATCCAACCTCTTGGCCTAGTTGGAATCTGTTTTGATTTTTTTTTTTTTAGTTTATTTTTTTTTTATTTGTGTGTTTTAATCTGACATTTCTTTTATGATAAAACAAGGATTCTTTTTTATCCACTTTCATATTTGTTGTACTAAAATACACCCACCTAACTCAATTCACTAAAAGTAAAACTGAAGTAAAAACGCATCTTCAATTTCCACTCTTCCCCGCGGTCACGCTTTATATTATTATTTTTTTTTATATTTCTTCCTTTTATAATAATTACTTAAAATCCATTCTGTCAATTCCTTAGATTCTTTTCAGGTGAAGTTAATGTGATTTTTTTATTGGATAGTTTTATTTATTCTATATTTTAAAAAGGGATATTAATTTTTATTGACATCGTTTTTTCTTAAGAACTAATTAAGCTGCCATTTCTTTTTGATAATTTATTTTATTCATTTGATAATTTTATTTTATTTGTTTCATTTATTTTTCATTATTTAATTGGATTTTTCATTCATAGCAAGCTTATTTGTTGAGAAGAAGAATAAGAAAATGCATTTTATTTGAAATCCCATTTCGTAATTTTTATTTTTGTATATGATTTCATATTTCATTTTTCATCTCTTATTGTTCAATTGGGATTTTCATTCTTGTCTCCAAAGATGAAAAATCCAAGTTCTTTGCATTTAGGATCATTTATAAAACAGATTTTATCTGAAATATCATCAAAAATTTTAATGATTTCTCTGTGAGGAGCATTTTTGATTGATCTCGAGGATTTTGTGTAGTAAAAACCTTTTGATAATTTGTCTCCGTTGTAACACATAGACATAGCAGCGGTTTTTGCAAAACTGACGACAAAACAAGACAAGAGTGAAAAATTGCTCACTTCTCTCTGCATTTTGTAACATCTCAGGCATTGGGAATTGATCTCTATCTTTTTTATTGCTGCTTGGGGAGTGAGTTTATTGAAGCTGGGCGTTTTAACTCTGGCCCCAAATAACCAGGACAGTTTTGGGAGCAAAGGCTGGAAACCAAAGAACCCTTAAAGTAGCAGGCCGTTAATGAAAAGTAATAAAATTGACAACCCGCGGCACTTGCATCAACTCACTTTTTGAGGCAATCTATGAGAGAGAAGATCGTAGAAAAAGTTCTTTTCCATACTAGTAAGATAGAAACTGATATATAGGGTGTCCATAAAGTTCGTGTGCACTTTAAAAAATTTATAACTTTATTTGTATTTGCGATAGAAATAATCTGTAAAAAATGTTATAAAGTTTAATGTACCTAGTTTTAAGTATAGTTAAAATAACTAATGTGATTTCAGGCATTACTGTAAATCAGTTGGCAAATGTTTTCCGTGAACTGCTAAATCGTATTACTCTTTGTATTGCTAATGATGGAGGACATGTAGAAAAATAAAGTTATAAATTTTTTAAAGTGCACACGAACTTTATGGACACCCTGTATCTGGTAACGATAAAGAAAAGAGAAAAATGGTTATAGACATTTTACTACTTGTCATATAAAAAAAAAACACTGGCCCCTAAATGTTAAAAAGACCACACACTTTAGAAAGAATAATAAGATTTAAAAGGATTTCAATTAACTTTCTCAACAACATTTATCTTTGATCTGTATTTTTAAACTTTGCTAAATTTCAACCCTAAACATTACAAATTCACTTTTGCATTAATGCCCTGAGGGAAGGCATGAACTTGTTTCTTCTCCTCCCAGCTTTAGGTTAAATAGCAGGGTTCTCTAGTCTTGGATGGCAATCAGTTTAAGTGAAGACAAATTCTAATTCTATAACCATGGAGAGGGCAACAAGAAACCACTTCATTATCTTTCTCAACGATGCATGACAGTTCACATTAAATTAATAAAAATAAAATAATCTGTGGAGAGCCATGACCCCTGCGTCCTGAAGAGACATTGTATTGGCAATTCATAGATAATAAAGAAAAGGAATATGTGGAGAGCCATGATTACGTATATGCTGAAGATACATATAAAAACAAAACAAAACATTACAGATTCAAAGACAGCATAGGTGATTTACTGTTTTTTTTTAATTTTTTTTAATTTTTTATCTTATGCTATTCTTCACCCAGTACAGGGCTCAAGAGCTACTCAAGCTAGAGGTTACTGAATGAGGTTGTAAGAATTGTACATTATATGATAGACAATAGTTCACTATAGATTGAAGAGGTTAATATTATGGTGGTTGGGGAATCCTCATCTTGGGTGTCTGTTCCACCAAGCAGTAACATTTAGGAAGAAGCAGGCCAAATGGAACTTCCTTCTTACCAGTGGAATACAAAGGGAATGAAGATTATTCACTCCTGTGTACATAGGATGGCGGGTCACAACTGTAAAGGTCTATAAAGTTAATTTGTTTGTTATAATAAACAGAGAATGTCTTGATGAGCTTTCTTTTACATCTGCTGTAATCATTTGTTACTTGTCTCAATTAGTAAAAATAATAATTTCAATTGTCTGCTACCCAGCTTCCAGCAAATAGAACATTTGAAATTAAAAATAGCCTAACAATATTGAATAATTGTTTTTATTTTTATTCCTCCTTCTAAAGTGCCATATTCTTTCAGTATGTAGACGTTCATGGATCTCCACAGCTTCTTTTTCTTTTAATATTTGTAAACTGTATATTACCGTGATTATACTTAGAAAAGATAGTGGAGTGGTTTCCCATTAACCTTTCCATGATTTTAATTGAATTCAGAGTTGTCCTTACTCACTGCTAACTAAGTCTAGAAAACCGAGTCTGGAGATAGGGAAGAGATGGATTCATGCCTATTTCAAGTTTATACACTGTCTCAGTCAGAATTTGAACTTTGCTCATTGACTTCATTTGTTAATCTTACTGAAAAACTTATAACCAGATCTGAACTGAAAAATTATACATGTAGAATTAATATGAAGAAACACTTAAGCCTCCCTTCACATGTAGAATTAATATGAAGAAACACTTAAGCCTCCCTTCACGTGTAGAATTAATATGAAGAAACACTTAAGCCTCCCTTCACGTGTAGAATTAATATGAAGAAACACTTAAGCCTCCCTTCACGTGTAGAATTAATATGAAGAAACACTTAAGCCTCCTTCACGTGTAGAATTAATATGAAGAAACACTTAAGCCTCCCTTCACGTGTAGAATTAATATGAAGAAACACTTAAGCCTCCCTTCACGTGTAGAATTAATATGAAGAAACACTTAAGCCTCCCTTCACGTGTAGAATTAATATGAAGAAACACTTAAGCCTCCCTTCACGTGTAGAATTAATATGAAGAAACACTTAAGCCTCCCTTCACGTGTAGAATTAATATGAAGAAACACTTAAGCCTCCCTTCACTATAATTGCTGGGACTTGATTAAGACATTTTAAATGTTGTTCACACAATTTGCATACATGTCCTCGACTGACTCCAAAGAATGAGAATTGAAAACCGGTTAACCTCTATTTTGTTATTTTCTTCTTTATTGTTGTTGTTTCAATTCATCTCTTTAAAGTGATTTAGTTTTCTTATCCTTGAATTCCATCCCCCTGTTAAGATTAACTTTTTATGGTTGATACTGCAGGCTCTTTAGATCCATTCATGTTTTTCAATGTTTTAAATATTCATGATGAACCCACTTTTTTTTTTAATCTCCAGTAACAAATCTTCCTAAACTGCAAGAAGGCAGAATACATGGCTGTTAGCAAAAGGGACATCCCAACATTCAAATTACAAATTGGAGATACCAAAATCAAACAAATACAACAATTTAAATATCTGGGAAGTGTTTTAACAGAGAATAGAAAGTATGACATTGAAATCCGTAGATACATTGTTGCCTTCCAAAAACTCAACAAAGTATAAAGAAACAAGGAAGATTTTATTGGAAACAATACTGTTATATAATATCAGTCCTCCTCAACAATCTGGACAATCTCTGCACAGATGAAGAAGAAACTTGAAGCAGCAGAAATGTGGTTCTATGGAAGGGTGCTGAGAATACCATGGAATGAACATGTGAGCAACAATGAAGTTTTAGAGAAAATGGAGACAAAAAGGACACTTATACTTAATATCATGAAGAGACAGTTGAAATTTCCAGGACACATAATGAGGAAGGAAGGCTTAGAAAATTTGATATTGACAGGAGATATTGAAGGCAAGAGGAAGAGAGGAAAACCTAGTAAGCTTGAGTAAATGGATAGCAGAACAGTCAAATTCACTTTTCTTGAGTTTCACAAACAATTTGCAATACATACTGCTTCCAACCAAACCATCTCCATAGACTTCATCAGTCACCTTCTCTTATATTGCTATCTTGCCCAAATTTAAAAGGAACAAGAAGTGTTTTGTCTGACACCATTTTTTCCCCTGGACTCTGGATGCAGAACATTCAAAATGAGTTTTCAACTGGATATTATGTCTTTTGTTTTTAAAAATGTGGACTCTGTGAAATTTTGGATACATCTAATATATTGCATATGTGAATGAATGTTTAACACAAACATGATATGAAAATGATGGAAGTTAATTAATCATTCAAAAAGAAACAAGTGGCAGTGTGGCATGTATATCTTTTGTGCCACTTTTTTTTTTTTTTTTTTTTTTTGGACAATGGTGGCAGTAAATAACATGAATCAACTACAAGCTTTGACTAATCTGAATTGGAATCAAACATCTTCTGAAAAATGGAATCTTTAATAGAAGAAATGGGAATGATTGGCAGGTTGAAGCTTTTTTGGCAGGGGTTATGATCATGATGTGTTTCAGGTGAGTTATGAGATGAAATTCTTGTGATGACAGATTCAAAACATAAATCAAAAACACATTCATTTTTTTTGTTTAATTTTTCTTTACATCCTATTTTTGTTGCATTTATTGAAAAATAAGCAAAAAATCAATAATGAAAACACAAATTCTGACATCTTAAGACGCTTTTCTTTACTATAGGTATAAATTGGATAAGGAGAATTGGCTATATGCCTAAATTTGAAATAAGTTTGGTGAAGGGAGGCATGGTGGAGTAATTGATAGCGGCTCGGAATGAGGAATCGGAGAGCTGAGTTCGAATTCCAGTCGAATCCATTACATTCACTTATGTGCTAATACCCTTGGGAAAGGTATATATCCTCTTCTCTCCCCACCCTCCAGCTATGGGTAAATAGCAGGACAAACTGGGTTCTATAGCATTGGATGGCAACTGGTCTACCACGGAAAGAAATGGCAACTTACTACAGGGAAAAAATCTACCTTGTCAGTCATGTATCAAAAGATACATGATTGCCTAAGCATGTATCATGTATGGCACATAACTGACTGACAGATCCTTAGGATCAAATGAGATAGGCTCTCAATGATAAGGTATGCAAATTTTGTTGAGGGATACTTATTTTCTGATTAATGCTGCTTGCTTAGAATGTAAAAATGATCTGAGTGTGTTGGTAAAAGGAACAAATATAAGATGAAGGATAAATTAGTCAAAATGCTAAAATTAGTCAAAATGCTAAAATTAAAAAAAGTTTGGATAACTTAAGTGTAAGTCACATGTTGTGATATTTTTATTCTTGTTAAATTGAAACCGTTATTGCCTCAACCAAAAACTTTTCTCTCTCATACAAGGATGAATGAATAAGTTTATAGCCTGTGTATTAAGAGATGCAATTGTTTGACAGTGCTTTCACACCACTGTGACCACATTTTCCTCTTTCACCGACAAAGGTTTGTTCATACTTGACACCAAAATGATAATACCTCCCTGGCCTTATATACTCATTGTAGTAAGTATAAATCCATTCTAATTGGTCAATAAGAAAGCATCAATATTCCTATATAGATTAGTATATACTACAGTTGCTATACAAATTTGTCAATGGTATCATCTGTACAAATCAACCACATTTCTCCAGATAAAATTGTATTGAAAGACAATATCTTTTTACAATGATATTCACTCTGTGCAAGGTCCAAGAGCCACTCAAGGTACAGCTTAGAGCAAGCTGCCACTATACAAAGAATATAACTGTAACACTAGAGAAAATAGCTTACCTCCTGGATGAAAATGGATTCTCACATGTAAAATATTCCCCAAAAGAAAATAGCAGCTTTACAAGTTGTATATTTAAAAATGATAGCACTCAAAGTTGGATACTTTCATGACAATCTCTTTCCACCTATGCAAATTTGAATTGTCACTCAATCTATAAAAAGTTCTTAAAGAGGCAACAGAGAGAGAGCGTGACTGTGGTAACAAACAGGAGACATGTGTTCTTGGATTGTTTGACATGTTACTCTGCTGGTTGAAAGAAACGGATCAAGGGACCTTATTACAAACCAGAAGAAACTGACTACAATATACAAAAAAAATTACAGACATTACAGACCAAAAAACTTGCATATACATTTGGCAGATTATATAGTAAGATATTTTCTTATGTTCAAAAGAAAGATTTAGTAATATACAATTTTGATAGTTATTGATATATATATATAAAAAAAATATTTCTTTATTCATCCAGTAAGGATATTCAGCTTTACAATATATATTCCAAGAATTTCCAAATTTAAGTCTTCTGTTTTTATGTTCAGAAAGAAAAGTTTGGTCACTGGGTATTAACCAAATCGGCCAATAGATGAAAAGTACACAAGTAGGGGAGACTGATTGAATTCAGACTGATTCTATTTGGCTGCCTTTGGGTAAAGAGCAATGCACTCTGGGAGTTCTTGGCGGTAGTTTGCTAATAAGCTCAGCAATGTCTAGCTGGTGGCTCTTGAGTAATAAGTGGCTAAATGTAGTCAGTCTGGCCATTAGAGAATAATTGTGGCAGTTAAGACAAGAATTAGAGATAACAAAACAAATACGTAGTTGTTTAAATATATGCCTGTGATGGAGGAGGAAGTGCTCACAATCCTAGAAACTGAGATATGGTTAGTCATGAATAATAAAATGAAAGTTGTTATAAAAGGACATTTTTCATTGTTTTAAAACTTTTGTATGCATCAACTATGTAGAGATTTATATAAATCTATTTATAGATTATTTACATTATTCAGCTTATATATATTATATATTATAGTTATTATTATAGCTTTTGGAAGGCATATTTCACTATCCCAGCATGCATTTGTATATCAATGTCACACTTTCTGTCATCTATTAAAGGGCTTCCCAGAAATGTTGACTTTTGAAAAATATAGGTTTGAAATTTTATAACACTAAACAGCCAGTATTTTACTGTAAGTATAAATAAATTTGAATGATCTTAATTTCATACCTATAAATAGCTGTCTATATCTCTGAGATGAGGTATTTTGATTATTTACATTATTTAGACTGTTATCCTCATCTTCATTGCCATATTCACAATGTTTCAGCCACTGTATGCTCCAGCCTTCTTCAGGTGATTGGAATTTCAAACCGAGCCCTTTATTTCGTCCACTGGAGTACATTGTTCTAGTTTCATGTGACATACTCCTTCCAGATAGCTCAGTTCTCCAAGTTTTTTGGCTCACCACTGCCCAGTTGATAAAGGCGTTGGTTAGATCCAGTGACTAGACCCAAAGAGTTGTGAGTTCAATACATGGCATGTGACACTAGAACAGTTTACCCCAGTTGACGAAATAAAGGGTTAGGTTTGAAATTCCAATCACCTGAAGAAGGCCAGAGCATACAAAAAGTTGAATCCATTACATTCACTTACATGCTAATACCCTTGGGAAAGGTATGGATCCTCTTCTTCTCCCTCCAGCTATGTGTAATTAGCAGGACAGACTGGGTTCTATAGACTTGGATGACAACTGGTCTAGGAGAAGGACAACTCTGAATTCAAAATCTGTGGGGGTCGTTTGGTGACCTTGTGGTATGTAATCCACCATGTCTCTGCATTCAGCCCTTCAAAAAATAGGTTTGGTTTTGCAGAAGGCCTTCACCACTATCATCAAATCATATGTGCTGGTGTCTGGGCTGTCAGTTCTTAGGAACTGAGCTGTTTGACCCTCATACATTGAATATGATGGGAGAGTTCATCATTTCTATAGCATTGCATAATACTGCAATATGCAAAAAACAATTAGAAAACTTTGTTATAAATGAAATTTTGTGTTATTTATAAAATTCTGAGGCAAAAAAGTATTCGTACAAAATATGTCTTTAATCTCAAAAGGCTAAAATTACCTTTATTTGCATAATTCTTTGTATGATTTTGCGAGATTCTTCCAATTGAACTATTTGGGCGTAATTCAAGGACTCACATTTGGAGAAAAGACAGCACAGTCTTTGACCTGAAGAACACAATCCCAACAGTGAAACTTAGGGGTAGCAATATCATGGTTTGGGGATGTTTTTCTGCTAATGGTATGGGTAATTTAGAGATAATAGATGGTTGAATGAATTCAAAAATACACCAAGATGTTTGGGACTCTAATTTGTTTGGGTCGGTAGTAAAACTTGGATTTCCAAATGAATGGGTTTTGCAACAAGATAATGACCCTAAACATATGGCTAAATCTATAAAGAAAAGGCTTATTGAAAATAATGTCAATACACTAGAATGGCCATCACAGTCTTCAGATTTGAATCCAATAGAGAATTTGTGGTCGTTATTAAAAATTCAAGTTAATAAAAGAGTTCTGAAAAATATTCTGGACCTAAAGAGAATATGCAAAGAATAATGGAGTAAAATATCAATGAAAACTTGTAAATCATTGATTAAAAGCTACAGAAAGAGACTGATTGCTGTTGAATTGAGGAAGGGACATGCTACAAAGTATTAAATAGGTATTATAATTTTGTACAAATACATTTTTCGCCTCCAAATTTTGTTAATTTCATTAATATAACAAATTTTTGTGAATTCATTTTGCATATTGCAGCATTACACCATGTTATACAAATATTGTATGGATTATAAAATTATTTTATAAAATCTATGTTAAATAAAAAAATTCATGGTGTACAAATATTTTTTAAGCCTCACTGTATGTCCTGGTTGTGATGTCTTTCTACAAGAGCCAATCAATGGAAAAAAGACTGAGCCTCACAACCAATGTCCAGAGAGAGAGAGAGAGAGAGAGAGAGAGAGAAAAAAGGACAAGAGAGTTTTGCTGCTCTTTGCAATACGCTCTCCCAAGTGATTATCACTAGTCCCATGGTGGCCTAATGGATTGTCTATTTTGGGTCATAGAAATAAGCATGACATGCAGATTTTAATTTCCATTAAACTCCATAAAGTCAGTGCATTACAATACAGAAAATAATTTCCAAATAAATAAGGAAAACTACTCTATAATTAACATTCAATATACTGGGAGTTAGCATCCTTCAAAAATCAGATAATAGAGATGATCAAAATGTGTGCAAATGTAACTCTTACTCTATTATTATTTAGTTTTAATAAGGGTTGGAAATTGCTTTATTCTTAAAAAGTATTGCCCTAATAAAAGTCTTGCTATGATGTGCCATTTTTGGGGTTGTTACTACAAATGTAACTGTTATACTGTACCTATGGATGATAATGGGTATGTTACAATTCCTATAAATACAGTGGTATATACTGTATGTTGTCTTCACTTGAGATTCCTTTGTGATTCACCTTGATTCACATCTAGCTCACCACTAGCAGTTGATTATTTACTACACACTGCTGGCGAATCTTGTATGTTGTTCCTGTTATAAATATTATTGTTCCATTTCCAACCTTCACTTTGGTTATTCTTATTCAGTAACCTTTTCCTAGGTTACTGAATAAGAATAACCAAAATGAAGAAATAAGAATAACCAAACTTGCATATGGAAATTAGATCATTATAATATAGGTACTATAGTACTTTAGATTTATGTTTCATTTCTGACATTAAAACATTAAGGTTTATTTATAAATGAGGTAAAATTTGTCTGAAATACTTTTGAGTATAAATTTTTGTCAATATGTTTTTTCTCTGTGTTCCTGTCATAGTAATCTTCTCATAATTTTTATTTCAGAAGTGTTTTAGTAATATTTTCAAAATCTGAACAAGACATAAATTATAGACTAAATGGTTATTGATAAAACACTTATCTTTCTATTCTTGCTTGACACAATAAGAAGTCATTTTTGAAGAAGATTGTCACTGGCAACAGACAATAATAAGCTTAATAAACAGATTTATCATGAGAAACCAAAATAAAGCAAAATCATGACTCAATCTAGAGCAATCTTCAACATTTCAAACTAAATAGGATATTTTTCCAAGAGGGATATTCTGATTTCAAGTGTATATTTCAATATTTCCCAAATTCAAGTCTGTTGTTATTTATTACTAAGAGACTCAGTGAGAAAAGTTTGTTCATTAAATAAAACCTCAAGGTACCCTTAAATTTTACTAAAGTTTTAAGCTTTTCAAACTTAGTAATTTATTTAAATTTATTTATTGACTATTTGCTATGTTGTGTTTATTTGAGTTATTGCCTATGGACTTTTTACTTGGCCATAAAGATATTGTAAAAGCAATCAAGTAACTCATTATTTCCAACTAATGACTCTCTTACACGGAGTAATAATAAAACAAAAAAGAACCAATGCATTTTCCAGATTGTCATATTTTTATGAACTATCTTTGATATCAGTATTCTTAAGCACTATATCTAATATAGGTATTTATTTAACTTTTTCTGTTACCAAGCCAAACAGCAAGTAGGAGAGTTATACCACACTTCCAAGGAGGAAGGAGAACTTGCTTGCCTTTAAAACCTAGCATTTGAAATCCTGGAATTTTTACCACCAATGAGAAATGTACAAACTACCCTACTTAATCTGCCAGAGAAAGCCCCACAATTTCAGTACACACACACACACACATATATATATAAGGTGAAACCAAAGTAATAGGTAAATTAATAATATTGCACCATGCACAGCATCTTCATATCAGGGAGGTGCTGAAAAGTTCTTACAAATACTTATAAAGCTCATTTGGCCTGATTTTAGGTAGAGGGTCAGCTATTACCACTAGTACTGGTGATAAATATAAAAGTACCTCTGCTACTGGAGCATGTCCCACAACCTTAATATTAGTACATTTTACAATATGAGTATTTCTCTCTAGAATTTATTTTACACAGCTATAAATCTACCATCCATTCATGCTTAGAATATTGCTGCCACATTTGGTTTGGTGCCCCTGCTGTTTACCTTAAGATCCTTGATAAAATTCAAGGAAGAATCAGCAATATTACTGGTCCTGATCTGTCAGCTCAGCTTCAGTCACTTTCCCACTGCTGTAAGGTTGCCTCCCTCTTCCTTTTCTATAAATACTTTCATGGTAATTGTTCAGGTGAGCTCTTCGCTAGAGTACCTAGACTTTTTGAAATTAACCATAGTACTAGACTGGTGTTGAGATCTTATCAATGTGTACAGTCAAGCTAGCTTGATGTGGCAATAAATTTTATGGTAACAGTTTCTACTCTCATTTGTGGAACTTCCTTCCAGCTCTATGCTTTCAAGCCAGCTTTAATCTATAAAAATTTAAATGCAATGTCAATCGCTATCTAGTCTTTCTGATTACTCTTTTCATTCCTGCTCATTAGTAATGTTTCTGTTTTTAATTCTTCCACACCCAGTGTATCTTAGTGGCATTACTGCCTTGCTTGGAGTGAAATTGATTTTTTAAAAAATCATATATATATATATATTGTTGGCTCTTATGACCATCAACCTGGAATTATTCCCAGTCCTAGTAAAGTTATTCAACCACTGCTTCAAGGAGATGTCCTTCCCAGGCCTGTGGAAAGTATCGAGTGTATGCCCAGTTTTCAAGAATGCAGATGTGTGATCTTACCCCACCCGATACAGACCCAGTATCATCAGCAAACTTTTTGAGGCCATAATCAATAAAAAGGTTGTCAAGCATCTAGCAAAGAACAGCCTCTTCAGTGTATGGTTTTTGGTCAGCATTATCCACTGTAGATGTCCTAATTACCATCAACTCACAGAATCAGTGAGGCTCTTCTTCCCACAAACTGCTACACTGTGGAACCAACTCCAACACCTTGAGGACCATAGCACTAGATATCTTAAAGGCTTTTGACAAGTTGTGGTATAAAGGCTTACTACACAAACTCTCCAGTTTTAGAATCACTGGAAGGGTCTTTTTGATCATAAAATCCTTCCTAACAGGTAGGTCCATGAAAGTAGTTATCAATGGTTAATCCTCTGGAACCCTAGATATCAATGCAGGCATCCCCCCCAGAGTCACTCCTCAGACCAACCCTCTTTTTGACCTACATAAATGATCTGCCTAAGAATATGCTCAGATCATTTGTAAGCATCTATGCTGATGATGTGACTATATGCGGGCACACCTCTGCAACTCTCAATGGTCAGAGATTGGTGAATGATCTCTCTTCTGATCTTGCACAAATTACCCAATGAAGTAAAAACTGGCTGGTTACATTCCATTATCACCAATCTGACACCAAACTAACACCAATCAGGATGAACAGAGGTCCTCTTAGTGAAGTACCATGCATTGGAAGACTGTTGGGCCTCAAACTCACACCTGACTTGAAGTAGAATATGATCCATTGCTAAGGATGCGGGTAAAATGGTTAGCTCTCTGTACCACCCCAGTATGTACCTGGTTCCTTCTGCTATCCTCTACCTTTACAAGAGCCTGATCAGGCCAAAAATGGAGTACTGTTTTCATATTTGGGTGGGTGCTGCCCAGACCTCACTCTCCAACCTTGATAGAGTTCAAAAGCATCTCCGAGCTCTTGTAGGTGATGAATTATTCTCCACCCTTCAACTTCTCTCCCACAGGCAAAAAGTGGCAAGCCTCTCACTGCTCTACCACTACTTCCATGGAAAGTGTTTGGACAAACTACATTCCCTGGTCCCACCAATTCAAACCTTCACAACAAGAACACACCATGCCATTTACATTGTAGCAAACTACCCATATTTTCTCCGTATTCCATCAGTGAGAAGTTCTTCCTACAAACCACTTCCCTGTGGAACCAATTGGATGTTTCCCCAATTGCTACAATCTTAACCTGTTCAAGGTGAGAGTTAACAATTATCTTCCACTCCTATACACACAAATGGCCCTCAAATGTAACCCTACTCTCTCAAGAGGTCCCAATGCCTTGTAAAGGGTGAACCTTGCTATAAAAAAAATAATACTATTTCAGCTTTGTCTTCTTGATGCTGGTTATGAGGTATTCAAGAGAACTTGTTACTTGTCTGATGTTGTCTGCATCATTTGTGATATGGTGTACAACAGAAATGCCTGAGGTGCTAATATAGCATCTTCTAATGTTTGGATTCTTTGCTGTAATTCTGCTAAAAATGTCCAAGATCCACTGGGATACAGAAAGATTGAGAAGTCCAATGCACACAATAGTCTGATCTTTGATTTCAGGGGGATGTTCTTGTCTTTTCAGATGTCTTTATAGAATGATAAAAAAAAATGATAAAAAAAATAAAATAGGCTTTGTTACTAAAAAAAGAAATGAAACAATTCTTAAATCTTGATGTTACAAAAACTGTGCATAAAAATAAGACAAAAAAAGTTATCTTTTAATCTAAAATTAGAATACCTGAAGCAATTATCATTCACTTGCCAGTTGGAATTACTTTGCTAGTTTTATGATAGTTTGTTTTTTAAGGTTACATTCAATAATTAATAACAAATTCTAAAAATAATGTTGATAAATGCCTGAATGTTACTGAGATGAGGTATTATGATTACTTAAATTATTTACACTATTCAGACTGTTATCCTCATCTTCATTTCCATATTCACAGCATTTTGGCCGTTGTATGCTCTGTGCCATGCATTTTTCAGATGTCTCAGTTATTTCCCTTTAACTCAACTCTCCAAGTTTTGGTATTGAACTAGTCACTGGATCTAACCAACACCTTTATCCACTGGGCCATGTGTCCTTGAGGACATCTGTGTATGAAACTAGAACAATCTACCCCAGTGGACTAAATAAAGGGTTCAGTTCAAGATTCCAATCACCTGAAGAAGGCCAGAACATACAACGGTTGAAACATTGTAAATATGGCAATGAAGATGAGGATAACAGGTCCAAATAATATAAATTACATTTCTTTAATCTCAATTTCAGTTGCTTTTTATTGCAACTTCTCAAATTGTCATTCTATGATTATGAATAAATGACTCAAATTGAAAATAAGACTAAGCCTTTGAAAGACTTGTATTTCCATACCTTTTCTTTCAGAAACTTGTCTTAAAATAATAGCTGCCTTACTGATTAAGCCACAGGAATCTTCTGGCTGCAATCATTCAAATTTAAATATATTGATACGCCTTATTTTCTCCCTGAAAAGTACTTTTTGTTTTCTGTTTCATGTTGCTTTCTTATTTGTCATTGGAAGTGGAAGAACAATAAAGAGGAAAATAAAAACTAGTTAAAATTAATAATGACAATACCTCATTTAAGAAATTCTGGCTAATTAAGACTATTATATCTGCTACTACTTGGTGTAACATACAATATGGCATGGAGAAAATCAGTTAAAGAAGAAAGAATTTGAATTTTTTCTGTGGTCGAATCACTAAAGCATTGTCTATGTCAAGTGTTACAACTTAAAGTCATACTGGAGACTATTTTTTATCCTTGCAGCTTATTTAATAAATGCAAAATGATGAATGTGTTCCAATGAAATACAACAATAATAATGAAATGAGAAACTTGTAAAAATTAATTTTGACAATTAAGGAAAAAGAACAGCTTTTAAATATTACAGTTCAAAATTTTTATTCTTGAATTTGTATTTTAACCAAAGCTGTTAACTTTGTAATTTTTTTTTAACTTCTTTGTTCTGTTAATGATATCACTATAATATTTCAGCCAATCCATTCTACAGCCTTCCATTGTATAAGTGGAAGGCAAGAGGAAAGTTGCTTGACTGTTTTTCTTTCATTTAAATATGGTAATTATTCTATCAAGATTCAGTATTGATATTTTGACTTGGTAAGCTCAGAATGTTTCACCTTTGATCTTGTGGGGAAAAACAAAATATCTTCATCTGCAAACATCAGTGTAGAATGCTCCAGTGTTATGAAAAATGTCATTTACATACTTTGTGTTTTCCACAAAATATATACAAGGTCTATCCAGAATGCATTCAACCTATTTTAATATTTATCACAAGAACTGGTTGCATAACAACCAGTTGGAGAGCATCTTACTGCACATTCTTAAACAAAAATTCTCCTGTAGCTAAATACCAATGAGTAATGTGTGATTGTCACATTCACAACAACCAAGTGAGTAGATTCTTTACATCAGTCCACCTAGTCTAGATGTTGCCAAATTCTGGTTCAAATTGCTACTGAAATGTTTTGTGGGTAGGATTAAGGAGAATGTAACATGGCAGTTGATGGTGATCCCAAAAAGCAAATTTTAAAATTTGTTTTGAAAAATGGAAAAAATGCTAGGATAAATGAATGTGACTCTCATCTTGTAGTCCATTAGGGTTGACTCTCACTGACTGCTCAATGACAGTAACCTTGAGCCAGACCAATTTAAGCTTAGTAAATAATGTAAACACCTATCACAACATGAAGTTTATTTCATATACCCCTTGACAACCCCTTCCCCACAGGCAAAACATCACAAACCTCCAGTTTTGACCTTTGTCACTGAGACCCCTTTATGCCATGTACACATGGATGAATCATCCTCATTCCCTTCACATTCCATTAGTTAGAAAGAAGTTCCACTCAGACAGCTTTTTCCCCAAAAACTGTTACTTTGGGGAACAGACTCCTGAGAGGATGATTTCCTGTTCACTACAATCTTTTCAAGTTTAGGGTTAACTGCTATCTCTCCTACATATCTGCATAAACTGCACTTATTACCTACTCTTACAGCAAAATCATTCACTAACCTTCTAACATGAGTGGCTCTTGAGCCTTGTATTAGGTGAACATTAATAAAAAAAAAATGAGGACCAACTTGCTAATACAGTGAGTTTAATTCCTACTGTGTATTCCTTGTGTCAAAATATGTAAGACATTATAAAATATTCGATGCAGTCATCAGATTTAATCCTATTTGATTTCTCTTTATGTGGATAATTTATTAAGAAAAGTTTATACCATGAGACCCAATGGGACAAAGCTACTGTAGTGAAGCTCTCATTATTTTTATTACTTTGTTTTTCTTTGGATAATTTTTATAATAATACTTTTTTCCTTTTTGCATTTTTTAAAATTATTTCAGTTGAAAATAATTTCATTGCTTTTGTTTTTAATTTTTGTTTATATATTTCTTAGTGTAGTGGAAATATTTTATATTTTATTTTTTATTTTTTATCCATTTCTGAAATGTTTTTCTTTTCTAATTTTTCAAAATATTCAGACATTTATCAACATTATTTTTAGAATTTGTTATTAATTATTGAATATTCCAGATCTGCCTTCTGGAACCACAAATTGTTTTTAATTTCTGAATATTCCAGATCTCTATTCTATCTTCTAGACCACAGCTTGATTTTTCCATGTTGAATATATTAATCTTTATTAAATTCATCAACTTTGATTTAAATAAATTAAAAGTACAGATAAGTTAGACAAACACAAAATTAAATGGGGTTTTATGATTCTCATCCATTTATCCAGTCCTGCAACTATGTTAAGGACCCTGGGGCCCACTACAGCTTCCTCCAATCAATGCCATTGTTGCTACCACCCTCAACATGTTTTGGTAATTTGTTGAGAAGAGAATTCTCTTTACACAAGACCAGCAGTTCATTTATTCCATATTTGTTTCTTTCTTTCCTTCAGCCAAAGCAACCAACTGCAGCAGCAGCAGCAGACTGCCAAGTAATTCTGATCTGGGTTTATTGTCTCTTTGAAGATACTGTTTAGAAAATCTGCAATTGCTTTTGGTAGGCGGATGGCAGGGTATACAGGCAAAAAAATTATAAATATAAAGCAAAATAAATTCCATATGTTGATCCTTCTTGCTTAGTAACTCCTTTTCAAACATCCATGTAACTTTTGGCGGGTAGATAGGTAAACTGCTATCTAGGCTTTGCACAAATAACCTACACATTGAGGTTTGTAAGCTGCCGGTTGAATGAAGCTCCTAAATTGGGTAATGCTTCGGCTGTTTATTTCACAGGTTTTCTTCAGGATTATTTTAGATGAAGATTTTCTGTAGCATTTTATTTTTGATTGTTAAGCAGGGGAAGTGGAGGAGTGTTCAATATTGGGTTAGACAATCTGTTCTGATACAAACAAACGGTCATACAAACGCTTTGGAATTTGCTGTTATGGAATTTCCAAATAGAACTGGGAAAATCAATGAGGTGTATTTTTTTTTATTTGCTTTTTTATGTGAAGAATATTTACAAAATACAGTATTTTACAAGGTAAAAAAGAGGGAGTGCTAGTTTAATGGTAAACAGCATGTAGATTGAAATTAGCAAACAAAGTTCA
This sequence comes from Acanthosepion pharaonis, assembly GCA_903632075.3. Lineage (NCBI taxonomy): Eukaryota > Metazoa > Mollusca > Cephalopoda > Sepiida > Sepiidae > Acanthosepion > Acanthosepion pharaonis. The sequence goes on from CAHIKZ030000876.1 coordinate 446,274, forward strand.
ATCTCTAGCTGTGATATTTGCATTTATTTTACATCAATTTACATTGGATACAGCTATGTTAGTGACCTTTGACCTTATAAGACAGTACAATTTAGCTAAATGTTCACTTGCTATTTGGAGTGCTGTGGTTGCAGTTGCATGCCCTTCAGGGAGTTTGTAAGAATAAACAGTCTCTCTCACATTTTTTTGAATTAAAGTTTCTTTATATTAAACACAAACAGTACATTTTTGACAGCACAAAAAGCAAATATATATCACATTTCCATAGAAACAGAATATTTTTTTAATCATTTCACCCCAAGCAAGGCAATAAAGCCACTAAGCCACAAAAAGCTACTGAATAATAGAGAATATGAGAAAGAAAAAAAAACATTATTAAGAAGCGAGAACAGTAAAAGAACAAGAATTAAGAAGACAGTAGATAACAATTAACATTGCTTTAAAAATTTTTGAAGATCAATGCTGACTGGGAAACAAGAAGCTGGAAAAGAGTTCTACAAGCGAGAAATCCAATAGAAGTGCAAGCATAGAATTTGTGGTTATATCTCACAATTTCAACTGTAAAATGATGAAACCTTGCAGCTAATCTAGAATTGCACTGAAATTCATAAAGTCTAGGTACCATAGAGGAAAGTTCATCAGAATAATTACCATGGAAGTATTTATAGAAAAGGCACAGTACTGTCAGCCATCATCCATGCTAAATTCTAAATACTAAATTTCACCGCAGGTCAAATTTGTCCTCAAAAGCCTGAATAATATACAAGACCTCCTGGTCACTCATAAGTCTATGCTTTGTTGTTAATATGTTGAAATTTGATCAAGCAAAAAAAAAAAAAACATCATTGTTATCAAAGGATGCAACCACTGCAGGTAAATTGCAATATTATTTGGTTTGATTCAATAGCATGTACCACTGTAGAGTCAATTGGTATTATTAGATTTCATTGTAAATAAACTTGTATTTGCATGACTAAATTTGACTGATCTGTCTGGGAAGTGTGAAACAGACTTCTGCAGTTATGAGGGAATTTAAGTATAGCTTGAAGTGGAGGTAGTTGAAAATTACTGTTGAAAAAAAAAAAGATGGTATAACTAATGGTCAGCTTTTTGTTCAACCTTCTTCAAAAAGTATCATTTATAAATATAAGATATTAAACACTAAAAACAAGGTTAAATGGTTAAAAATTAAACTTTATATGGAAGACAGTACGTCAACTACTGGAA
>CAHIKZ030000876.1:452500-537500 GCA_903632075.3 Acanthosepion pharaonis
ATAATAGCCCTATTCTTTCAGTAATGCTTGCATTCATTCCTGACCACTGACAATCCATTTTTTCCTCATTTGCAATACATTCCTATAGTAAAAACATTGCTACAAAATAATAATTATACATATAATAGCCCTATTCTTTTAGTAATGCTTGCATTCATTCCTGACCACTGACAATCCCTTTTTCCTCATTTTCAATGCATTCCTATAGTAAAAATCATTACAAAATGCATTTCTATTATATATAATAGCCCTATTCTATCAGTAATGCTTGCATTCATTCCTGACCACTGACAATCCCTTTTTTCCTCATTTGCAATGCATTCCTATAGTAAAACACTGCTACAAAATAATTTTTATACATATAATAGCCCTATTCTTCAGTAATGCTTGCATTCATTCCTGACCACTGACAATCCCTTTTTCCTCATTTGCAATGCATTCCTATAGTAAAATCATTGCAACAAAATAATAATTATACATATAATAGCCCTATTCTTTTAGTAATGCTTGCATTCATTCCTGACCACTGAAAATCCTTTTTTCCTCATTTGCAATGCATTCCTATAGTAAAAACATTGCAATACAAAATAATAATTATACATATAATAGCCCTATTCTATCAGTAATGCTTGCATTCATTCCTGACCACTGACAATCCCTTTTTTCCTCATTTTCAATGCATTCCTATAGTAAAAACATTGCTACAAAATAATAATTATACATATAATAGCCCTATTCTATCAGTAATGCTTGCATTCATTCCTGACCACTGACAATCCCTTTTTCCTCATTTGCAATACATTCCTATAGTAAAACATTGCAATGCAAAATAATAATTATACATATAATAGCCCTATTCTTTCAGTAATGCTTGCATTCATTCCTGACCACTGACAATCCCTTTTTTCCTCATTTGCAATGCATTCCTATAGTAAAAACACTGCTACAAAATAATAATTATACATATAATAGCCCTATTCTTTCAGTAATGCTTGCATTCATTCCTGACCACTGACAATCCCTTTTTTCCTCATTTGCAATGCATTCCTATAGTAAAACATTGCAACAAAATAATAATTATACATATAATAGCCCTATTCTTTTAGTAATGCTTGCATTCATTCCTGACCACTGACAATCCCTTTTTTCCTCATTTTCCAATGCATTCCTATAGTAAAATCATTGCAACAAATTAATAATTATACATATAATAGCCCTATTCTTTCAGTAATGCTTGCATTCATTCCTGACCACTGACAATCCCTTTTTTCCTCATTTGCAATGCATTCCTATAGTAAAACACATTACAAAATAATAATTATACATATAATAGCCCTATTCTTTTAGTAATGCTTGCATTCATTCCTGACCACTGACAATCCCTTTTTTTTCCTCATTTGCAATGCATTCCTATAGTAAAACATTGCTACAAAATAATAATTATACATATAATAGCCCTATTCTTTCAGTAATGCTTGCATTCATTCCTGACCACTGACAATCCCTTTTTTCCTCATTTCAATGCATTCCTATAGTAAAACACTGCTACAAAATAATAATTATACATATAATAGCCCTATTCTTTTAGTAATGCTTGCATTCATTCCTGACCACTGACAATCCCTTTTTTCCTCATTTCCAATGCATTCCTATAGTAAAACACTGCTACAAATTAATAATTATACATATAATAGCCCTATTCTATCAGTAATGCTTGCATTCATTCCTGACCACTGACAATCCCTTTTTCCTCATTTTCAATGCATTCCTATAGTAAAAACACTGCAACAAAATAATAATTATACATATAATAGCCCTATTCTTTTAGTAATGCTTGCATTCATTCCTGACCACTGACAATCCCTTTTTTCCTCATTTGCAATGCATTCCTATAGTAAAACACTGCTACAAAATAATAATTATACATATAATAGCCCTATTCTTTTAGTAATGCTTGCATTCATTCCTGACCACTGACAATCCCTTTTTTCCTCATTTTCAATGCATTCTTATAGTAAAACACTGCTACAAAATAATAATTATACATATAATAGCCCTATTCTTTTAGTAATGCTCACATTCATTCCTGACCACTGACAATCCCTTTTCTCCTCATTTTCAATGCATTCTTATAGTAAAACACTGCTACAAAATAATAATTATACATATAATAGCCCTATTCTTTTAGTAATGCTTGCATTCATTCCTGACCACTGACAATCCCTTTTTTCCTCATTTGCAATGCATTCCTATAGTAAAACATTACAAAATAATAATTATACATATAATAGCCCTATTCTTTTAGTAATGCTTGCATTCATTCCTGACCACTGACAATCCCTTTTTTTCCTCATTTCCAATGCATTCCTATAGTAAAAACACTGCTACAAAATAATAATTATACATATAATAGCCCTATTCTTTTAGTAATGCTTGCATTCATTCCTGACCACTGACAATCCCTTTTTTCCTCATTTCAATGCATTCCTATAGTAAAAACACTGCTACAAAATAATAATTATACATATAATAGCCCTATTCTTTTAGTAATGCTTGCATTCATTCCTGACCACTGACAATCCCTTTTTTCCTCATTTTCAATGCATTCCTATAGTAAACACTGCTACAAAATAATAATTATACATATAATAGCCCTATTCTTTCAGTAATGCTTGCATTCATTCCTGACCACTGACAATCCCTTTTTTCCTCATTTGCAATGCATTCCTATATAAAAACACTGCTACAAAATAATAATTATACATATAATAGACCCTATTCTTTCAGTAATGCTTGCATTCATTCCTGACCACTGACAATCCCTTTTTTCCTCATTTCCAATGCATTCCTATAGTAAAACACTGCTACAAAATAATAATTATACATATAATAGCCCTATTCTTTTAGTAATGCTTGCATTCATTCCTGACCACTGACAATCCCTTTTTTTCCTCATTTCCAATGCATTCCTATAGTAAAACATTGCTACAAAATAATAATTATACATATAATAGCCCTATTCTTTTAGTAATGCTTGCATTCATTCCTGACCACTGACAATCCCTTTTTTCCTCATTTCCAATGCATTCCTATAGTAAAAAATCATTACAAAATAATAATTATACATATAATAGCCCTATTCTTTTAGTAATGCTTGCATTCATTCCTGACCACTGACAATCCCTTTTTTCCTCATTTCAATGCATTCCTATAGTAAAAACACATTACAAAATAATAATTATACATATAATAGCCCTATTCTATTTAGTAATGCTTGCATTCATTCCTGACCACTGACAATCCTTTTTTTCCTCATTTGCAATGCATTCCTATAGTAAAAACTGCTACAAAATAATAATTATACATATAATTTTTCCCCTATTTTATCAGTAATGCTTGCATTCATTCCTGACCACTGACAATCCTTTTTTTCCTCATTTGCAATGCATTCCTATAGTAAAACACTGCTACAAAATAATAATTATACATATAATAGCCCTATTCTTTTAGTAATGCTTGCATTCATTCCTGACCACTGACAATCCCTTTTTTCCTCATTTGCAATGCATTCCTATAGTAAAACACTGCTACAAAATAATAATTATACATATAATAGCCCTATTCTTTTAGTAATGCTTGCATTCATTCCTGACCACTGACAATCCCTTTTTTCCTCATTTGCAATGCATTCCTATAGTAAAACACTGCTACAAAATAATAATTATACATATAATAGCCCTATTCTTTCAGTAATGCTTGCATTCATTCCTGACCACTGACAATCCCTTTTTTCCTCATTTTCCAATGCATTCCTATAGTAAAACACTTACAAAATAATAATTATACATATAATAGCCCTATTCTTTTAGTAATGCTTGCATTCATTCCTGACCACTGACAATCCCTTTTTTCCTCATTTCCAATGCATTCCTATAGTAAAAACACTTACAAAAAATAATAATTATACATATAATAGCCCTATTCTTTTAGTAATGCTTGCATTCATTCCTGACCACTGACAATCCCTTTTTTCCTCATTTCCAATGCATTCCTATAGTAAAACACTGCTACAAAATAATAATTATACATATAATAGCCCTATTCTTTTAGTAATGCTTGCATTCATTCCTGACCACTGACAATCCCTTTTTTCCTCATTTCCAATGCATTCCTATAGTAAAACACTGCTACAAAATAATAATTATACATATAATAGCCCTATTCTTTTAGTAATGCTTGCATTCATTCCTGACCACTGACAATCCCTTTTTTCCTCATTTCCAATGCATTCCTATAGTAAAACACTGCTACAAAATAATAATTATACATATAATAGCCCTATTCTTTTAGTAATGCTTGCATTCATTCCTGACCACTGACAATCCCTTTTTTCCTCATTTGCAATGCATTCCTATAGTAAACACTGCTACAAAATAATAATTATACATATAATAGCCCTATTCTTTTAGTAATGCTTGCATTCATTCCTGACCACTGACAATCCCTTTTTTCCTCATTTGCAATGCATTCCTATAGTAAAAACACTGCTACAAAATAATAATTATACATATAATAGCCCTATTCTTTTAGTAATGCTTGCATTCATTCCTGACCACTGACAATCCTTTTTTCCTCATTTGCAATGCATTCCTATAGTAAAAACACTGCTACAAAATAATAATTATACATATAATAGCCCTATTCTATCAGTAATGCTTGCATTCATTCCTGACCACTGACAATCCCTTTTTTCCTCATTTCAATGCATTCCTATAGTAAAAACACTGCAACAAAATAATAATTATACATATAATAGCCCTATTCTTTTAGTAATGCTTGCATTCATTCCTGACCACTGACAATCCCTTTTTCCTCATTTCCAATGCATTCCTATAGTAAAACATCATTACAAAAATAATAATTATACATATAATAGCCCTATTCTTTTAGTAATGCTTGCATTCATTCCTGACCACTGACAATCCCTTTTTCCTCATTTGCAATGCATTCCTATAGTAAAACATGCTACAAAATAATAATTATACATATAATAGCCCTATTCTTTTAGTAATGCATTCATTCCTGACCACTGACAATCCTTTTTTCCTCATTTGCAATGCATTCCTATAGTAAAATCATTGCTACAAAATAATAATTATACATATCCCTATTCTTTCAGTAATGCTTGCATTCATTCCTGACCACTGACAATCCCTTTTTTCCTCATTTCCAATGCATTCCTATAGTAAAACACTGCTACAAAATAATAATTATACATATAATAGCCCTATTCTATTTTAGTAATGCTTGCATTCATTCCTGACCACTGACAATCCCTTTTTTCCTCATTTGCAATGCATTCCTATAGTAAAACACTGCTACAAAATAATAATTATACATATAATAGCCCTATTCTTTTAGTAATGCTTGCATTCATTCCTGACCACTGACAATCCCTTTTTCCTCATTTGCAATGCATTCCTATAGTAAAACACTGCTACAAAATAATAATTATACATATAATAGCCCTATTCTTTTAGTAATGCTTGCATTCATTCCTGACCACTGACAATCCCTTTTTTCCTCATTTGCAATGCATTCCTATAGTAAAACACTGCTACAAAATAATAATTATACATATAATAGCCCTATTCTTTTAGTAATGCTTGCATTCATTCCTGACCACTGACAATCCCTTTTTTCCTCATTTGCAATGCATTCCTATAGTAAAACACTGCTACAAAATAATAATTATACATATAATAGCCCTATTCTTTTAGTAATGCTTGCATTCATTCCTGACCACTGACAATCCCTTTTTTCCTCATTTGCAATGCATTCCTATAGTAAAACACTGCTACAAAATAATAATTATACATATAATAGCCCTATTCTTTTAGTAATGCTTGCATTCATTCCTGACCACTGACAATCCCTTTTTCCTCATTTGCAATGCATTCCTATAGTAAAACACTGCATTTTACAAAATAATAATTATACATATAATTTTAGTAATGCTTGCATTCATTCCTGACCACTGACAATCATTTTTTTCCTCATTTCCAATGCATTCCTATAGTAAAACACATTACAAAATAATAATTATACATATAATAGCCCTATTCTTTTCAGTAATGCTTGCATTCATTCCTGACCACTGACAATCCCTTTTTTCCTCATTTGCAATGCATTCCTATAGTAAAACACTGCTACAAAATAATAATTATACATATAATAGCCCTATTCTTTTAGTAATGCTTGCATTCATTCCTGACCACTGACAATCCCTTTTTTCCTCATTTCCAATGCATTCCTATAGTAAAACACTGCTACAAAATAATAATTATACATATAATAGCCCTATTCTTTTAGTAATGCTTGCATTCATTCCTGACCACTGACAATCCCTTTTTTCCTCATTTGCAATGCATTCCTATTTAAAACACTGCTACAAAATAATAATTATACATATAATAGCCCTATTCTTTTAGTAATGCTTGCATTCATTCCTGACCACTGACAATCCCTTTTTCCTCATTTGCAATACATTCCTATAGTAAAAACACTGCTACAAAATAATAATTATACATATAATAGCCCTATTCTTTTAGTAATGCTTGCATTCATTCCTGACCACTGACAATCCCTTTTTTCCTCATTTGCAATACATTCCTATAGTAAAACACTGCTACAAAATAATAATTATACATATAATAGCCCTATTCTTTTAGTAATGCTTGCATTCATTCCTAACCACTGACAATCCATTTTTCCTCATTTGCAATAGATTCCTATTTTAAAACACTGCTACAAAATAATAATTATACATATAATAGCCCTATTCTTTTAGTAATGCTTGCATTCATTCCTGACCACTGACAATACCTTTTTTCCTCATTTACAATGCATTCCTATAGTAAAACACTGCTACAAAATAATAATTATACATATAATAGCCCTATTCTTTTAGTAATGCTTGCATTCATTCCTGACCACTGACAATCCCTTTTTTCCTCATTTGCAATACATTCCTATAGGAAAACACTGCTACAAAATAATAATTATACATATAATAGCCCTATTCTTTTAGTAATACTTGCATTTATTCCTGACCACTGACAATTCCTTTTTTTCCCCTTATTTGCAATGCATTTCTATTGTAATCCTGTTCTTTCAATGATAAGGCTGTTATATATCAAAGTGATTGATTAAAGAATGTACAGTCCTATATGGCTTTTTCCTTTCTACTGATACTATTTAGCACATTAAAACCTTCTCTCTTATTAATTAAAGAATAGATAATCACAAACTGTTAATCTCCTCCTTACTCAAGAGACACCGTGAAGGATACTGCATAGAACCTAGTACTCTCCTTGATCCTAGGATTAACTATTAGCATAGATCAATAAATAAATGTCATTTTTTGTTCTTAGATCATTTGAAAAATCAGCTGATGTTAATTACAAGTCATATGTAATTAATCATCTTCTATGACACTTGAAAGTTGGTTGAAATATTTGTTCATCTTTTATCATTTTTATTTAAGTATGCTAAGTATTTTGTAACAGCTTGGTTTAGGGTTGGTTTGCATTTTCAATTAAACAGAATGTTCATCAGTTCCATTTCTTACAGCTGTGAAGCTTCCCAAGTTAGTCAAAGAATTTTGAAAAGGAAGGATTCCATATTTCAGTCTGTCTGTTTGTTCAACTATTAAGCTTTTTTTTTCCTTTTTTTTATCTAGGATCAGAGCATAGTATCTATCCAATCTTTCTGTTCTAAAATCAGTTATGCTTACCCACCAAGAATTAGTCCATAGTATTAATTCTACTTGTTTTTTTAGTCATTCTACTCCAAGCAAGCAATAAAGCCACTAAGACACAAGGGGTTATTGAGTGTGAGAGAATATGAGAAAAAAAACAGGATTAAGGAGAGAGAACAATATAAGAACCATTATAAAGACAGAAAGTAACAATTGTCATTGCATTTCAATTTTTGAAGATCAAAGTTGACCAGCAAACAAGTAATTTGTATTTACAACCATGATGCTTCTTTAGGATCAAAATATAGTATCTGTTCAATCCCCAGCTCTTCTGAGCTAGAATCAGTTAAGTTTATAGAGTATTATTCTACTTGTTTCTATGAATGGCTGTTATGCTTTTCTACCTAAGATCAGAGTGTAGTTTCTGCTCATTTCCTGACCCTTCTGACCCGGAATCAGTGATGCTTTCTGATAGAATCTATAATATTATTCTACTTAGTTGTATGTATGACTATTATGCTCATTAAGATCAAAGTGTGGTATCTGCCCAATCCTCATTTCTGAGCTAGTTTTGTATAGTCACCAGAAATGTTCAATTAAAAATTTTTTAAATGTATAAAATTTTTACAAATTTCTGTTTTTATTCACACTCAGAATATTAAAATATTATTTATCTTTATAATTACAGATTACAAAGCTGATATTGCTTGCTTCTTTAACGGCTTCCATCAAGGTAAGGAAATATTTAAAAAAAAATAATTCTCTCACCTATGGTACCAGCTCAATTGTCCAATTACCATAATAACAGTAAAGAGCATGTACTTCAATTTTAGATTCTATGAAATAAGCTTGAAACATAGTTTTCAATGTAGTATTGCACTGTACCCTTAGGAATAAGGTAAATTAAAATGATAAAAGCTCATATTAGTCATTACCTTATTAAAAAAAACATTGGGCAAAAATTGACCAAGCAGTGCTACTTTTGGTTGAAATTTATACAATCTTTTTATTCAAACAATTTTTCATGAAAATAAATTTCTCAACTCCACTCTTATAGCTCTCTTCAGTATTGGTGTGGATTTCCTTCCTAACCTTTTGTTTGAAGTTGTGTGGAACATCAACATCTTTATTATGTCATTATTTTCTCTTCAAGTTACATTTTAATTGTTGCTGTTGTTGAAAATGGACCAGCAGTTTGTGTCTTCTTGGACTCACATTTATATTGAATCAATTTCTATATCAACTGCTAAGAAACTTAATTCATCATGTTATTCCAAACAGTTCTTGTCATCAGAATTTATCTTGCACATTTATAAAGCTAACATTGGTTCATGTGTTGAATATTGCTGCTGCCATATCTGGTCTAGTGCTACTACTATATCTCTCAAGATTCTTGACAAAATCCAAAGAAGGTAATTGATCCTGAACTGGCACCAACATGACATGGCTACCCTTTTTCTTTTCTACAAATATTTTCATGGCAATTATTCTGATGAGCTATTTTTCTTAGTGCCATGACTACATGAATTTAAGCATGCTACTAGATTGGCAACTAGGTCCCACCTGTTTACTGTCGAACTAGTTAGATGCAACCATAAGTTCTTTTCTAATAGTTTCTTTTATCACACTTCTTGCCTGTGGAACTCTCTTCTTACTTGCTTCCCTGCCACTTAGAATCTTCAAAAATTTAAATGCAATGTCAGTCACCATCTTGTGTCTTCCTGTTACTTTATTATCCTTTTCCTCACCTATCCTCACTAAAGTCATCTTATTCACTTCCACTCCTTGTAGCCCTCTGAATTCTAGTGGTATTATTGCTTTGCTTGGGGTGAGATAATTAAAAAAGAGTCCTCAAGTGATGTGGTTTCTTTTATTTGGTAGTTTTTTTGGTTTGTAATTCTGGAGCACCAGTCCATGTGTTTTGAAGAAGGACTCTTCACAGTATTTAGTATTGTTGAAGTTATTGCTATTATTGAGATTTACAAACTCTATGTTTCATTCAATTTCATAAACCAATCAATGAAATTTGAATAATCTGATTTGTTTGGGAAAATACTTTGATAAAAACCCTACTTTGCAGTTTAATGATTTCTTTAATTTAAGTTTATGGGACTTCATAATAAACAATATTTTTCAAGAAAATTTATTTTTTCCTTTTTCTTTTTTAAGAGTGAAGAATAAATTTCTTATTCTTGAGCATGCAACATGCAACTGGCCATACATAAATATTTCTTTCTGAAGTCAAATTTCGAGTTTTTGAAGTATTTAGCCCTGTGATTTGTTTATAGTTCTTGCAAACACAGGGTGAACTGGAAAATTGATTCTTGTATATATAAAAACTTAAAGAAAAAATATGTAAAAAATATTATTGCATTTTTATTAAATAAGTATTTGTCATTTTAATCAGTAAATTATTTCTAAAATAGTGGGAGTATTTTGTATGTTAAATAATAAAACTTTTAATTCTTCCAAAAAGTGAATGAAAATTTATTGTACATTTGCTTCAGTTTCTGTCTGTAATAATTGACAAAATATATACAGCAAATAAATGACCTACATAGAAATTGACCTTATCTTTTTCTTCTCAGTAATAGCATGACAGTAGTGAGACAAAGAGTTGGATTCATGCCTTTTAGAAGAATAACTGTATAAAAATGACATCAGCATTTAGAATTCAAACTTAGTATAATAAAAGTTTACTTTTCAAAATAATATAAATTTTGACAATTTAAATCTTCTAAAATATATTCCAAAATACCTTTAAATTTTGTCCTTTGAAAGATAATTAAATATCAATTTATTTTTTATATACAACAACTCAGTAACATACACATACGTTATACCTACAACAACTCCATTCTGTCAGTAATCCTTGTATTAATTCCTATGTATTTGCATTTCTTTTCTTTTCGTTTTTCAATGTCCATTATAGACTATTGAATCTCACAAAAGCAAAGTTTATATAAAACCTATGAAATTCGGTATTGAATCATAGATTTTTTCCTATCTCCTCTAAGTATTAGTTTGTGCAGAAAATGCTTAATGATATGTAATAGCTTGGTTGAATAAGAGTAGTAATTAGGAACATTTTGGTTTGTTGATATTAATAAAGAAAGTGAAGACCTTATTTACATATACTTGGTTAAAATGCAGTTGGTGCTCACATACAACCAATTATTTATATTATTTATAGTCGGACTAATGTACTCATCTTTGTTTTTATTTTCACGATATTTTGGCTGTTGCGCTCTTTGGTTTTCTTCAGTTGATCTAGATACTCTTCAAGGAATTTTGAACTGAACCTAATCTAGATTGTTTACATTCCACTGTCTCTGTCTAAGGATATCTTGTTATATTGTTTTTATTACTGCTCAGTGATTGCTAGTCCTGTTTTCACTGTGTTTGATTTTGTACTACCCAGCTCAGGAATTGAACTCACAACTACTATGCCAACATATTCACAAACTAACACTTTAATCACCTAGGCTAGAACATGGAGCCTTAAACCTAATGCTCTTATTACCTCCCCTGCTTTTGTAGCCTTGCAGTTAAACTTGGTTCTCTCAGCTGTTGTTTCTCTTTTCTTTTTCTTTTCTTTCTTTCTTAGGGGTTTAGTTAAAAATTCCCTGAATGTTAACTGGATCAATAGACACTCTAAAGAAAACTAGAGATCATAACAAACAAAAGTTTGTACAAATAATACCAAAGACGTTAGTCTAAGTAAATAATGAAGACTCACCCTTGAAATTCAGACAGAAATACAACTAATTGTTGTTTGATTTTGATTTTCCCTCAGTACAGCTTGTGTTAATAGAAATATGGTCATTACTCAAATGATTATATTTCCAATAATGCAAGGACATTCAAAATAAAAGTTTTAATATATTTGTTTAATAAATCCTAACCATGATATCATTCATTGCATAAACAACTAGGGTATTTGTAATGGTACCGATAATATTAACTGTTTTATTTTATGAAAACATTCTGGGATTCATTAACCAAGCAGTCAGTGCTACTTTCAATTGAAATTTATAAAACTCTTTTCATGAAAATAGGTTTCTCAAGTTCAGTAGCTGTTATTGCTCTTTCTAGTATTGATTTTGTTTTCCTTCTTCACCTTTTATTTGTAGTAGTGTAGAATATCAACATCTTAATTATGTCATTATTTTCACTATGAGTTAGATGTGATACCCATTTTAATTGTTGTTGAAAGTCCTCAAGTGATGTGGTTTCTGTTATTTGGTACAGTTCTTTGCAATTCTGTAAATGATTCCCAAAACAGGAAATGTATAGCTTTCATTTCCCTTTCATTCCACTTTGTAATATCAATTGTTGTACTTAACAGTTCTGCTTAAAACTTCAAATTGTTTAAAAAAAAACAAGAAAAAAAGGACAATTTCATGATCTGTACAAACAGAAATGATTATAAACACTGGATGATTCCGGTTCCTGCATAAAGAATTTCTTACTGGCTTTTGTTTACTTGCATATAAAACAGAAAGCGTTTTCATTTCATTTTTTAAAAAATGGGATTGACTTGGATCCACTTGCAAATACCATACAATCACTGAAGTTAAGTAATGTTGACCCTGGTCAGTACCTATATGGGTGACCACTTGGAAATACCCAGTGCTAAAAGCTTGGACTTGCAGGAATATGTAATGGATAATGGCCCGGAATTTGTAATCAGAGAGCTAATTTCCAATTGCAGTCAGGTTCGATATATTTACTTATATGCAAATAACCTTGGGAAAGGTAGGAATCCACTTCTTCTCCCCCAGCTATGGGTTAATTGTAAGACTTGTATCACTAAACTATTATTATCTCAGATAAAAAATAAAATTGCATAAAAAATATTTAGATTTCAACATTAAATAACTCATAGAGGTGTTGATATACCACTAAACAAAAACAACCAACAAACCACTGCAAATATCTATATCTGCATATATTGCTTACTACCCAGTCATCTTAAAAATTTAGGAAAATATTCTAAGTAATCTAATATTTTATTGAATTTTAGGTACTTTGGTTTTAAATTTACTATAGTTACCTCTCTAATTTCTTGATAATGTCATATATGGACATCTATATAAAATTGGGATCTTTAGACAAAAAAATCAAAACTTTTTTTTGAAATACTGGAGATCACTGAATTGTCATAAGCTTTTCTATTTATTATAAGTAAATATAGTTTTATTTAATAATATCATCTAATCGGTACAAATTAATACAGAATCCTAAAAGATTTAAAACTATAAATTATTTTAATTTAAATTTTAAAAACATTTCTTGTAAAAATTCATTATTAATAATTTTTTTCTTATGACAATTGTGACCATAATATATTTTATTCATAAAAACAATTAAATTTTTTTAATTGAATAATGTCATAGTTTTATTGCATTTTATATTTGACAATTTTCGGTAACTGAGAATCCTGTTTTACAGAATAAAATTGATGATTTAAATTCTCCAAGAATTTCTGCTTATAGCTAATATAAACATTAACCCTTGCAAAAATGAATTTCTCAAAATTTTATAAAATTAAATAAGTGAATTTTAACAGATGTAAAAAAAGAAAACATTTTTACTAAAATTTTATAAAAAAAAAAGAAATATTCTTTAAATAATTACATTCATTTGTGTCCTGAAAGTTTAATTCAAATCTGACAATTACTTGATTTTTTCAAAAATTTCCAATCAGTGTGTTTTTCACTGCAAAAAGATGCTAAAATTTCCTATACGGTCATCTGCTGATGCAAGAGAAAAAATTTTAACCAAAAAGGTTCTAAAAGGATTAAAAATTATAATTTGATAATCAAAACATCTTCTGGCTTTCCTCTTAATAATAACATAAATATTTTGATGATAAAACTGTTTTTATTAAGTTTAAGGCATTTTTTTCATAATGAATGCTCAGTTTTTAGTGAATCTTTGGAAGTACATATATAGCACAAACAAAAAAAGGCACCCCAGTGTTCCCCATAGTATCAGGGATAAACAACACACCCACAAATTAGAAAAATTCATAAGAAGATAAAAAACAACTGATATATATATATATATATATATATATATATATATATATATATATATATATATCTGAGTTAATGTTGGTATAAATGGAATAAAATTCCAATAACTAAAAAACCATTACGCCATCACTTGACAAGACACCAGTAGTTTTGAAACAAAATGGCTATTTTTGTAATGATGTTATAACATGCTTATGTTATAATTTTTAAAGATATATATATATATATATATATATATATATATATATATATACACTTTCCAGTTTCAACAGACACTAATGATTTGTACTATATATATAACAAACACTTTCTGGTTTCTGTCATTGAATCTAATAAAGTAATTTAATTTATGGTACTTGTTATCCAAAAAAGTTCCAATGAATTTTTCTTAGTTTTCTTACTCCTGAAAAGGCTGAAACCAAAAAAAAGCTATCAGTGAAACATGTTGAGCTTCTCCATTTTATCTCATCATCTCCATATTTTATAAAGTGCATTCAAACATTTTATGCCAATAAGAAAAATTGCAGTAATTATAAAATTGATGAATAGAATGTCACAAAATTTTGACCAAATATCCTGAAATCTTAGGTTACAGCATGAAATACTTTTGAGTTGATGCTTGAATATATAAAAAAAAATAGTATTTTTTACACCGTTTCACTTTTTATGCAAACATCTAAAAAAGTACAATGAAGATGAGAAATATTATTTATTGATATAATTCCCATTCTTTTTAATATCTTAGAACAAGCTCCTGTCAACCAAAGTTAATTTCAGAATTTTGTTAGGGTAATGACTTCCCAAAGTTCGTTTTTGGATACTAATTGATTACAGCCCTCATAAACATGCTTCTTGACAATGTTTCAAAAAATATTGATGAGATTTAAATCCAGGGAACCTGGTGGCCACACCACTAGCCTTTTATTTGTAAGCTCTAATTTCCTTATGTATTCATTAGTAGCAGTGTAAGATGGTGTGTTGTGAATAAAAATTAATTATCATTTGACTGCCACTGTTTTTTAATCAAGCCATGTTTGAAGATTGGCTCTCAGGAATTCAATGGTAGCAGCAAATATCATTTTAATGAAGTACCATGGACCAAACATGACTGACCATAATGAAGTACCATGAACCAAACATGACTGACCATAATGAAGTACCATGGACTAACCATGAAGTACTATAATGATAGTACCATGGACCAAACAAATCATTACCAATAATTTGTACCCAAACCATAACTCTTCCACCTTCTCCCTGACACCTCTATTGAACAGATTTAAGTTCCTCCTTTCAGCATCAATCATCAAAACCATCAGATGTCACCCTACACTTGCCCATGAACAGCACTTACTGGAAATCCAGTTTCAAATACTGTTTCTTCCAGTTGACTCACTTAATGAGATAATTTGTGTACGAAATGTGCACCAAACTATTCACCTCCTTTAAAGGAGGGTGAATAGTTTGTTGCACATTATTAAATGCTACAGTATATGACACTGGGATGTTTTAGGCATATTTGGAACCCCAGCAGTTTTGAGTAACTCTTTACTATTCTTAATTGGGTGTATGCAATTTTCAATTAGATTTCAATTAATCAAGTGAAAATCAAAGATTTTTAGAGGCCATGTTGTCTACAAGTTTGTTACACATTTTTCGACTCTAGCAAGGAATCTAGCAATCTTTAATGTTTCAATATCATAAAGCATTTGCACAATTTTTGCCTTGTCATCATTGCTCAAACATACTTTATGGTACATGTTCCATGGAATGCTATGAAGGAAGCAGTATCAGCAATATAACTGCTATTTGTTTGATTTTATACAGAACAATGTGCTATTTGACTTTATTATACATATTTTTATATTCAGGATACTAAAAGAATTATAAATCATCTAAGTGACAAACCTTTTGTCAGAGTTAAGCTCAAATATATTTAGTCGGCAAGAAGATATTTGAAAAAGTGTGACTTGCATAAAATGTTGGAACATACTATATATATATATAGTTATGAATTCACAACATGTAAAGGTAGGAACCCCATGTTTAAAAAAAAAAAGAAAAAAGATGGATTCATTCAGATAGGAACACACGAACAGGTAGTGATCAACAACAAACTCAAGATATAACAAAATGCAAAATATGGGAAAAGTATGGAGTGACAGGCATACAATTAAGAAAAGAACACTTAACTGATATTTGACGTCAGTTCAAACATTTGTGTTTCAGGAATTGGGAGTTTGAATGTTCATAATGACAGACAAAGTTGCTCTAGAATTTTCACAAAAGTTGGTGGTTCTTTCTTCCGCAATGTAAAATATAGGCTTCTGGAACAATGTTTGTGTTCCATTTCCCCTTGGCTACTTAGATTGCCTCTGAGAGGAAAGTAAGATAATTTCTTTGTATTTATTCAGGTACAATATTCCCTTGTCCTTTGCTCATTAAATAGTCAAATACATCTGAGATGTCGGGAACAAAATTTCCTTATTCCCTACATGACAAGTAATAGAATAGGCTTGTGGGTTTATTTCTCATCCCTTAGGATTGCATGATGAGAGTCTATTTTTTTCATGAACTGTTATCATTGTCATTTGGAAACTAAAATTACAATACCAAAATCCCACTTGGCAATGTATGTCACATGAGTGTAGTTGACCAATTCTTATTCCCTTTCTTAGGAGGTCATTCTGTCTGTTGTTAAGCAATCCCAAATTCCCTTTCTATTTCTTAGGAGGTCATTCTGTTTGTTTTTAAGTGACTCCAAATTGCTTTCCTGACTTTTCTTAATGGAAACAAGACTCAGTCCAAATAGGGAATTAAAAAATAAAAGAGGAGGAGGAGAAGAAACACAAAGACAGTGTCTATTATTAAATTGATTATACATCTGATTCAACAGTTAACATTGAGGGTTATCTCACAATATATATATATATATATATATATTTATTTATTTACACAAGTTTGGTTAAAGATCAATAAAAGTTCTTTGTGAAGAATTTTTTTTAATTCTTCTGTATTTTGGACAATTTTCCTGATTTCCAGTTAAAATTTGAATATAAATCATCTGAAATCAGTATTTTGTCTTTTATTACTCATTAGCAATGAATCTTTGTTGATATTTATGTCTTGTGAAAAAAAAGACATGACAATATAAACTGAAAAATGAAGATGGAATACTTTAAAAAGCTAATACTGAAATTAAGATGAAAGAAATACTAAAAATTAATAATGAGGATAATTATTGTTTAATTTTTTCCCTACTATCAGAATTTGTTGTGTCACTGAATATATATATATATATATAATACCTGAAGTGAATGAAATATTTTGCTATATTTGTTTACGAAATTCTACCTATGATATCAACGGTTATCTTAACTGTTAATCATAATAAAATGGTTGTCATTCTGTTTTACTGATCTGTCTGATGTAAATTTACCAGATGCACTCATTTCCACCTTAGTTTAAAGCCACATTTAACGTCTGTTTTTGAAAGAATGTTCCAAACACCACCAATGGTCATTGGGGAGCTTTAGATTTTGCCTCTGGATAAAATCTTTTTTTCATTTTTTTAAACTTATTTTCGCTGCTTCACTGCCAGGAGTTCAGACTACCTCTACTGCCATATTGTTGTGTCGGAAACCTACCACCCCTCTTAAAGATGAACTTGTCTGCGAACAAAGACTTTAAATAGTGGCATGTCCGTTGACATGGGAAAAGACAGATAGACAGAGAAGTTCTTAGCTGAGCTAGTTATTGACTACTCAGGAGATTTCTGTACCTTTTTACCAACCTATTAAAACCCTTTTTATTGTTACGTGTTATTTGGCGTTTGTCTCTACTAACCCCAAATCAACATCATAACACATATTATTGGTGTTAAATTTTATACTTGAAGTTTTTATTATTTACATGACTTATATTCAGACTAACATCCTCATTTTTGTTACCACAGAATGTAACTAACGTAAGCACCTCATCACTAAAATTCAGAAACTGAAGTTTTTCATTTTCACATTTTTTATGGATTCAATGCAGAAAATACTTAATTGATTTTGTCATCAGTATAACAATGACAGCACACTTCATTGTAGTAAGAATTTATTTAAATTTATCTAAGCACATTTATCTATATTTATATATTATTAATTAGTTCAATACCTCTTATCACTTTACTGATGTCAAGATGATCAAATTTCAAATCTAAATTGTTTGTCCATTTATAATACTACATTTATTAGAAAATATATTCAGTTTAAATGCAGGAATCATGAAAATAACTTTTCATGGTCACATAATTTGGCTGATACTACTTTCAAATGCTGGGGTAATTTTCCATATGTCTTTACATGGCAATCAACCCAGAATTCATTACCCTTACCCCAAATGTGGCAAGGCTATCAAAAGCCAAAGTTGTCTAAGACATCACATGAAAATCCATGAGGATGTCAATGTCTAACCAGCAATTGTTACCCTTAATAACAATGTGATGGGTAATTCTTAGCAGTTCTATCAGTCAACATATATATATATATATATACAACTCTCTTAGGAAATAAATGTCATCTTTGTGGATATGCCACTTTCATGCCAACCAAACAATCCCTGGCAAAATTTCTAAGCACAAAATAATAAATGAGCAAAAATGAGTTTTGCTCAATAATGTGTAAACTGATACAATGCACACATGCACACACACATACACACACAAAGTATGTAAGCCAAATGTGTTATATATATATATATATATATATATATATAAGCATTTCACCCCAAGCAAGGCGGGAGTGCCACTAGCACACAAGGGGTCACAGAGTGGGAGCAAGAGTAAAGAAGCGTGATAGAGGGAAGGATGGGGAATTAGATTAACGCATATGAAGATGTCAATTGACATTGCATTTGAATAATTGAAGATTATAGCTATCAGGGAAGCAAATAAGGGGTGGAAGGGAGTTCCACACACAGGAAGTGTGAGACATGAAGCTATTGGAGTAGAAGCAACAGCTACATTTAACCATTTTGACAGTGAAAGGGTGAGACTGAGATGCCAACCTAGTACCACGCTTAAATTCATGAATTAAGAGAGTATTGTGGATTTACTATTGTTTAGTATGCT
Organism: Acanthosepion pharaonis; assembly: GCA_903632075.3. Taxonomy (NCBI): domain Eukaryota; kingdom Metazoa; phylum Mollusca; class Cephalopoda; order Sepiida; family Sepiidae; genus Acanthosepion; species Acanthosepion pharaonis. The sequence continues at coordinate 471,417 of CAHIKZ030000876.1, forward strand.
CTTGCAGAGACACCAATAATCTTTGGAACCAAATTTGTGAGATGCAATACATTGTTTCATTCTTTCAGCAAATAGTGACTTTGCTTCATTGAGGACATGCTTGCACTCATTACAGGCTGAGACAAAGAGACATCTGTTGCAATCTGACATATCACTACTACGGTACAGACGGAAGTAGTGATTCCTATGGGCAATACCAGCTGAGCAAGCAGCAGAGAACCAAGTGGATGAATGCAATTTCACTTATATATATATATATATAAATTACAAACATTATATCTGCTTATTTTTAGCATCATCCATTCATAATAATGGATATTTTTCCATGTGTTACAATCAAATGATGCAAGAAATGCACTGTAACAGTGAAAATCACTTTTATTTATTTTCTGTTACAGTGCATTTCTTGTATCATTTGATTGTAACACAAGGAAAAATATCTGTGAATATGAATGGATTATGCTAAAAATAAGCAGACATGATTTTTGTAATTCATTTAATCAGACATGACTAAAAGAGAATTTGCTGCCTAAATACACACACACACACACACATACATACATATATATATATATATATATGTATATGTGTGTGTGTATCTCCAAGTATAGGATTGGTGTATACAGAATAAATTCCAATAACCAACAAATAGTATTCTTAAGAGAGTGCTCAATACAGAGTAGAGCAAATATAACCATTTATTCTAAAATTATAACATAAAAATGTTATAAAATCACTACAAAAATAGCCATTTTGTTTCAACACTTCTGGTGTCTTGTCAAGTGACGGTGTTGAATATAGAATGTTTCTACATTCAACACCATCACTTGAGAAGACAGCAGAAGTGTTGAAACAAAATGGCTGTTTTTGTAGTGATTTTATAACATTTTTATGCTATAATTTTAGAATAAATTATATATATATATATATATATATATATATATATAAGGCAATTCATAAAATTTCTACTTGGACATGTTTCACTAATGAATCAGCATTTTTAAATTATTTTGTATATTTACCCCCATTCAGTTGGATTCATGTACAATTTTACTCACATATAAATGGATATTTCTAAAGAATTAATTGATTTTTAATCTGTCAGATTTATTACTTCAAATGTTATTTCTAGTGAATACCTGTATTTGAGTAGAATGGATTATGTCAGACTCAAAAATAAAAATCCAATAATTCTCTAGAAATTACTTTGTTTATGTTTTAGATACAAAACTGAGCAGATATGGTTTTTGAGAAACTTTGAATGAGTGAATGTGAATAAAGGTAAATAGAACCTTGCTTCATTTTAAAGCTCTCCATAACCAAGTGGTCTAAAACAGGTGTGTTAAACTAGCGGCCCACTGGCTGCATGCAGCCTTTTATATCCATCTTGGCAGCTCTCATAAAGGTTTCTATCACCATCAAGAATTTTGTCTATATTGATAATGCAAATTATTAAAAACAATGAGATTTTTTTTCAATTGTTTATTCTATTTTAATGTTTTTTGTTTTCAAATGTCAGCGACTATTTTTAACTTCTGGTTAATCATGTGATCATTCTTGACAACTAAATAAGAACAAATGTAAAGTGAAAATTTTTGTAATATTTTACTTTAAAAATGTTGAATTCTACTCCATCTCGTAAAAAAAGAAAATTATCTGAAGAAGGAAGTGTGTTTCAAGAAAAGTGGGAATTACAGTACTTTTGTACCACTGTTAATGGAAAGATAAACTGTTTGATTTGCAACCACTGCATTGTGACGCCAAAAGAATATAATATGAAAAGACATTATGAAATAAACCATCAATCTTATGATAAATATGAAGATATGCGTGTTTCAAAAGTGAAGGAATTCAAAGTGAACATAGTAACAGAGTTGCTTTACAAAAATTCAGAAAGGCAATGTTAGTTCTGTTACTGCAAGCTTTGAACTCTGCAAATGATCACAATCAGTGGAAAATTTTACAGTGAAGGAGATTTCATAAAGTGATGTCTTGTAAAAACAGCTGAAATTGTATGTCCAGAGAAGTCACACTTATTTCAAGACATTTCATTAAGCAGGAACACTGTAGCTAAACTGATTGATGAAATGGCAGGTGATTTGAGTTGACAGTTGAAGACTTTATCATCAAGTTTTGAACATTTTTCTTTTGCTCTGGATGAGAATGTTGACATAGATGGAAGAGCACAGCTTGCCATTTTCATCAGGGCTTGTGACAATGAATTTCAAATTTATGAAGAACTAATTGAACTGATCCCAATGCATGATACTACAACAAGCCAGGACATTTTTGAGAAAGTTGAACAGTTTCTCCGTGAGTATAGCCTTGATTTGAGTAATCTTGTGTGTTTATCTACTGATGGTGCTGTCAATATGGTTGGGAGACATAATGGTGTTGCTGCCAAGTTAGGTACAAAAATAGAAAACATATATCCAGATTCAACATTCAAGCATTTTCACTGTATAATTCATCAACTAAACTTAGATTTTAAAATTATATCATGTGTTGAGTTTTGTCACAAAATCAGTGAACTATATCAGAGGTCATGCTCTGCATCACCATCAGTTTAGCCAGTTATTGGAAGAAGACATGAATAATCAGTTCACAAATGTCCCATTCTACACAGAAGTTTGGTGGCTTTCATGTTACAAGGTACTGAAATGATTTTTTTTTTTTTTTTATTGTAGCATGAAATTGTTATGTTATGTTTTTGGAGATGAAGGGTCAAAACACAGATGAATTGAAAGATGAAAGCTGACTCCAAGATCTAGCTTTTTCAGTGTATATTACTGGCCAATAAAGTGACCTTAATTTGAAATTACAAGGTAAAAATAAGCTCGTAACTCAGTTATATGATAATATCAAGTGTTTCATTGCAAAATTAGCTTTATTGAAGTCCCAGTTGTCACGTGAAAACTTGATTCATTTTCCTATGTTCAAGGAGTTGAAAAAAAACTGCCAATACTGAGTCTGTATTTATCTTTGCTAAGTACGACAATTACCTGGAATTGCTATCAAAGGAATTTCAGTGAAGATTTTGTGATTTTTCATCTTGTGAAGATCAGTTTGCATTATTCTCAGCACCATTCACTTTTGATGTTGCACAGGCAGCGGAAAGTCTACAGATGGAACTACTGGAAATGCATACTGACTTAACACTCAAGGGAAAGTACCTAGAAGTAGGGGTACCCAGATTTTTTTTCATATCTTCCTCAGACATTTAAGAACTTCAGAAAGTTTGCCACAAAGATTATGGCAATGTTTGGTTCCACATTTGTCTGTGAACAGTTATTTTCATTTATGAAGGCCACAAAAACGTCTCACAGCACCAGATTAACTGATGAACATTTGTTATCTTTGATCAAAGTGGGACCTACACAGACATTCAAACCTGATATATTAAGAATAGTTTGTCTAAAGCGATGTCAATCATCAGGACAACATAAAAATGATTAAATTGTATTACCTTGTATTGTAAGTATTTTGTATTTAAAGTTTAGTTACCACTAGCTGTGATTAATATAAGACTGTAAGCAGGTGTGGCTCTCAAGGCTGCAGATATGGCTGATGCAGCCCTTTCTAGGCCTTGAGTTTGGCATGCCTGATCTAAAGCATGGTGGTTTCTTCTACAAAGGAAGATGCAAGTTCAAATCCTACTGGAGGGCACACTTTCTTTCAAATAAACAGTGTTGGGCATTCTACTCAAATCCAGCCACGGAAAATTACATTTGAAGTAATAAAAATGATGTATCTATGTTATACAATAAAGTTTAGAAATGAACTGCAAGGCTCCCCCCCCCAACACAGATGATTTATTTATAGTGGTGAGGGTTTGTGTATAACTGATAACAGAGAAAGGCATGATTTGAATTCAGAATTTTACTTCTCCTAGACTGACCTGCTATTTCATCTATAACAGGAGAAAAATTAGATTCATGCCTTTTCCAAGACATGACTGGAATTTAAGGCTGGTTTTCCACTTCCGCTTTCCACTATGATAACACTTATGCTATCAGCATATCCATATATATATATATATATATATATATATATATATATATATATATATAGTTATCCACTGCCTTAACCAGGTATTGAACTCACACTCTTTGGGTCCTGTCATTGGATCTAACTAATGCCTTTATCCACTGTGTCATGTGTGAGGAACTTGGAGAGGGGAATTAACAGGAGATAACTGATAACTGACATTCATTAGACATGGCACATGAAACTAGAACAGTCTATCCCAGTGAGTGAAATAAAGGCTTCAGTTCAACATTTCAACCACCTGAAGGAGGCCGGAGTGTACAACAGCCAAAACGTTATAATAAATATGGCGACAAAGATGAGGACAATAGTCTGAATAATGTAAATAGTGTACATAATACCTCATCTCAGAAATATAGACAGATACTGAACGGCCGAAACGTTGTAATAAACATGGCGACAAAGATGAGGACAATAGTCCGAATAATGTAAATAGTGTACATAATACCTCATCTCAGAAATATAGACAGATCCCTCATTTCTATTGATCTATTTCAGTCTGTTCTACTGTGTTGCTAAGAAAATAATATTGTATTATGAGACAATAAAAACCAGCCCAGATATAATGAAAGTTAATTTTATTTATCAAAAAGATAATCATGATTCAGATTAGTTGTAGTTGGACTAACATTAGACATTGGTCCAACTATAAATAATGTAAATAATAATAATTCCTCATTCCAGAAATTCAGACAGGTAAGAGAAGTATCATTATTGGCAATGGCAGGCTCTCAGTACGGAACCAATTCTTTTATTTGTTGTTAAAAGAAACTGAGAAGAAAGCAACTAGCAATGAAAAATGGATTTTTTATGAGAATCAAATTCATAGTCATGAGATTCAGTGTTGTCTGTAACATTTCAATCGAAATGGAATCTCCAAGATAAAAAAAAGGTTCTCGGTGTATTTAAAGGGAATTCTTTATAATGATTTTCTGAAACTTGCTACTGTGGAATACAACAGTGAACAATTGGTTTATTTAAATAATGTATTGAAAGAGAGAGAGAAAAAAATTCTTGACAAGGAAGTCATTTGGTAATTTTTCTGCATGAAAGTGCATGTCCTCATGTTGCAAATGTGATGCAGCAAAGAGCAGGAATGAGACGTTCTTCTGCATTTGATTTATTGACCTGCCACTTCACATTATCTCTTGGTTTTCTCCAAGACAAAATATAGAAAAAAATTTAAAATCAAAATCTGTTATAATGAAATACACAAGTTAGCAGAAGGATATCGGATACCAGGGAAAATACATTGATGACTGAATGATAATGTTGTGAATTTATGTGAAAAAAGACAATAAAAACAAAAAATTTCATATCAATATAATCAATAATCATCATATATAAAAACTGCATAACATCAAACGTTATTGTTATATACATTTGCAAATATGTCACAAATGTCTGGCTTTTTCTCATCATTTATCAACACATAATGGTGTGATTAACCATTTCCGTACAGGAAGCATTTGGTATTCATCAACTGAAGAATTAATGCTACCAACAGTTGAAATTTCTAAAACATTTCTCTTAAAACAGTCTTTTAGGAAATTAAATTCCACAATTCCATTTTTATTGTCCTTTCTAGTATTAACGGAAGCTACCTTCCTAACCTTCTGTTTAAGGTAGTGTGAAATATTGGTTATATCATTATTTTCCCTTCTAGTTACTTACATGTGTAATCTATTTTAGTTGTTGTTTTTGTTAGAAATAATGTTTTTGTGATTTAGTAAAACTCTTTGTGATTTTGTAATGTCAGTCTTTGATATCAGATGAAGAATTGTTTTTAGGACCTTAATAGATTCATTCATTTCTAACCATTGATCTCAAATGTGGAATACAAGATAGTAGACAAAAGAAATCCAATTAAGAAAGATAATCTGTGATAAAGAGATGCTATATCGTGTTGCCTTAATACACTGACATACTTCAAATATTGTGCAGGAACCTCTCAAGCCTGGCAAAGTGCAGCAACACAACATGGAATCATTTCTATAAGTGGTCAGGAGACCTCTAGAGAGATGATGAGCCTCGCCATCTTTATAGCTAACCACAGCTCCTTGATTTGTAGATACAGGATCTTGCATGCAAACAGACTATCCTACTATGCCTCATAAATGCTTAGTGTTCCTTTTGAGAAAACATTCTAGCCACACCATTCATCAAAAGTCTCCTCAAAATCAGTTCCAGATAACTTGGTCTTGATAACAGAGTGCAGTATCCTGCTTGAATAACCTATTGTTGTAGGAATACATGGAATTTATAAATGGGTAAAATGTTCACAAAGCTGTATAATGTTATGGTCAACAGTCAGTGGTGTGTTTTGGCAAAGCTAAACCATGATATATAAAAAAAAATCTTCTACCATTATGGAACCACCACAACCATCAACCTTCATAGTACTTTGTTGACATGGTCTCATGGTCTTCATTACTATGCCTGAATCCTACCATTGACCCAAAATAACTGGAACTATGGCTCATCAGGCTATACCATATATTATCAGTCCTCCTGGGTCAAATTAGTTATATCACAAACCCAGATGGGCTGTTCAGTGTTGTAGTCTTAGTAGATCTTCTGCTTCTATATCTTATGGAAGTTAAAGAATGCTGAACTCATACTGGGAGCAAATTGTCTGCATATAGATAATAAATGGATTCAGCAAATACACAAAAACTAGAAAAGGGAGTAAGACCAGGATGTGCCTACTCACCTGACTTATTCAACCTTTACAATGAGGGGATTCTAAGAGAATTATACCGTCCTGGGTAAGACAATAAACTACATCCAACGGCAAGGCCTCTGATCAGAAGATTTTGAGGAGCATGGAACCACCTCTTAATTGCTGGTGTTCCCAGGTCCACCCAGACCCGGGTGGTAGCACCTGTTAGGGTCCCAGCTATAGGCAAATAGTTAACCCCCAAATTGGGGTCAAAACACTATGTAAATGTAAAAATAAATAAATAACCCATTGAGGTTGATATGCCGTAAAACAAACCAAACCAAACCAATCTAAGAGAATTATAAGTCCTACCAGGATTCATTATTGGTGACCACAATCTTAACAACATTAGATATACAGATGACACAGTGTTGATAGCAGATGCAGAAAGGAAAATACTAAAACACATATAGAAGTTAGTGAAGGAAAGCAAGAAGAAAGGATTAAACATCAATTGTAAGAAGATAGAATATATGGTTGTCAGCAAAAGGAACAGCCCAATGTGCAAATTGCAAATTAGGGATATCAAAATCAAGCAAGTGCAAAATTGAAATATCTAGAAAGTGTTTTAACAGAGGATGGAAAATGCAACAACAAAATTCAAAGGTGCATTGGGATAGTGAAAGATACCTTCCAAAAGCTAAGCAAAGTATTAAGAAACAGTGAAATCACATTAGAAACAAAGAAAAGAGTACTTAACTGTTATTAGTTCTCCTATATGAAAATGAATGCTGAAAAATCTCCTCACATATTTAGAAGAGACTTGAAGCAACAGAAATGTGGTTCTACAGAAGAATGCTGAGAATACCATAGACTGAACATGTGAGCAATGAGGAAGTTTTAGAGAAAATGAAAACAAGTGAACTTACACTTAACATCAGATACAAACACTTGAAATTTCTAATGAGGAAAGATGGCTTGGAAAATTTGACACTCAAAGAACATATTGAAAACAAGATGGACAGAGGAAAGAAGTGTGTAACCTATCTAGCAATGTTGTAAAAATTGGTGGCAGGACAGGAATTAAGACAGACAATGAAATGACAAAATTTACCAACACCTACCATGGAAATTGTGAAGAGCTATGATTGCCCATGTCCTGAAGTTAAATATATATAATAAAATATAATCATACAGTCAATTTGTCATTTCTTTATTGTTATTCCTGCAAACTATTAGTTAGGTCCTCTCTTGGTACCACAAACCTGTCCTTTGAATGGGATTAACATCAATTCGGTAAATAGATATGTGGCCATGTCAAAATTAAAAAATTTACTCCTAGATGATCATTACTGTATTAAGTTCAATTCTCATTGTGTGCCTTATAAGTGCAGCCTTGTGTCAGACTTAACTCAGAATATTAATATATTAAATAAAAAAACGCACAATAAAAATGTAACTTCGAACAAATATATGAGCAAAAAATTGATGGGGTAAATTTTGACTATCAATATTTAACTCACTTAATTATATGCACATTGGAATAGTGAATGATGCTTTTTCAAAGCTAAGCGGAGCATTAAGAAACAGGAAAATTTCATTAGAAACAAAGAAAAGAGTACTTAACTGTTATTAGTTCTCCTATATGAAAAAGAATACTGAAAAATCTCTTCACAGATTTAAGAGAGACTTGAAGCAGCAGAAATGTGCTTTTATAGAAGAATGTCAACAATACTATGGACTGAACATGTGAGCAATGAGGAAGTTTTAGAGAAAATGAAAACAAAAAGTACACTTATATATAGCATCAGAAAGAGATAGCTGAAATTTCTAGGGCACATAATGAGGAAAGAGAGATTAGAAAATTTGACACTCACAGGGCATATTGAAGGCAAGAGGAAAGCAGCGTATAAAACCTATCTAATAAACTTATTTAAGTGGTTGGCAAAGCAAAGGTTAGGAGAGATAATAAAAAGAAAAACATTTACTAAGACCTAAAAAAAGAGCAGGGAGCTGTGGACAGCCATGAGGGTCCATATTCTGAAGGGACATGGCACATGAAAGAAGAACTGCTCTGCTATATACATGTGTGTTACCTCCTGCATTGTATATGAACTGGATTTGAGCCAGCGTCAGTTCTTTCTTTTCATAGTTCTATCCAGAGACCTTTGGTCATGATTGTCAAGGATCTGTATTCAGTCACTGCACTGACTGTATTAGGAAGTTATGCCTTCTATCAGGTATTCACAATAAACACGTAACATGGTAGTTCAAGGTATATTAAATGTCCTCAAAGTTTCAGAAATGGAAATTTACATCCATTTTTATTGTGTCCTACTTAAACCTCAATAATTTATATTGACTTGCCCAGAACAGCCTAGAGTAACTCATCAGATTTCAGAGCATGATTGATATGGGTCTAGGCATTTTCATAATGGCTACGTAAAGTGATAGCACCTTTTATTAGTTTTACTTATTGTCATCCCATCACTTTTGGCACGCCAGTGTAAACAAAGACAGATTACAGTGATTAGAAATATTGAAATATATTTTGTGAGTTTTTAATCAAATAACTGCTCAGTGTTAAAATCACTTTCAGATTCCTCTTGTAGATGTTCAGCTATTCCTTGAAAAGTGGACAAAAGAACAAGCTTAATTACAATATATTGTATCCTGTCATATTTGTCTTTTGTCATTGAAGAATATAGTGAAAAATCACTTCCTGTTGCATGATGGTGAGCATTTTTGTTTCCAAACCACTGTGGTATGAGTTCAATCCTCATTAAATGTTTCACTTCTTTTTAATACTGAGTTAAACTTTGTGAAAAAGTAAAAAGATGCTTCAGTGCTGAACATAAATTAGCAAACTTGTCTAACGGACTATTACTATTACTATTACTATTACTATTGCTATTACTATTACTATTAATTAGCAAACTTGTTACTATTACTATTACTATTACTATTACTATTACTATTACTATTACTATTACTATTACTATTACTATTGCTATTACTATTACTATTGCTATTACTATTACTATTACTATTACTATTACTATTACTATTACTATTACTATACTAGCTATTAATTACTACACTATGACTATTTTATTATTTTCTATTACTATTGGCTATTACTACGATTATTACTATTATCTCTAAGCTATTACTATGGATTACTATTGAACTAACTATTACTAGCTATTTATTGTCTATTATATTACTATTACTACACTCATGAGCTCAATCCTCACTGATTTTTGCATTTTCATGGCTTTGTACGATTCATTGATCTCAAGGGACCATGGATCTGAACTCAAAGAGTTATGTCTCATTTGCCAATGGTGGCACAGTATCTGTTATGTACATGCCCAGTCTCAATCGTAATGAATGTGTGAAAACACTCTCCTCCAATGTTGTCGTGTTGATTTCTTTCCTTTGAGCATTTTTCTCCCTGCTGGCAAGTCATTATTTCTTCTCTACTCATTCAATCCCTTGGTGTAAAACATGTCTACAATGTCAGTGATCATTGGTAATGTCTTCCTGCCTCTTAATATCCATGACCACCATCCTCATGTCCCTTTTGTAAACGTCCTCGAAGTAAAGATGAGGTCGCCCTCTTGCCAGTGGTCAGTTTCTTGTACAGAAGGACCTTCAAAATCCTCTGATCAGTAGACTGTTGCTTCCTGTGTTTTGCTATCATGGTGAGATGATGCTGGAGTGTCCTCTCCAGAGTGGAGGTCTGGGCAGGGTTTTATGGGAGATCGGTCGTTGCCCGTGCAGCACGTTTCCCCTGACCATGCCACCAATGTTGTCCAAGGGAAAGATAGAGCCCAATACAGCTTGGGACCAGCATCATCGCAAGAGTTGCCAGAGTGAAGTTGAACATAACATTGAACTTAGAGACTCCAGCTCCAGATTTATCCTCAGGGTTTACTCTCAAAGCCTTTCCCATGATTGGGTATGGCCGCAAGGCAGTGAAGGTTTAAAATCAGAGTTTTCCGTCTCTTGAACTGAACTAAAAAAATTAATATAAACTAGATCCTTACTTATTTGTTATTTCTTCCATTGACCTCTTATGCTAGAGGTCATTTTTCAAATCTGGATAGAAGGTAGACCCTCAACATTTAAAATATTGATACTTTACAGTTACCAAACATGTTTATAGAAAAGTCTGTTGTCTAGTGATCCCTGAAACATGGCCTCTAACTCAAGAGCAGACAACAGACTTTTCTATAAACATGTTTGGTAACTGTGTAAGCCACATTAACCTTTACTATTTTCAACACCATCTCTTGGAAAGACATTACAGAGGATAACATTTCACCTCTGAGCTAACTGAAGCTTCAGGCATTTTTTAAATGTATTCTGCAGTGTGTCATTGCAGTTTTACAAGGGTTGATTTCAGCTGAAAAGATTTTGCACAATTAATGAACTGATTTATCAGATACAGGAATCATTAACAAGAATTGCAATATAGTCCATATTCCAACCTCATCTGTTGCATTCACTTTCATATCAAAGCACATGAGAAATGGATAAATCCACTTCTTCTCCAATCATCTCTGGTTAATTGCCAGCGTAGACTGCATCCTCTAGCCTTGGCCAGCAGCCATTCTAAGAGAAAGAAAATTCAAAATTCCACAGCATGAAGAAGGCGATGGGAAGTCTCTTCACTATAACTCCAAAGAAACTAATCCAATAAACAGATAATAAATAAAAGGAATTTGTAGTGAGCCATGACCACCTATATTTTGAAAGGATACATACATACATACATAAGTGCATTTTTTGTTGAAGCAAGGCGAGGATTAATCTTGCACAAAGCAAGATGGGTTCCATCTGACAAAGTATTTGTCATAATGATTTGGGGCAAGGTTTCAACTATAAAATGATGAAACGTTGCCACCAATTTAGTACTGCACTTAACTTCATAAATTCTTGGTACCAAAGAGGAAAGAACAATTACCATGAAAGTTAAGGATTTTTAATCATTATACTCTAAGCAAGGCAATAAAGTGCAAGGGAATTACTGGGTGTGAGAGAATATATGAAAAAACTACTATTAAGGAGAGAGAATAATAAAAGAACAAGAATTAAGAAAACAGAAGGTAATGAAGAACATTGCATTTAAATTTTTGAAGATCAAAGTTAACAGGTATGCAAGAAGCCGGAAGAGTGTCCCATAAGTGAGAAGTGTGAGTAAAGAAACTGTTAGCATAGAACTTAGAGTTACAGGTAGCCATTTCAATTGTAAATTGATGAGACCTAACTGCCAATTTAGTCCTGCACTTAAATTCATAAAATATAGAAACCATAGACTAAAAAAGTATTAAACAAATCTTGAGTTATGTAAATATCTTTCTCCACTCTAGCTATATTTCCCAAATATTTAATTTATGTTTTAGAAAGACTTTACAAGTGCATTCATTATATTATTATTTATTCAGTGGCAAAAAAATGAAAACTTTTTTGAATGCTTCCCTGAACACTATGATCTTAACCTCTTCAAGCATCAAATGTTACCTGTCTCCTTATCCTCATAATCTTCACTTCCCTCTATCTTCTCTTATATTCAGTAATCCTCTTCCATGAGTGGCTCTTGAGCCTTGTATTGGCTGAACCTTAGTAGAAGCTATTTAAAACTTTTCTGAAAATATCCCCTTGAATATAAAGGAATCTTACTACTTATTCTAATATGGTATTTTTAATTTTTTTTTTCTTTTGAATCTGTTGCTCACTTACTTTTGCTACTCAGTCCATTAGGGTAAGGCTTATTTTCCCTTCTATAATCCCTTACTCTTGGACACAACATCACAGGCCCATCACAACATTATTGCTATTCAAGTTGCAAAAGTTCAGATGAGCTCAACTCTTTAGTTCCACCTGTTCAGACCTTTACAGTTAAGACAGTGGCATGATGTTCCACCTTTTCAGACCTTTACAGTTGAGTAGTAGCTCAATGTGTCCCAACTGTAAAGGTCTGAACATCAGGCTTCAGTCACAGAGTCAAATCACCCTCATTTCAGTTATAAGAAGAAAGTTCCACTTAGAGGACTTTTTCCCAGGAACTTCCACTCTGTAGAACAGGCTCCTGCATGTGTTCTTTCCCAAACACTACAATTTTAATCTCTTCAAGTCAAGTGTCTGTCATTGTCTTTCCTCCTTATCCTCATGATTTTCTCTTTTTACCACCTTTTCTTTCATTTATATCACACACTTCATTTGGTATTAAAATTCTGACTGTAACACTCTACCTTGAGTGGCTCTGAAGCCTTTCATTTGGTGAAATTTACTATATACAGGGTGCGATGGATAAATTGTCATCTAAATTATGCAAAAATGAAAATAACACTGGCATCTAATTTTTAGAGATATATTTAACAAAATTACATAAAAATATCTTGAAATACTAAAGAGTAAATTTATTCAATAAAATTTTCATTAGCTTCAACCGCAGCCTCCAGATGACCTTGGAAATTTCCTGCATCTCTTCTTGGTGGTTACTGTGTTTAAATTGATGATTGCTGCTATAATCATTGCTTTCAGTACATCTTTGGTGTTCCAAGGAGTTTTGTTGGTCTCTCACTCAACTATGCCCCACATATAATCAAGGGGGTTGCAGTCTGAGGAGTTAAGTGGCCAGATGTAAGTGGTGATATGTTTGCAGAAATTATCTTACAGCCATGACTGGGTTCTCTTGCTTGTATGGCATGTTGCAGAATCCTGTTGCCAAATATAGGATCTTTCAAGCAGCCTCCCTTGGCACAGAGTAGCACTACCTCCTCAAGGCACTTGATGTAAGGTCTCCATGTTGAGTCTGAGGCCCCTGCAGGAAGATGAATGGAGCTATAATGTCGCCATCACTAGTGATCACACCAAACTTCTTCGTAATCAGCATTAAACTCATCCAACTCTTTGTGAATCCTCTACACAGTCCTCAGATTTGACACTTAAACACTCTGAAATGTTTGTATTGGAGCTTCTGGCACAAATGTCAAGCAGTACAGCATGCCATTTCCAAATTTCTGGCAGAGTAAATTGCGTCTTTGTGCCCAAATGACCCTACTATATTGTGCAGTTGACAAAATAAAACAATGTGCATGTGCAAAATTAGAAATATAAAAATGGCAATAATTTACCCATCGCACTCTGTATTATTAATACGTTGTCAAATTGATAAGAAGATACTGTATAAATATCAATTTACTGAATGTAACTTATTGTTTTGTTTCAAAATTCAGTATTACATACATAAAATAATTATTTTTAATTTCCTACTCTTTATTTATTCATTTACTTAGATTTGCTAAGTCTGACACAAGGCTATGGCCTGTTTATAATACTTGTTGTTCCTAAGCCATCACCCACCTATGAGTGGGTGCCAAAAAGTTCTTTGGCTTAGCCTACTTCCCCAAATCTAATCTAACATTACAATTTTTTAAAACTCCTTGGTCAGGCTGACAACTTTTCAGCATCCTATTGTAAGTATTGATGATCAGGACAGATCCAATGTTTTCTTTTTTTTGTCTGGCACAAAGTCACAAATTGTTTACAGTAGCTAATGGTATTAACAGGTTACCCATCTAAGTACTGACCAAATTGTTTACTGCTCAACTTTAGGGATCAGAGGAGAACCAGCATTATTATTTCAAAATCTTTATTCATTTAATATTTTTTATCTCATATTTATTTATTTTATACTAGCTTAAAAGCAGCCCTATCTCTATCGGGCAACACATAAGCTAGCTCCTGTGGAGGGCTCTTGATCAGGCCTTCAGCTTGTTCAGGAGTTTGAGAGTCCCTAAGTCTTTGCATATTTTCAGCATTGGAAGCTCTCCTGCCTGACATTTGATTTGGGTTTTCATTTGCATGGAACTTTCTTTTTCTTCACTGCAGCCTTGGCTCTTTTGATTGCAATCTGGTCCACTGTTAGGAGAGATTTATTTATTTTATACTAGCTTAAAAGCAGCCCTATCTCTATCGGGCAACACATAAGCTAGCTCCTGTGGAGGGCTCTTGATCAGGCCTTCAGCTTGTTCAGGAGTTTGATAGTCTCTAAGTCTTTGCATATTTTCAGCATTGGAAGCTCTCCTGCCTGACATTTGATTTGGGTTTTCATTTGCATGGGACTTTCTTTTCTTCACTGCAGCCTTGGCTCTTCTGATTGCAATCTGGTCCACTGTTAGGAGAGATTTATTTATTTTATACTAGCTTAAAAGCAGCCCTATCTCTATCGGGCAACACAAAGCAGCTCCTGTGGTGGGCTCTTGATCAGGCCTTCAGCTTGTTCAGGAGTTTGATAGTCTCTAAGTCTTTGCATATTTTCAGCATTGGAAGCTCTCCTGCCTGACATTTGATTTGGGTTTTCATTTGCATGGGACTTTCTTTTCTTCACTGCAGCCTTGGCTCTTTTGATTGCAATCTGGTCCACTGTTAGAGAGATTTATTTATTTTATACTAGCTTAAAAGCAGCCCTATCTCTATCGGGCAACACATAAGCTAGCTCCCTGTGGTGGGCTCTTGATCAGGCCTTCAGCTTGTTCAGGAGTTTGATAGTCTCTAAGTCTTTGCATATTTTCAGCATTGGAAGCTCTCCTGCCTGACATTTGATTTGGGTTTTCATTTGCATGGGACTTTCTTTTCTTCACTGCAGCCTTGGCTCTTTTGATTGCAATCTGGTCCACTGTTAGGAGAGATTTATTTATTTTATACTAGCTTAAAAGCAGCCCTATCTCTATCGGGCAACACATAAGCTAGCTCCTGTGGTGGGCTCTTGATCAGGCCTTCAGCTTGTTCAGGAGTTTGATAGTCTCTAAGTCTTTGCATATTTTCAGCATTGGAAGCTCTCCTGCCTGACATTTGATTTGGGTTTTCATTTGCATGGGACTTTCTTTTCTTCACTGCAGCCTTGGCTCTTTTGATTGCAATCTGGTCCACTGTTAGGAGATTTATTTATTTTATACTAGCTTAAAAGCAGCCCTATCTCTATCGGGCAACACATAAGCTAGCTCCTGTGGTGGGCTCTTGATCAGGCCTTCAGCTTGTTCAGGAGTTTGATAGTCTCTAAGTCTTTGCATATTTTCAGCATTGGAAGCTCTCCTGCCTGACATTTGATTTGGGGTTTTTCATTTGCATGGGACTTTCTTTTCTTCACTGCAGCCTTGGCTCTTTTGATTGCAATCTGGTCCACTGTTAGGAGAGATTTATTTATTTTATACTAGCTTAAAAGCAGCCCTATCTCTATCGGGCAACACATAAGCTAGCTCCTGTGGTGGGCTCTTGATCAGGCCTTCAGCTTGTTCAGGAGTTTGATAGTCTCTAAGTCTTTGCATATTTTCAGCATTGGAAGCTCTCCTGCCTGACATTTGATTTGGGTTTTTCATTTGCATGGAATTTTTCTTTTCTTCACTGCAGCCTTGGCTCTTTTGATTGCAATCTGGTCCACTGTTAGGAGAGATTTATTTATTTTATACTAGCTTAAAAGCAGCCCTATCTCTATCGGGCAACACATAAGCTAGCTCCTGTGGTGGGCTCTTGATCAGGCCTTCAGCTTGTTCAGGAGTTTGATAGTCTCTAAGTCTTTGCATATTCTCAGCATTGGAAGCTCTCCTGCCTGACATTTGATTTGGGTTTTCATTTGCATGGAACTTTCTTTTCTTCACTGCAGCCTTGGCTCTTTTGATTGCAATCTGGTCCACTGTTAGAGAGATTTATTTATTTTATACTAGCTTAAAAGCAGCCCTATCTCTATCGGGCAACACATAAGCTAGCTCCTGTGGTGGGCTCTTGATCAGGCCTTCAGCTTGTTCAGGAGTTTGATAGTCTCTAAGTCTTTGCATATTCTCAGCATTGGAAGCTCTCCTGCCTGACATTTGATTTGGGTTTTCATTTGCATGGAACTTTCTTTTCTTCACTGCAGCCTTGGCTCTTTTGATTTGCAATCTGGTCCACTGTTAGGAGATTTATTTCTTTTTATACTAGCTTAAAAAGCAGCCCTATCTCTATCGGGCAACACATAAGCTAGCTCCTGTGGAGGGCTCTTGATCAGGCCTTCAGCTTGTTCAGGAGTTTGATAGTCTCTAAGTCTTTGCATATTCTCAGCATTGGAAGCTCTCCTGCCTGACATTTGATTTGGGTTTTCATTTGCATGGAACTTTCTTTTCTTCACTGCAGCCTTGGCTCTTTTGATTGCAATCTGGTCCACTGTTAGGAGAGATTTATTTATTTTATACTAGCTTAAAAGCAGCCCTATCTCTATCGGGCAACACATAAGCTAGCTCCTGTGGAGGGCTCTTGATCAGGCCTTCAGCTTGTTCAGGAGTTTGATAGTCTCTAAGTCTTTGCATATTTTCAGCATTGGAAGCTCTCCTGCCTGACATTTGATTTGGGTTTTCATTTGCATGGAACTTTTTTTTCTTCACTGCAGCCTTGGCTCTTTTGATTGCAATCTGGTCCACTGTTAGGGAATTAGTCTCTAAGTCTTTGCATAAACCATTGTAGAGATTTTTGTTGCCGGATTGG
Source organism: Acanthosepion pharaonis (assembly GCA_903632075.3). NCBI lineage: Eukaryota > Metazoa > Mollusca > Cephalopoda > Sepiida > Sepiidae > Acanthosepion > Acanthosepion pharaonis. The sequence continues at coordinate 488,653 of CAHIKZ030000876.1, forward strand.
GCAATAATAAATTACAGAAGTTAAAAGCAGCCCTATCTCTATCGGGCAACACATAAGCTAGCTCCTGTGGTGGGCTCTTGATCAGGCCTTCAGCTTGTTCAGGAGTTTGATAGTCTCTAAGTCTTTGCATATTCTCAGCATTGGAAGCTCTCCTGCCTGACATTTGATTTGGGTTTTCATTTGCATGGAACTTTCTTTTCTTCACTGCAGCCTTGGCTCTTTTGATTGCAATCTGGTCCACTGTTAGGAGAGATTTCTTGTTGCCGGATGCCCTATCTCTATAGGCAAGCTAGCTCCTGTGGAGGGCTTTTGATCAGGCCTTAAATTATAGAAGTCTTTTGCAAAAGCAGCCCATTTGATTTGGGTTTTCATTTCTACTTTCTTTTCTTCCTCTTGGCTCTTTTGCAATCTGGTCCACTGTTAGGAGAGATTTATTTATTTTATACTAGCTTAAAAAGCAGCCCTATCTCATCGGGCAACACATAGCTCCTAGCTGGTGGGCTCTTGATCAGGCCTTCAGCTTGTTCAGGAGTTTGATAGTCTCTAAGTCTTTGCATATTCTCAGCATTGGAAGCTCTCCTGCCTGACATTTGATTTGGGTTTTCATTTGCATGGAACTTTCTTTTTCTTCACTGCAGCCTTGGCTCTTTTGATTGCAATCTGGTCCACTGTTAGGAGAGATTTATTTATTTTATACTAGCTTAAAAGCAGCCCTATCTCTATCGGGCAACACATAAGCTAGCTCCTGTGGTGGGCTCTTGATCAGGCCTTCAGCTTGTTCAGGAGTTTGATAGTCTCTAAGTCTTTGCATATTCTCAGCATTGGAAGCTCTCCTGCCTGACATTTGATTTGGGTTTTCATTTGCATGGAACTTTCTTTTCTTCACTGCAGCCTTGGCTCTTTTGATTGCAATCTGGTCCACTGTTAGGAGAGATTTATTTTATTTTATACTAAATTACAAAAGCAGCCCTATCTCTATCGGGCAACACAGCTAGCTCCTGTGGTGGGCTCTTGATCAGGCCTTCAGCTTGTTCAGGAGTTTGATAGTCTCTAAGTCTTTGCATATTCTCAGCTGCCTGACATTTGATTTGATTTGGGTTTTCATTTGCATGGAAGATTTATTTATTTTTCTTAAAACTGCATCTCTATGGCTCTAGCTCCTTTTGATTGCAATCTGGTCCACTGTTAGTTTGATAGAGAGCATATTTTCAGCATTTTATGACATTTGATTTGGGTTTTCAATATTACAGCAATCTGGTCCACTGTTAGGAGAGATTTATTTATTTTATAAAAGCAGCCCTATCTCTATCAGGCCTTCCTTGTTCAGGGCAACACATAAGCTAGTCCTGGGTTTTTCATTTGCATGGGCTCTTGATCAGGCCTTCAGCTTGTTCAGGAGTTTGATAGTCTCTAAGTCTTTGCATATTCTCAGCATTGGAAGCTCTCCTGCCTGACATTTGATTTGGGTTTTCATTTGCATGGAACTTTCTTTTCTTCACTGCAGCCTTGGCTCTTTTGATTGCAATCTGGTCCACTGTTAGGAGAGATTTCTTGTTGCCGGATGCCATAGGCAATAATAAATTACAGAAGTTAAAAGCAGCCCTATCTCTATCGGGCAACACATAAGCTAGCTCCTGTGGTGGGCTCTTGATCAGGCCTTCAGCTTGTTCAGGAGTTTGATAGTCTCTAAGTCTTGCATATTTTCAGCATTGGAAGCTCTCCTGCCTGACATTTGATTTGGGTTTTCATTTGCATGGAACTTTCTTTTTTCTTCACTGCAGCCTTGGCTCTTTTGATTGCAATCTGGTCCACTGTTAGAGATTTTTATTTGCCGGATTTTTACAGGTTAAAAAGCAGCCCTTATCTCTATTTGCTAGCTCCTGTGGTGGGCTCTTTCAGGCCTTCAGCTTGTTCAGGAGTTTGATAGTCTCTAAGTCTTTGCATATTCTCAGCATTGGAAGCTCTCCTGCCTGACATTTGATTTGGGTTTTCATTTGCATGGACTTTCTTTTCTTCACTGCAGCCTTGGCTCTTTTGATTGCAATCTGGTCCACTGTTAGGAGAGATTTATTTATTTTATACTAGCTTAAAAGCAGCCCTATCTCTATCGGGCAACACATAAGCTAGCGGATGGGCTCTTGATCAGGCCTTCAGCTTGTTCAGGAGTTTGATAGTCTCTAAGTCTTTGCATTTTCAGCATTGAAGCTCTCCTGCCTGACATTTGATTTGGGTTTTCATTTGCATGGGACTTTTTTTCTTCCTGCAGCCTTGGCTCTTTTGATTGCAATCTGGTCCACTGTTAGGAGAGATTTATTTATTTTATACTAGCTTAAAAGCAGCCCTATTCTATCGGGCAAGCTTGTTAGCTCCTGTGGTGGGCTCTTGATCAGGCCTTAGCTTGTTCAGGAGTTTGATAGTCTCTAAGTCTTTGCATATTTTCAGCATTGGAAGCTCTCCTGCCTGACATTTGATTTGGGTTTTCATTTGCATGGAACTTTCTTTTCTTCACTGCAGCCTTGGCTCTTTTGATTGCAATCTGGTCCACTGTTAGGAGAGATTTATTTATTTTATACTAGCTTAAAAGCAGCCCTATCTCTATCGGGCAACACATAAGCTAGCTCCTGTGGTGGGCTCTTGATCAGGCCTTCAGCTTGTTCAGGAGTTTGATAGTCTCTAAGTCTTTGCATATTCTCAGCATTGGAAGCTCTCCTGCCTGACATTTGATTTGGGTTTTCATTTGCATGGGACTTTCTTTTCTTCACTGCAGCCTTGGCTCTTTTGATTGCAATCTGGTCCACTGTTAGGAGAGATTTATTTATTTTATACTAGCTTAAAAGCAGCCCTATCTCTATCGGGCAACACATAAGCTAGCCCCTGTGGTGGGCTCTTCATCAGGCCTTCAGCTTGTTCAGGAGTTTGATAGTCTCTAAGTCTTTGCATATTTCAGCATTGGAAGCTCTCCTGCCTGACATTTGATTTGGGTTTTCATTTGCATGGGACTTTCTTTTCTTCACTGCAGCCTTGGCTCTTTTGATTGCAATCTGGTCCACTGTTAGGAGAGATTTATTTATTTTATACTAGCTTAAAAGCAGCCCTATCTCTATCGGGCAACACATAAGCTAGCTCCTGTGGAGGGGCTCTTGATCAGGCCTTCAGCTTGTTCAGGAGTTTGATAGTCTCTAAGTCTTTGCATATTTTCAGCATTGGAAGCTCTCCTGCCTGACATTTGATTTGGGTTTTCATTTGCATGGAACTTTCTTTTCTTCACTGCAGCCTTGGCTCTTTTGATTGCAATCTGGTCCACTGTTAGGGAGAGAGATTTCTTGTTGCCGGATCTCCATAGGCAATAATAAATTACAGAAGCTCTTGAAAAGCCAGCCCTGTTCTCTATAGGCAACACATAAGCATTAGCTCTCCTGTGACATTTGATTGGGTTTTCATTTGATCAGGCCTTTCAGCTTGTTCAGGAGTTTGATAGTATTTATTTTATAAGTCTTTGCATATTCTCAGCATTGGAAGCTCTCCTGCCTGACATTTGATTTGGGTTTTCATTTGTCATGGAACTTTCATTTTCTTCACTGCAGCTCTCCTGGCTGACTTTTGATTGCAATCTGGTCCACTGTTAGGAGAGATTTCTTGTTTATTTTATAGCTTAAAAGCAGCCCTATCTCTATCGGGCAACACATAAGCTAGCTCCTGTTGGGCTCTTGATCAGGCCTTCAGCTTGTTCAGGAGTTTGATAGTCTCTAAGTCTTTGCATATTCTCAGCATTGAAGCTCTCCTGCCTGACATTTGATTTGGGTTTTCATTTGCATGGAACTTTCTTTTCTTCACTGCAGCCTTGGCTCTTTTGATTGCAATCTGGTCCACTGTTAGGAGAGATTTATTTATTTTATACTAGCTTAAAAGCAGCCCTATCTCTATCGGGCAACACATAAGCTAGCTCCTGTGGTGGGCTCTTGATCAGGCCTTCAGCTTGTTCAGGAGTTTGATAGTCTCTAAGTCTTTGCATATTTTCAGCATTGGAAGCTCTCCTGCCTGACATTTGATTTGGGTTTTCATTTGCATGGAACTTTCTTTTCTTCACTGCAGCCTTGGCTCTTTTGATTGCAATCTGGTCCACTGTTAGGAGAGATTTCTTGTTGCCGGATGCCATAGGCAATAATAAATTACAGAAGTTAAAAGCAGCCCTATCTCTATCGGGCAACACATAAGCTAGCTCCTGTGGAGGGCTCTTGATCAGGCCTTCAGCTTGTTCAGGAGTTTGATAGTCTCTAAGTCTTTGCATATTCTCAGCATTGGAAGCTCTCCTGCCTGACATTTGATTTGGGTTTTCATTTGCATGGAACTTTCTTTTCTTCACTGCAGCCTTGGCTCTTTTGATTGCAATCTGGTCCACTGTTAGGAGAGATTTCTTGTTGCCGGATGCCATAGGCAATAATAAATTACAGAAGTTAAAAAGCAGCCCTATCTCTATCGGGCAACACATAAGCTAGCTCCTGTGGTGGGCTTGTTCAGGAGTTTGATAGTCTCTTTGCATATTTTCAGCATTGTTCAGATTTGGGTTTTCATTTGATAGACTTTCTTTTTCTTCTAAGCTCTTCTGATTGCAATCTGGTCCACTGTTAGGAGAGATTTATTTAGCTAAAAGCAGCCCTATTCTATCAAAGCATAAGCTAGCTCCTGTGGTGGGCTCTTGAATCTCCTGCCTGACATTTGATTAGTCTAAAGTCTTTGCATATTTTCAGCATTTCTCCTGCCTGACATTTGACACTTTTTTGAACTGCAGCCTTTCTTTTTCTTCACTGCAGCCTTGGCATCTTTTTTTTTGATTGCAATCTCTCCTCCACATTTGATTTGCCCTGACATTTGTTAGATTTGATGGACTTTCTTTTCTTTGCCTTGGCTCTTTTGATTGCAATCTGGTCCTCTTTGTTAATAAGATTTATTTATTTTATACTAGCTTAAAAGCAGCCCTATCTCTATCGGGCAACACATGGCTAGCTCCTTTTGATCAGGCCTTCAGCTTGTTCAGGAGTTTGATAGTCTCTAAGTCTTTGCATATTTTTCAGCATTGGAAGCTCTCCTCCTGCCTGACATTTGATTTGGGTTTTCATTTGCATGGAACTTTCTTTTCTTCACTGCAGCCTTGGCTCTTTTGATTGCAATCTGGTCCACTGTTAGGGAGAGATTTATTTATTTTATACTAGCTTAAAAGCAGCCCTATCTCTATCGGGCAAACATAAGCTAGCTCCTGTGGTGGGGCTCTTGATCAGGCCTTCAGCTTGTTCAGGAGTTTGATAGTCTCTAAGTCTTTGCATATTCTCAGCATTGGAAGCTCTCCTGCCTGACATTTGATTTGGGTTTTCATTTGCATGGAACTTTCTTTTCTTCACTGCAGCCTTGGCTCTTTTGATTGCAATCTGGTCCACTGTTAGGGAGATTTCTTTTATTTATTTTTTATAGCTTAAAAGCAGCCCTATCTCTATCGGGCAACACATAAGCTAGCTCCTGTGGTGGGCTCTTGATCAGGCCTTCAGCTTGTTCAGGAGTTTGATAGTCTCTAAGTCTTTGCATATTCTCAGCATTGGAAGCTCTCCTGCCTGACATTTGATTTGGGTTTTCATTTGCATGGAACTTTCTTTTCTTCACTGCAGCCTTGGCTCTTTTTGATTGCAATCTGGTCCACTGTTAGGAGATTTATTTATTTTATACTAGCTTAAAAGCAGCCCTATCTCTATCGGGCAACACATAAGCTAGCTCCTGTGGGGCTCTTGATCAGGCCTTCAGCTTGTTCCTGTTTGATAGTCTCTAAGTCTTTGCATATTTTCAGCATTGGAAGCTCTCCTGCCTGACATTTGATTTGGGTTTTTCATTTGCATGGGACTTTCTTTTTCTTCACTGCAGCCTTGGCTCTTTTGATTGCAATCTGGTCCACTGTTAGGAGAGATTTCTTTTTATTTTATAAATTACAAGTTAAAAGCAGCCCTATCTCTATCAGGCAACACATAAGCTAGCTCCTGTGGTGGGCTCTTGATCAGGCCTTCAGCTTGTTCACATTTTTGATAGTCTCTAAGTCTTTGCATATTTTCAGCATTGGAAGCTCTCCTGCCTGACATTTGATTTTTTCATTTGCATGGGACTTTCTTTTCTTCACTGCAGCCTTGGCTCTTTTGATTGCAATCTGGTCCACTGTTAGGAGAGATTTATTTATTTTAAAACAGCTCTAAAACACATAAGCTGTGTGGGCTCTTGATCAGGCCTTCTTGTTAGTTTGATAGTCTCTAAGTCTTTGCATATTTTCAGCATTGGAAGCTCTCTCCTGCCTGACATTTGATTTGGGTTTTCATTTGCATGGGAGGGCAGCCTTGGCTCTTGCAATCTGGTCCCTGTTCATTTATTTATTTTATACTAGCTTAAAAGCAGCCCTATCTCTTTGATAAGCTAGCTCTGTCTCTTGATCAGGCCTTTCAGCTTGTTCAGGAGTTTGATAGTCTCAGTCTTTGCATATTTTCAGCATTGGAAGCTCTCCTGCCTGACATTTGATTTGGGTTTTCATTTGCATGGAACTTTCTTTTCTTCACTGCAGCCTTGGCTCTTTTGATTGCAATCTGGTCCACTGTTAGGGAGATTTATTTATTTTATACTAGCTTAAAAGCAGCCCTATCTCTATCGGGCAACACATAAGCTAGCTCCTGTGGAGGGCTCTTGATCAGGCCTTCAGCTTGTTCAGGAGTTTGATAGTCTCTAAGTCTTTGCATATTCTCAGCATTGGAAGCTCTCCTGCCTGACATTTGATTTGGGTTTTTCATTTGCATGGGACTTTCTTTTCTTCACTGCAGCCTTGGCTCTTTTGATTGCAATCTGGTCCACTGTTAGGATTTATTTATTTTATATTTATTTTATAGCTCCTAGCTTAAAAGCAGCCCTATCTCTATCGGGCAACACATTGGGTTTTCTAGCTCCTGTGGAGGGCTCTTGATCAGGCCTTCAGCTTGTTCAGGAGTTTGATAGTCTCTAAGTCTTTGCATATTCTCAGCATTGGAAGCTCTCCTGCCTGACATTTGATTTGGGTTTTCATTTGCATGGAACTTTCTTTTCTTCACTGCAGCCTTGGCTCTTTTGATTGCAATCTGGTCCACTGTTAGGAGATTTATTTATTTATAGGCAATAATAAATTACAGAAGTTAAAAGCAGCCCTATCTCTATCGGGCAACACATAAGCTAGCTCCTGTGGTGGGCTCTTGATCAGGCCTTCAGCTTGTTCAGGAGTTTGATAGTCTCTAAGTCTTTGCATATTTTCAGCATTGGAAGCTCTCCTGCCTGACATTTGATTTGGGTTTTCATTTGCATGGAACTTTCTTTTTCTTCACTGCAGCCTTGGCTCTTTTGATTGCAATCTGGTCCACTGTTAGGAGAGAGATTTATTTATTTTATACAAGTTAAAAGCAGCCCTATCTCTATCGGGCAACACATCCTAGCTCCTGTGGTGGGCTCTTGATCAGGCCTTCAGCTTGTTCAGGAGTTTGATAGTCTCTAAGTCTTTGCATATTTTCAGCATTGGAAGCTCTCCTGCCTGACATTTGATTTGGGTTTTCATTTGCATGGGACTTTCTTTTCTTCACTGCAGCCTTGGCTCTTTTGATTGCAATCTGGTCCACTGTTAGGAGAGATTTCTTGTTGCCGGATGCCATAGGCAATAATAAATTACAGAAGTTAAAAGCAGCCCTATCTCTATCGGGCAACACATAAGCTAGCTCCTGTGGTGGGCTCTTGATCAGGCCTTCAGCTTGTTCAGGAGTTTGATAGTCTCTAAGTCTTTGCATATTCTCAGCATTGGAAGCTCTCCTGCCTGACATTTGATTTGGGTTTTCATTTGCATGGAACTTTCTTTTCTTCACTGCAGCCTTGGCTCTTTTGATTGCAATCTGGTCCACTGTTAGGAGAGATTTATTTTATTTTATAGTTAAAAGCAGCCCTATCTCTATCGGGCAACACATAAGCTAGCTCCTGTGGTGGGCTCTTGATCAGGCCTTCAGCTTGTTCAGGAGTTTGATAGTCTCTAAGTCTTTGCATATTCTCAGCATTGGAGAGCTCTCCTGCCTGACATTTGATTTGGGTTTTTCATTTGCATGGGACTTTCTTTTCTTCACTGCAGCCTTGGCTCTTTTTGATTGCAATCTGGTCCACTGTTAGGGAGATTTCTTTTATCAGGCCTTAAAAGCAGCCCTATCTCTATCGGGCAAACATAAGCTAGCTCTGTGGTGGGCTCTTGATCAGGCCTTCAGCTTGTTCAGGAGTTTGATAGTCTCTAAGTCTTTGCATATTCTCAGCATTGGAAGCTCTCCTGCCTGACATTTGATTTGGGTTTTCATTTGCATGGAACTTTCTTTTCTTCACTGCAGCCTTGGCTCTTTTGATTGCAATCTGGTCCACTGTTAGGAGAGATTTATTTATTTTATACTAGCTTAAAAGCAGCCCTATCTCTATCGGGCAACACATAAGCTAGCTCCTGTGGTGGGCTCTTGATCAGGCCTTCAGCTTGTTCAGGAGTTTGATAGTCTCTAAGTCTTTGCATATTCTCAGCATTGGAAGCTCTCCTGACCTGACATTTGATTTGGGTTTTCATTTGCATGGAACTTTCTTTTTCTTCACTGCAGCCTCTTGATGGCTTCTTGTTTTTGAGTCTTGCAATCTGGTCCCTGACATTTTATTTGGATTTGCATGGGACTTTCTTTTTTGCCTTGGGATAATCTGGTCCCACTGTTAAGATTTCTTGTTTTTATACAAGTTAAAAGCAGCCCTATCTCTATCGGGCAAACATAAGCTAGCTCCTGTGGAGGGCTCTTGATCAGGCCTTCAGCTTGTTCAGGAGTTTGATAGTCTCTAAGTCTTTGCATATTTTCAGCATTGGAAGCTCTCCTGCCTGACATTTGATTTGGGTTTTCATTTGCATGGAACTTTCTTTTCTTCACTGCAGCCTTGGCTCTTTTGATTGCAATCTGGTCCACTGTTAGGAGAGATTTATTTATTTTATACTAGCTTAAAAGCAGCCCTATCTCTATCGGGCAACACATAAGCTAGCTCCTGTGGAGGGCTCTTGATCAGGCCTTCAGCTTGTTCAGGAGTTTGATAGTCTCTAAGTCTTTGCATATTCTCAGCATTGGAAGCTCTCCTGCCTGACATTTGATTTGGGTTTTCATTTGCATGGAACTTTCTTTTCTTCACTGCAGCCTTGGCTCTTTTGATTGCAATCTGGTCCACTGTTAGGAGAGATTTATTTATTTTATACTAGCTTAAAAGCAGCACTATCTCTATCGGGCAAACACATAAGCTAGCTCCTGTGGTGGGCTCTTGATCAGGCCTTCAGCTTGTTCAGGAGTTTGATAGTCTCTAAGTCTTTGCATATTTTCAGCATTGGAAGCTCTCCTGCCTGACATTTGATTTGGGTTTTCATTTGCATGGAACTTTCTTTTCTTCACTGCAGCCTTGGCTCTTTTGATTGCAATCTGGTCCACTGTTAGGAGAGATTTATTTATTTTATACTAGCTTAAAAGCAGCCCTATCTCTATCGGGCAACACATAAGCTAGCTCCTGTGGAGGGCTCTTGATCAGGCCTTCAGCTTGTTCAGGAGTTTGATAGTCTCTAAGTCTTTGCATATTCTCAGCATTGGAAGCTCTCCTGCCTGACATTTGATTTGGGTTTTCATTTGCATGGAACTTTCTTTTCTTCACTGCAGCCTTGGCTCTTTTGATTGCAATCTGGTCCACTGTTAGGAGAGATTTATTTATTTTATTGCTTAAAAGCAGCCGGATCTCTATAGGCAATAATAAATTGGGCTCTTGATCAGGCCTTCAGCTTGTTCAAAATTGATTGCTATATTTTCAGCATTGGAATTCCTGCCTGACATTTATTTGGGTTTTCATTTAATGGGACTTTCTTTTTTCACTGCAAAATCTGGTCCTGTTAGGAGAGATTTAATTTGAACTACTTAAAACAGAGGGCAAAAGAGGCCTGTGGGTTGATCAGGCCTTATTTTTTAGTCTCCTAGAATATATTCTCAGCATTGCTCTCCTGCCTGACATTTGATTTGGGTTTTCATTTGCATGGAACTTTCTTTTTCTTTTAAAGACAATTTGATGTATAATAGGTTCTTACTTTCCATACAATTACCTTTTTATTTCAAGGGTGACTTTTGCTGGATTTTTCACAATTAATTATGATTTTAAAGACAATTCCCAAATTACTTTCCAAAATTATTTTTATTTCAATCAAAAAATTTGATTATTGTAAAAAATAAAATTTCAAAAAAATCAAAAAAATCCACCGAAAAAAAAAAACAATTGCAGTAATGAAAAACTTAGGAATTCAAAATTTCACATGTTCGGATCCAGCCCAGAATGTTTTTAATTTGCTCATGGAGTCAGACTGATTCCAATATGATATGATATGTTGGGCTATAGCCTCTTGGAATAAAGATGAATGAGTGTGACACACTGATATTTGCAGACTGGGCTCCATAGCTATGGGTGTATCCAGTGCAGTGATGACATGACATTATTAGATGGAGGGCTTTCTAAACTAGATTTAAGGTAAAAAGTTACTCCTAATGGAATAAGCAGCCATGGTAGTGACCAACTGTGCTTTGATCTGGAGAGGGATGGCCTCCGCCAGGTCTATGCATGAATGAATACCTCTCCCAGGTTTTCAACCCAGATATGTAATGTAGAGGAAACTGATCAGGGGTTCAGCTGTCCAGTGACCCTATGACCACACCCGGTCATGAAACTGATGATCAATAAAATTTGTATCAATATAAAATATAATTCAGTTGTCAGTAAAACGTATTTACTAAAATTAAATTAGTCTGGTATAAGGCCAGAGTTTAAAGGCCACGTCTATAATTGAGATATTGTTTTATTGACTCTTTTCAAAGTTGATTAAGGTAAATAAAAACTTTTAGCAAGTTTGGACGATGAATGCAAGAACAAAGGGGAAAAAGCAGGCCTTTGTGAAGATGATGTTTTAAAATGCAATATAAACAGAAACGACCTCAACTGAAATTTGAACTCGGTTCGAAGATTTCCTTACTTTGCTCTAGAGTAACAGTTATGCCACCCGACACTTCTAATTTAATTGATTTCTTCATAAGAAAGAGAGAGTGGGAGGGAATCTTGATAACGAAAGTCAAAGACTAAAAACAGTAACCTAGAAAGAAAACTGCTTGAAAATGTCTGAAAAAAGTAAAGAAATGAAATAAGAATTAATGAAAATGCGCGCTCTTATTTGTTATAAGTTTTAGTTTTAAAAAAAAAAATAATAATAATTTGAAGGAAAGACAAATTGACTTCCCGTCCCTGATTCGAATTCTCCGTTTTCTTGTGTTAAGCAAAGCGAACACACAGACATAAGAAAGAAGGAAAGAAATCGAGTTGGTTCGGTATTTTTGTACCGCGCGCGCGCACTTGGTCTGATGCGTGTGTGACGTGTGACGACTACTGCTAAGCCAAACTATTGGTTTATTCTGGTGAAGCGTGTGTTGGCATCACGACTGTTGTTGTTGTTGCTACGCTATAAGAGAGTCGTGTCCCTCCCCATTGATTGCTAGTCTCCATGCTGTCTACTTACTATTTCTACCTACCTTGGTCACCATCCGAAGTCAACCTCCTTTCCCAGCACAGACGGGGCACTAAGCCTTGTCGTCTCGAGTAGTTGACGAAAAGGTGAAATTGAAATGTATTCTTCCGAGACTGGCTTTTCTTTCTTCTTTTTGTCATTATTGTCGGGATGTTGCATGAAGTCCAACTTGATTCGTCGTTCAACCGCATCTCGGTTCAACTATACCCACCTTAGGTGTTGATTTTTTTTTTCTTTATTGTTAAATTTGTAATTCTTTTTGCTGACTTGATTGAGACGGAACAAGATTGCACACGCTTTGCCTCCAGCCGAAACAGAGAAAAACAAGAAAGAAAAAAAAAACTGGCTGTTTAGTGCTTTTTCGTTAATTTCATTCACTTCCTCCTCCTTTTAAAAATGATTTTTATACACTACACCGTCTGTGCCTCTTCAAACGATTCTTTTCCTTAAAAATATATACACATCTACGGCTCTACACTATCTTGGTCACTTGTTGGCTTGCTTTTTTTTTTACGACTTAGCCTTGGGGGAAAAATACCACATTGCAACTCATATCACATGGCCTGGCGGGTCACAAACAGAAAGAAACGTACGTATATATATTTTTAAATTCGTTCTTTTCTCTAGCTATTTTTTTTTTTAAAAAAAATAGGTGATGTCGAACCTCATAAGAATAATTTTTATCAATGTATTTTTTTTCTTTTTTAAGTGTAAAAACGGATTTTTAAAAAATGAATTATGCACAATGCACTGGATTTAGTTAGGATTGAACTTGAGTAAACAAATAGTGTTGAAAGATCCTTAATTCTCGATCTTCCTGCTGTCATTTAAAAAAAACAAATTCACACTATATACCTAAATCTTTTTTTTGTTCATCTTTTATTTAAAGAATTATTTATTGAAGAAAAAACGTAAATATGTGTACTACTTATAACAATCGTTTCTCTAAATTCTGTCCTGTTGTCTATATTTCTGTACCGGATTCGGAAATATTATTCAGTTTTGTTTTATTTTTTATGATTTTTCTTATTTTATTTCTTTTTCTTTAAGAATGTGGGAGAAAAATTCCTAAAGACTTTTTTTTTTTAACGTCATAATTTTGTTTGTTTTTGATTTATTTTAATGCTAGTAAGATTACTTAGTGTCTACCTAGAGCTAGTTAGCAGTATTTTTATTTATTTTAGTTAGTATTATTAATTAACAATATCCTTTTTGGAACTTGTCGCAAAAAAGAAAAGAACAGATTTTTATTCTTGTCGATATATTTTTCTTAAAAATAATTGTTAGTGGTCAGTAAAAAAGGATTTGGTTACATATTCAGATCTTAATTGAACTTAATTTTTCTTGGTTGTTGTTTTTTGTTTCTTTTACAAACTCAAGCAACGTGCTTAGCTTCTTCCTGTTTTATTCTTATTTTTTATTTTTATTTTTTTACGCTCAATTCTTAAATTTACATTTCCACTTCATGGCATTTGTTAAAATTAAAAAGAATAATTACCTTGAAGGAATTCCACATTTTTATTTTTATTTTTTTTTACAATCGATTTTAATTAAAAGCTGACAGAATTTTTATTTAATTTTTATCTCTTCTTACAAAATAGTTTGAACGTGAATAAGATCGTAAACATTTGGGGGTTAGTTATTTTACTTTTGTGGTTGTTGGGCGAATAACAATATTATTAAAGAACTTTAAAAATGCGAATGGAAATAAAAAAGTGATGCTGACTCTCTCTAAAAACGATGTAAACAAGTCTACGATTGGCGGTATTACCATAGAAATGAGATTATTTGTTGTTAAAAATATTCCCCCTTTCTTTTCGACCGTGTAGAGAGAAAATGATCATCAAAATGATGACTGTACATAACACACGACCCCCCCCCAACCTTTTCTCCGTATTTCCTCGGATTTTCCGACACCGTTACTAAAATAAATAGTAACACTTTCTTAAATTGCTCTCTTTTCGTTTTGCTTTACTTTGTCTGGCACAAGGCCAACAATTTCTTACAGTACTCAAGTTTTTCTAGACGGTTACCCAGTAAAAAAAAAAAATTACCAGGTAAAACAACTTTTTGTACTAGTGATAAAATAAAGTTTACTACTCGTAACTTTTCAATGTAAATGATTTACACTATTATTGAAATTAGTTTTTTTTTTGCGCAACTACAAACACACGAAAGTGATTTTAATTTACTAATACTCGTTTTATTTTATTTTATTTTTTTTTTTTAAATATTTTTACTCTTGCTACCTAATGACATGTACACAGATCTGAAAAAAAGCAAAAATGTAACTACAGTCATGCCTTTTTTTTTATCTTTTCATGTCACAGAATAAACAAGAATATAAAATATGAAGATATTTTCATCAGTTAACGCCCAAATATTGTCAAATGGTCGAGGAATACATTTGAAAGCTAGTCCTTACCTTGTCCATTCTTATTTAAATTTCACAAGTTATATACACACCTGTGGGTAAACAGAAATCCATAAAAAAGTAATTTAAAGTATTTTTAATTGTTTTATTGGAAAAGCAAATTTAACTTTTAGTGAACTTAAAAATAGTTTTAAAAATAAAATATTCTCTTTGTTTTATTTTTTTACACAATTTAAAAAGTTTGTTTCATTCATTCATTGATTCCATTTAGAATTTTATTTTCATATCAACTTTTAAACCTGACTTCGTTTTAATTTTTTCAACAAATTTTTTGAATCTTTTCTTATGTTGTTCGGTTACTGTTCAGAACTGATTTTATTTTTAAAAAAAATTAAAAAAAACTTTTCTGTTTCTTAAAGATTAAAAGTTGACAAGAAATGAGTATAAAATATTTTTAAAACCAAATTCAATGCATGCACTTATGCAGAATGCTACCTTTTTTGATTTTTTTTAATAATTCCAATTTTAATTTGTCTAAAAGGTCAAGTGACTATTTTGTATAAAATAATGGAATTGCAAACTCCTGTCCCAATTAAAAAAACAAAACAAAAAAAACATAGAAAATGCACTTATGAGGAATATTTAATTTAAATATTTCTCACAAGTGCATTTTTGGTTGACACACACCTCTCTAGTGATCACATTGGTAATGTAGTTGAAATAATTTAAACTACATTACCAATGTGATAACTAGAGATGTGTGTCAACCAAAAAAGGCTTCTTAATTTAAATGAATTGCAGTGAAAAATGCTTGTAAAATCTTGTTGGAATAAAAGGCCCATTATCGGATTTTAAAATCCTTGCAACCAAAATAAGCTAAAAAAAAAAAAGCTTGATTTGGAAGCATGACTTTTTTTTTTCTATTTGTTCTTTACTGCAACAAAAAACTTTTTTCTTTTTGAGAAAATTTAAAATTAGTTTTTATCTATTGGTAAAAGATTTTTTTTTAACTCTTATAAACAAAGAATATATTTTTGGTGGTATTATTAGAATTTTCCATCCACTGGCATGTTTTCCCCATTTTCGTTTCAATGCACTTTATTTTAAATCCTGTCCTTTGTGTGTGTGTCTGTCTGTCAAGTATCACACCATCCCCACCCACAACCGTCAAAACCTCGCCATGAAGTAATTAATTTGAGATTGATTCTCACTGGGTGTCCCACATCGTTATTTCAGGTCTTAGTCTAAGTAAGGCTCATAAAAACGCACCGTCAACATTAAAGTAGTTGTGCTTATTCACGTTTTTGACAATAAAAATAAATTGTCTCGTAAAATATGACTAATAAAATTTTCCCAATAAAAAAAAAAAACCTAGGTCGTTATTTATTATTTATTTACTTACGTAGGTAGACAAAACCTGTCTATTATTATTATTATTATTATATTATCTATTTTAGCTTTGGAAAGAAAAAGCAGTTAAGCTGTTTTTAGCGCTTCAGCTTAAAAATGGGTTTCCATAGCTTTTGTTTGTTTTTGTTTAGCGAGGGTAGAGCTTTCGTTTACGTTTCTCATTTCTTTAAAAATATTTTCATCCTTTTTCTTTTTCTTATTTAAAAAAAAAAAATCTATTTTTTTTTTTTTAAATTCCTGTCTACACTTGATTTATTTTAGAGACTAGAAAAAATGCATTTGCTGAGATTGAATCTTTCTTATTTGTTTTACTTTGTCGATTATGAAAAATTCGACTGAAAGAAAGACTGAAAAACCATTCACATTTAAATACCACGTGTCTAGATTCCTTATTTGTCTCTAGATTCACCTCATGTGCTTGTTAAAGTTCAAAGTTCACTAAACGTTATTACTAGAATTAAAATTGGTGCAGTATTAACTTTATCAAATTTTTATTTAAATCACTTGTCATAAATCTCGAAATGTATTCCTCAGGATTTCGTAACTGTGTCAAACAAAACATACACCCTCCAATGGTCCAAAACGAAAACTCTTCTTACATAATAATACATGATTGCAGCAAAGAAGTGTTTTTTGTTTTGTTTTTCTTCGTAAAATTATTTCCTTGGTACAATATGAAAATGACTTTCCGTATGGTTTGTCTTAGTAAAATTAAATCCCGAATTAGTTTTTGTAATTCATATTATTACCGTTGGAAAAATTAAAAACACGACCTGCACGTTTAAACAGGCACTTTTGAACAGTGTTGTTTTTCTTTTTAAATTTAGGTTGAAACTTTAAATTGCTGCTTAAAATACATTTTTATTTTATTTATTTAATGAATTCTTTAAAAGAAAAAAAAAACGTGTCTTCTCGCTGTTATTAATAATTCTTGGCACCTTCACAAAAACGCGATAAATACTTTCATTTTGAAAGTTGTCAACGAAATTTCAGCTTTTCTTTTGCTTGAAAAAAAAAACTTATAGCAGTGTACAAATATCTAGAATTCATTTTTTTTTTAATCACTTCGATAATGTGACTTTATTTACTGGTTACTCATTATGTTCTCTCTCGTACTTGAGATAATGAGATATTCCGTTGTTATAGTAACAAGAAGAATTAATCGACGCTAATAAAACCTGCATCGTGTTAACAACAACGATATCTTTCAGGAGTAAAACAAAAAAAAAGCTATTAATATTCTTTTGTATTGACACTCTTTGGATTTTCTTTCACTTTTCTTGCAGTTTTTTGTGTAATAGTTGTAAAACTAATGCAGAAAAACACGACTAGTGACTATTTTAATTCGATATCAAGCGTCATCAAGCCATTTATGCACTCACGAGTATATTTCCTTGAGACGAGGAGAAATTCACGTGAGCTGTAATACTTTTGTTTATGAAAAAATGTCATTAATCAAAAATCAGTTATTTATAAAATAATAATGAAACTGATTGCAAATTAATAACAAAATTTAAAGAAAGAAAATGGAAAGTAGAAAAGTTAAAGATGATTTTCTTAAAAAAAAAAAAAAAAATCCCCAGAATAAAATGCTTACTTTTTTTTCACCTCACATCTTCAGAAGTTTCTGAATTTAAAAATGTTCAAAGAAGATGGTTTGTTTCTTAAACACTTTTTTTCTTTTTTGGTTCCTTTTGTGATGTATGTTCATTGTCTCTAACTAGTAACTGTATAACAAACTTAAAAAGAGGATGATATTATTAAAGAATAAAGATAGTTTTTTTTTTTTTTTTTTTTTCACAAAGGTGACAGAGTACAACTTAATTGATGTTTTGATCAATTAAAAATATTTAGGAATACAGTAAAACAATGAATCCTTCCTGGATGGATGAGATGACATAAACAGTGTTCAGGCAGAAGTCAAGATTTTTAAGTACTGATCCCTAACCCCCCCTTTTTTTTTTTTTTTTTTTTTTTTTTTTTTTCCATCCCTCAAAGGGCTGGTTGGTAACTATCTACCTGTATTTGACACTACACTAACCAGTTTTGGGTGTACAAAAGTACAATTACTTAAAATTACAGTGAAACAATCTGGTTAATATTTCTAAGTATAATTTCAACCACTGTTCAACAAGAATACTTTCATGTGGAAATCTACCAATTAAAATTCATTAAGGTTTCAGGATGTTTCAGTTTTATTGAAAAATAAAATATCTTTAATTTAAATCACTTGAAATTACTTGGATCTAATACGTAACAGATAAAAATGAATCAAAGACATAATAACGTTGATTTAAATCAAATGTGAATAACATATTTACTGCTACTTTGAATTTTTGGACCCTTACATATGCATAGATATATCGGTTTACCATTAGAAGTTAGTACACAAGATGAGTTTTTTTATTTTAACCCATTAATATCTCTGCCTATATTTCTGAAATGAGGTATTGTATTTATTTACACTATTTAAATATTTCAAACTGTTGTCCTTATCTTTGTTACCATATTCCTGACGTTTCAGCAGTTGTCCCCTCCGGCCTTCTTCAGGTGATTGGAATTTTGAACTAAACCCTTTATTTCATCCACTGGGATAGATTGTTCTAGTTCCACATTCCATGCCTTTTCTGGATATCTCAGTTTCAGTTATTTCCCTTTCCAAGTTTTTGTTCACCTCTGCTGTCACCAGGTATTGAACTCGCAATTATTTGAGTCAATTCACTATATTACTTCAACCAACACAATCTATGCTGGTGGACAAAATAAAGGGTTTGGTTCAAAATTCCAATCACCTGAAGAAGACTGGAGTGTACAACAGGTGAAACGTTGTGAATATGGCAACAAAATTGTCATGCAGTTTTAGGGAGAAACTTAGAATTGTTACCAGATTTTATTTTAATTTTTATGGTGGGCATTAACAGGATAAACCCTACATAAGGATAAAATGCTTCATTAGCATTCTTTCTTTTTCTTAAAAAAAAAAAAAAATGAGATGGTTTCATTATTTAGAGAAATAAAATCTGGAATGGCTACACATGTGCATCATAAATATGCAGTGTTGAAAGAAGCTGTATATTTTGTGAAGAGAAATCTTTTGAGCACAATTCTGTAAGGTTGAAAGTGTTAGCAAATTTAGCATAAAATGAGGTCCAACTTGACTCTTGCTGATGATTAGTGTTTGTGTAGTTATTTAATGAATGTTTGCAGTTGCAAAAATATTTTCTTAAACACCGTCTGTTCATGAGTTAGGTGGTGTTTGAGAAGTGATATATTCGAATATGATCTTGTTTTATGAAATTCAATACAACATGGGAATGTAATAAGGAAAAAAAAAACAAACATTCTTAGCATATAGTAAATGGTGCTACTCCAGAGTTTTCTGTACTTAAAAATTGGTCAATTTATCTACAAAGTCTCTTAAAGGACATTCTGCTTGTGTTTTGAAATCACTACACAATAAAACACTCTGTGTATCTTTTTTTTCTTAAGGAAACAGTTTCATGTCTCAATCAAACGAAAATTTTCATCAAAAAGCAGGGAAATATTTTCCTCTATGAAAAAGTATATAAAGTTGGGTAATTAAGTCTTTGGTCAATCTTTCACAAAATGTCTTGCCTATTCAAAAAATCATATTAGATAAACATGTCCAAATGCTGATGTGTGTATGTGTGGGGGGAGTAACATTATGTTGTTCCAATCTTTCAGTTGAAAAGGCCTGACTGCTTTGCAAATGAGTGTCAGCTCTTGGGCTCAAACATGGGTGGGATAATTCTTTTAGAACATTTAAAATTGAATTTTATCTTTTAGTAGGATTTTTGTTTAACTCCCTCTCTCTCATATATATATATATATATATATATATATATATATATATATATATATTTCTACATTCTGTCTTCATTTAAAATTAAAGTTGACAATCTACATATTTATTTTAAATATCAGTGTGCATTTAAAAAAAAAAAAAAAAAAATTTACAACTATTTACACATAGACTATTTTCCTCGTTTTTGTTATTTCGGTATTTTGGTCATTTTCTATCCAGCCTTCATCAGGTGCTTTTAAATTCAGTTAACTAGTTTGGATCAAGTCACTTTTGGATTGGTCAACCAACAATTTTATCTACTGAACCATATTTCACTTCGAAATTCCAAGGAATATAACCTGAAGAAAGCCAGAGCATACAATGGCCGAAACATAAATATAGGCACTGTACTCTTTCATTTAAAGTTACCAATCTGCAATGTGATTGGTTCTAACCTGGCATCTCAATTTCATTTTCTCACTGCTGCGATATAGCTTCTCTGCTTCAAACAGTTTCATGATAATTATTCTGAACTTTCCTCTATGATATCTAGATTTATGAATTTAAATGCAGTAGTAGATTGGCAGTAAGTTCTCATCATTTTTATATTTCTTTGAAGTTCTTTGTTAACAGTTTCTTTTCTCACACTTCTTGCTTGTGGAACTCTCTTCTGGCTTCTTGCTTTCCAGTCAACTTTGATCTTCAAAAATTTAAATGCAATATCAATCGTTATCTTCTGTCTTCTTAATACATCTTTTATTGTTCTCTCTCCGTAATAATTTTTTTTCCATATTCTCTCACACTCAGTAACTCCTTACATCTTAGTGGCTTTATTGCCTTGCTTGGGGTGAAATGATTAAAAACAAAAAAGGTTTTTGGTTGTGATTCAAAAATCACAATGTCTTGGAACTTAGAATAATTCTTTGCATTTATCTTTACACCGTTTTCAGTTTTGAAATTGAAAGGACCAATAATATTACTGCCAAAAGCACTACTCACCTTCTGCCTATTGTGTCTTTAAAGTTCTTTTAATTTTAATGATGGAGGCAAAATCTTCACCCCATTCTTCAGATCCATATAATGTAACTCTCTACATCCATTCACTAAAAACTCCTATTGAGAAATTAGTTCTCATGTACTTCCTAACCCAATGTATACATTTCTATTTGTGATTTTGTTTGGGTTTTTGGTTTGGTTTGGTTTTTGTGGGGGTTTTGTGTTTGGTTTTGTGGTTGTTTTTGTTTGGTTTTTTTTTGTGGTTGTTTTTGTTTTGTTTTTTTTGTTTTTTGGTTTTTGTGTATTTTTTGTTTTTTTTTTGTGTTTTTTTTTTTTTTTTTTTTTTTGTTTTGTTGCTTTGGTTTTTGTGTGTGTTTTTTTTTTTTCTCTTTTGTGTTTTTTTTTTGCTTTGGTAGACCTTTACTCAAACTGCTGGCTCTAATAACAAAAAAAAAACCAAAAACTAATGTTCTAAATATTCTGTCTTTTCTGTTTCCCTTCATCGCACCAGATTCTTCAAACATTTTCTTTTTAATTAACTTTTCATGCTTATTACTCTTCTTAACTTTTCTCAAATCTCTTTTTGTGACATTACTAAAACTTTTTTTTTTTTTTATGTTTTTACATGCCAATTTTTCTTATTGTTCCCTGATTTCTGTTCAACATTTTTACTATTTTTAAAATTGTTCGGATTGCTCGATAACTTTACAATATCCTGTTTCTCTTTTACGGTTATGTACCTCTTATGACCTGTGGCCATCTTTATATCACTGAAATTAAAACAATATCAATAATTATATTTTATATATTTATTTACAGTATAATGAAAAATGCTCAAGTTGCTAAACAAAACTTTGCATCAAATAAAAATAGAGATTAGTAGACACTAAATAAGTTTGTCCTCCATTATAGTAAATGGCATGAAATAAATCTTGTTCATGTGCAACCTGCCATAGTTGGAAACTGTGACTAATGGTTAAATTGAAATTTACAGGCTCTATCATATAAATATCCTGAAAGTTTTTAATAAAATTGGTTTGTTGATACCAGTTTTATTGTGAAAACCTAACTTTGATAAAATCTGATATCGTGTGTAACACTTGATGTAAAAATAACTGAAAATATTAAAAAAATCAAAATCTTTAGTTATGAACTAAGTTAATTAAAATTGAATTTTGTAATACGTACGGTGAAGTAATGGATAATGGCTCAGATTAAAGAATTGAAGAGCCGTTTTGGTTTGGTTGCTTTTATTTAGTGGCATATCAACACCTCTATGGGTTATTTAATGCTGAAGTCAAAATATGAAAATTCAAACTTTATAATTCAAAAGAATGACATTATTAATTCATGTTTAAATTATAATTACTTAGCTGTATTTTTTTTTTTTTTTTTTTGTCAAATGAGGGGTGAAAACTTTTTTCCTTACAAGAAATCTACTATCTATATTTCTCATGTTGTCTGTCGTGGGCGTTGTTACCTCGCCCAGGCCACATTTCTCACCCGATTTCAATGCGGTTTTCAACATAAGTTTGCAAATGGCTGTCGTAAGGACATGATGGAGCCCGATTTTTGAGTTCAGAATCAGGTTCCGAAAAAATTGATAATCGAAAAAATTCTGCTTACAGAAGGAATGATCGCATTTCAACCAAATTTGACACCCTCTTAGAGTCTACCATTAGAAGTGTTGTCCAGAAGTTTCATGACCACGGGCCCCTAAACAGCACGGAAAATTGATAAAACCCAAAAACTGATACGCCCAGATGGCGTCTGAACCGCATGTCGGTTTTTAGCGAAAACCGAGTGGATTTATGAAAAGGCCATTGGGAGTCATCATTTGAAGTTTCAACTCTGAGCACCCCCCAAACAGAGTGCAAATCGACAATCGGTCAACCCGTAAAAATGTTTTTTCCGTTTTTTTTAAAGCTGATCGTATTGTGTTTATTTTGTTTAGTTCTTTTTTCGTAACAGATTTAATGTTTACTATAGAGCTTAAAAAAAATTGGCAGTGTGAGATAGGCAAGAACTAAGGCATGTAACAACATCAGCACGGCAAAGGGCACTCCTCTAAAGGCAAGGAAGGGCAAAACTATTTTAAGTCAAGTGATAGCGATTGCTGTATTAGTCGTACTATTTTTGAATCAAGCACGGGCAACGCCGGGCCATGCTGCTAGTGAGATTATAAGATTAATTATAGTAAATTATTTGTTGTTTATTTTTTTTAATATTTTTTTGGACAATGTCTGTCAGATTTTCAATTGTACTATAAAATGTCCTGTTGATCATTTTACTTGGCAGTGTGAGATAGGCAAGAAGTAAGGCATGTAACAACATCAGCACGGCAAAGGGCACTCCTCTAAAGGCAAGGAAGGGCAAAACTGTCATTGTTTTATCTTATATATCTTGTATTTTTACACTTTAGTGTTTTGATGATTTTTGTTTAGGTGTTCACTATTTTCCTATAGCTGGCATCCTAACAGCCAATTTGAATTCTAGTTGAATTCATTACATTTATTTGTGTGCTAATACCTTGTTTTTTCTCTCAAGCTATGAGTAAATAAAAGGACAGACTGGGTCCTAAAGCCTTGGGTGGCCACCAGTTTAAGAGAAGGAAAAATTTTCAATTCAAAGGCAGACAGGAGAGGATTGGGATCAGTCAGTCTATCTTGCCCTGGAAATATCACTGCAGCTTCAATACATTTGTTACCTTTACAACCCTAAAGGGCTATATTGAGCTTTTAACAATCTTCCTATTTATGAAATAAATTTCAGCTTAATTAAGCTTTGTAATTTTATTTGAACAATGATTTTTTTTTTTTTATCCTTTTGCATGTCTCTTATACAAAATCGGTCGAGGATTTATTTTATTTGCTTATTTTTGTAAATTCATGTAAGTAGCTTCTTGCTTCTGTAATTTTACAAACTAGCTTCACCCCCCTTCTTCCCTACGCCAACCCTAATGTTTTATTTAAATGATCATTATCATTTACATGTCCCATCAAGATGTAGGTATGATCAAGGCTCTCTACAACTTCCTGTCTTTTGTAGCTCAAAGCAATGTTTGATTATTTACTCTCCCTGCTGTCATCTATTTATGCACTCTTTGTTGCTTCCTGTTTCCCTATACCCCTCCTCCTCCCCCTCCCCATACAATGCATCCCTATGAGTATTAAACTTCCCAATCTATCTCTCCTCATATGTTCCAGAAATTTCAACTCTTTCTGATTTTAAGTATGAGTGCCTTTCTAATCATTATTCTATTTAGAACTTCTTCATTGCTCACATGTTCTGTTCATGGTATCAACTGTATGTAGAACAATATCTCTTTTGCTTTGAGTCTTTTCATATGTAAAGAAATTGTCCTGCATTCACTGCCATATAACAGATTGGACATTACGTAGCTGTCCAACACTCTTTTCTTTGACTTTGAAATGAAGTGATATGAAAATCCTTTTCTGTCCTTAATTTTAATACAAGCATTCAATCTGTATGCTTTAAAGTCATTAAAATAAATTTTATCTCAAAACTTGTAACATTTGATATTTTGTTCATCAAATTCTGTTTTAATGTTATGTTTGTGATTTATTATTTCATTCATAGTCTTGTGAACAACCTTCACCTTGCACCTAAACATCAGGGGTGGGCTATTACAAATTCTTTTGTGAGCTGAACCATAAGGTACCTTTTCTACCCTCAAGACATGTTCTTGTGGTTAATAATTTGTATAATTTCTTTCACAAAACAGAGTTAAGCAGAACTTTTTTTTTTTTTTTTGCTGTTGTTTATTTTTAAATCAGTACTTTGAATTATCTTCATATTATCTCTTCCAGTATAAAATGTGTCTGGGAAGTTTTTCTGTTTGCTTTACAAGTTTTTATTTGTTGCTTATTATTTTAGAGAGAAAATGAGTGGAAAATTTGTATTTATTGCAACTGCATTTCATAAGCAAAGTTTTGTTGATTATTAGTTCTTGTTTAGTTTTTCTTGATTTGATACTATCATTATTTCCAGTCTGACTAATGTATTCATCTTTGTTATTTTCATTTTTTGCTGTTGTACATTCTGGCATTAAAGTGTCTGTTGATGCAGGTAACCATCAGGGAATTTCAAACTGAAGCTTTTAATTAATCTATGGGGGTTGAGTGTTCTCATTCTGTCATCCATATCTAGGAATATCCATTTTTGATTTTGGCTCAGTTATTACAAATTTGAGTCTTTACTACCCAGCCCAGTGATTGAACTCACAATTACTATGCTGCCAAATTCACAAACCAAAGCTGTGACCTTTGGCTTATCTCATGTCAATAACTTACCTTATCAATTCATATAGAAATTGATTGATTGATTTGATGATTTTTTTCCAAAAAAAAAAAAAACATTCTACAATCTTAACAGGAATTGGGGGGGAAAAAATTAATTTCTTGATACTTTAAAATCTTGCATTTCTGTATTAGTTGCCTTACCAATTAGGTCAACAAAGCCAATCAGTTGCAGTCAATCAAATTTAACCATATGGTTTTTATTCTTTTTTTTTTCTTTCTTTTTTTTCATAACTGTCAATTTTTATTTTTGGTAATTGCCAAATATCAATGTGCAACCTCCTTTCATCATAATAGATGGTAAAGTTGTCAAGATTCTCAAATTGAAAGCTTTTTATGCTTACAGTTACTTTACAATAGAATGAATTTCATCAGAATATATTTCAAAAGATCTAAACTTCATTATTGCATCAGGAATTCTTAAATGAATTACTTGTCAGGGAAAAATATTACAAACTAGTGATCTGGTTATATAGAAAATGTAACAAATTTAATACTGACTGAAAAAGAATAGCTTTGGATATTTCTTTTTCGTTGTTGTTTTGAACAAAACTTATTAGATGGTCGTTATTTCTTGGTATCCTAAATAACAAATTTCTTCCCTTTCAAATTGAATGCAAAGCTTTACATTGTACTTACTTTATTACTCCTAAAACCTGTGAGTAAAATTACAGAAATACTTAAGCATAAGAAATAACCAGAAATTAGGGAAATTTTAGATTCCCAATTTTTCATTACTGCAATTGTTTTTCATGTTTTGTTGGGTTTTTTTATGTGATGTTTTACATTTTTTTTTTTTTTTTTTTTTTTTGTACAATAACAAATTTTATATTAAAATTAATTGCAAAATCCCTCAAAAGTCATCCATGAAATAAAAAAAAATTGTTTCCTATGTATATTAGATTGTCTTTAAATTAAGTGGCAACAGAAGAAATATCATTGAACTTGTAAAAGGTATACTTAAATGAAGCAATCAATTTTGAGTTTTTCTGTAATTTATTGTTGCCTATCACATCTACTTCTCTCTACTTATGATGAAGTTTCAATGAAGAGCCCTCTGCAAGAGCTAGCTTAAATGCTGCTTCTTAGGGTGGCTTTTAAACTAGTATACAATAAAATGGAAAAGTTTTTGTGTGATATATTTCATACTTTAGGACATTATTAGGCTAAGTTTATGTTGATGTGACTACATATGTACATGGATGAAAGAGAGATGCTGAGAATTTTAATCTTGATTTTTTTTTTTTTTTTTTTTTTAATTTAAAATTCTCAGCATCCCTATAAACATAGTCTGAAGTCCTAAAGGATGAAACATGTCACACAAAATCTTTTTCCACTTTGTCATTGTTTTATCTTATAATTAATTTTGATATATTAAAAAAATGTATATATTGCTTCAAATGTTATTTTTAGTGGATACCCATGTTTGAAATAGACTCCTCCATCTTTTAAACAGTGTTTATTACATCTACTGGCTAATGTTCTCTTGTATCTCCCTTTATAGGAGAAACCAGTTGGATCTGTAAAGCTTTAGAAAGGAGATTATTTCAAAATAAATATGTTGTGTAAAATATATCTTTTGTCCTTACTGTCAGTTAATTTGAGATATTGCATAAATGCATCAATGCCTGTCATCGACACCAAAAATGACTTGCTCAATCTGGCTAATTCATTCCTGATGATATTCTTTCTTTCTTTCTTTCTTTCTTTTTTTTTTGTGTGTGTGTGTGTGTGTTTAATATCGGGCTCTAAACACACACACACACATTACAATTTATTTTAAGAACAATAAGCATCAATACAAAGTCATAAGTAGCTTAGTTGCACTTTACTCCTGCTCCTTGCCATTGGTTACTCTACTTTTCAATCTCCTCTCTTTTTCTAACATCAGTGGCTGCAATATATTTTACTTTCTGTTCTATAAAACTTTGTCAACTAATTATTATTATTAATTTTGACCAGTATTTATTTTCATCTTAGTTTTTTAGTTGACTTTTTATTGCAATTTTGACAACCCAATTAAAAAAAAAAAAATTTGTAATCAATAGAAAATTCCTGTCGATGATATTCTGAAAAATGATGGCAATGAATTTTGAAATATGAGGAAAATTTGCTCGATCAGGTTTTTTACAATTTTATGATACCAGTACATTTGTCCACTTGTAAAATCCCATGCCACAAAATATATAGAAAATTTGTTGTTCATACACACAATTTTCTCTCTCTCTGGATTCTTTTCTCTCTCTCTCTCTCTCTCTCTCTCTCTCTCTCTCTCTCTCTGGATTCTTTTTCTCTCTCTCTCTGGATTCTTTCTCTCTCTCTCTCTCTCTCTCTCTCTCTCTCTTTCTCTCTCTCTCTCTCTGGATTCTCTTTCTCTCTCTCTCTCTCTCTCTCTCTGGATTCTTTCTCTCTCTCTCTCTCTCTGGATCTCTCTCTCTCTCTCTGGATCTCTTTCTCTCTCTCTCTCTGGATTCTTTCTCTCTCTCTCTCTGGATTCTTTCTCTCTCTCTCTCTGGATTCTTTCTCTCTCTCTCTCTGGATTCTTTCTCTCTCTCTCTCTGGATTCTTTCTCTCTCTCTCTCTGGATTCTTTCTCTCTCTCTCTCTCTCTGGATTCTCTCTCTCTCTCTCTCTGGATTCTTTCTCTCTCTCTCTCTCTCTCTGGATTCTTTTTCTCTCTCTCTCTCTGGATTCTTTCTCTCTCTCTCTCTCTCTGGATTCTTTCTCTCTCTCTCTCTCTGGATTCTTTCTCTCTCTCTCTCTCTCTCTGGATTCTTTCTCTCTCTCTCTCTCTGGATTCTTTCTCTCTCTCTCTCTCTCTCTCTCTCTCTTCTCTCTCTCTCTCTCTCTCTCTCTGGATTCTTTTCTCTCTCTCTCTCTCTGGATTCTCTCTCTCTCTCTCTCTCTCTCTCTCTTCTCTCTCTCTGGATTCTCTCTCTCTCTCTCTCTCTCTCTGGATTCTTTCACTCACTCACACTGTATGATGGACTATAAATAAACACATTTGCTG
Organism: Acanthosepion pharaonis; assembly: GCA_903632075.3. Classification (NCBI taxonomy): domain Eukaryota; kingdom Metazoa; phylum Mollusca; class Cephalopoda; order Sepiida; family Sepiidae; genus Acanthosepion; species Acanthosepion pharaonis. Next base: position 516,204 of record CAHIKZ030000876.1, read on the forward strand.
AGATTGTCCCTCTTTTTCTTCCATTGCTACTTATCAGGACATACCGTTTCACAGACCCTCCCTGCTTCCTTCTCTTTTACGCGTGATTGTAAAACCAAAACATATGCATCAGCAAACCTCGATTACGTAAAAGTAGTAAGAAGTAGTGTTATTCGTCCAACACTGTCTTTTTACTCGTCACAACAATGCGTTTATGAACCCGGGTAATTGTGATCCAATATCTTTTAAGCGCATCTTGGACAATACATTAAAAAAAGGATTTTTTTTCTCACTGTAGAATTAGAATGTTAATCTAGAGAAGTTTATCGCTGAACGATCATTTCACTTTTGAGTTTTTTTCCCCCACCTCTACTCTTTTTAATCTCGTTCGTAAATATAGGTGGCATTTACTTTTTTAAATTTAGGTAGTGGGCGGGAAATATGCACGCTTTTTTTTTTTTTTTTTGAGGGTGGGGGGTAGATTTACACACGTTTCGAACGCTCACGTCTGCACACATTTCCTTCCTTGGTCCCGTTCTGATGTACTCACAAGCGCGCGCACACACGCACACATCGTTCTTGTTGAATATTCTGCCTGGTTTTGTTCAAACAAGTCTGCTCTTCATTGTCGGTCAACAAGAGACTGAATGACTGCAAAATTTTATTTATTTATTCTTTTAAGTGTGGGTGTGAAAGGATTTCTTCCTCTAAAAACAGCAGCTACAACATTACTCCTGCCCTTCCTCCTTTGCCTTTCTTTTTCCTCTTCTCCTCCTCCTCCCCTCCCGCTCTGATTTCATTCACGCCGTTCTTCATCATCGCCGAAAAGGATTCAGAATCTCTCTTGCCCTTTAAATAATATTTGATACAATATTAAGTTTAGGGTTCTTACTCAAAAACAAATTTACTATCCTCATAAATTAACAGGAGTAGAACTTAATCTCGCCTCATTGCTTTTCTTCTGGCTAATTCTGAAGTCAACTATTTGTACTGCTACGAAATGTTAGCAAGTAATTTCCTTCATCTCTACTCTCTATCCACGAACCTGATGAAATATTTTTGGGTAGTTTTACATTTCATATCCTAATTATTTGTAACACACTAAAATAAAACTGGTATCGCTGCACTAGAAATAAATATTATTTAAGTTGGCCAGAGTTTAGCATCCCAAACACGGATGTTATGAAATTTGTACAACAAAAATAAAAAATAAAAATACTAACTAGTTCGAAGATATAGTTATTTATAATCAGGACGGGCTTTCGGTTTGTGCGTACTAATAGAAAATTGCTGAAATGAGTGAAACTAGAGAAGAATGTGTGGAAAGTTATTAGATTTGTTGATGATAGCTTGTATTTTGTAATTGACCAACTGAATGTCCTCGGAACAGCCGCAATAATTTAGGACGAAAGCGCACTTCTAGTTCAGTAGTTGAATTTTTTTCTTGATCAGTCTTTTTTCTTTGCTTAGTTACAGCGCAAAGCCATTTTTATCTCAAAACTTATTCAGACGATTTTTTTTTTTTTTCGTCAAATATCAGGAATAGGTTCCAACATCATCAAAACGAGGAGACGTGGGAAGAAATATGAAAAGCCACAGGCGAGTTTTGAACTCCTCTTCTAATTCTCTGAATTCGCCCTTTCCTTTGATGACGTCACGTCATAGAAGGAACTTTCTTGTCCGTGTCAAGATTTTTAAAAAAGAAAAAAGTGCAGTGATCCCCCTCCCTACACACACACTCTCTTCCGACTACCATTTTGAGATATTTGGGTAGAGGCCACTAATATTGTCTCTTTTCAGGGAAGTTCTTATTGGGTGTGGTTTCCCCAATGACAAGATTAATTTCCCCGTTAAGTATTAGTTGCTGCCTATACACAGCCCTTTTGAAAGTGTTAAAGTGGAAAATTATGAATTTGACGTCTCCACAGTCACTTGAAGGCGATCTGGGTAAGGGCGGGGCTGGTTATTTGAGAGGTCTTTCATTTATGTTTTGACGGATTCGAAAATAGATTAGGTAGGTATCAGTATCCTTCTCTATCGCCACTGCCACCACCAATTATGTACACTTACAGCATCTGGAATAACAGGCGGGTCTTCCAGATACCAAAGATCCGGGTTGGGGATATATTTTTGGGAGAAGGCCTTTTTTTTGGCTGTTTAGAATTGTTCGAGGTTCTTACCTTCGATATATTTTTTTTTTATATTTTTTATTTCGTTTTTTTTTTTTTTTTCTTCAACTTTTTGGCGCAAGAAATTCATTAGACTTTAAAAAAAAAAAAAAATTGGCCATTGGATTGATTGTAAAAAGTTTTTCGGTAATTTTGAATGATCCCAAGATGTGGGCCAAGTTGTGTTTGGGGCGAATGAGTAGCTACTTGGCAGTGGCTTTATTTTATTTTAAGAAGGTACCCTTATTTGATTAGGGAAAGAGGGGGGCTGAGAAAATAAGTATTTCTCTCGTTTAAAAAAAAAATTATGATCAATATTTTAAATTTTAATAACATCATTTAAAAATACTATAGAAAATTAAATAAAACCTAGGAATTTTTAGTTTCAAATGTTATTTCACGATTATAAATGAATTTTTAATTTTCAAATTTAAAGAAATTTAATAATTTTTTTTTTTTAATACATTATGTTGACAAATTATTTTTATTTTATTTTATTTTTTTATTTCATTGCTGCATTTAAAAAATATTTTTGTGCGTTTTTCCTACCTACAAGCCAGGATCAGAATTTATCCATTTTTTTTTCCTACAACCTTTGGAGATTCAGTCAATAAAAAGAAGAAATGGATTCCATTTTAAAAAACAAATGAGTTGAAGCAAAAGAACATCGTTTTGTTTTGGTTTTACTTTTATATTTTAATTTTTCCTCCATTATACGTTATAAATACGATTATTCAAAATATTTTTGATATAAAAATGTTAATAAACCTTTTTTATTATTGCCTGTAATTAATTAATTTCTGAAATGGTCTTTTCTATGAAAAAAATGTAACAAATATCAACTAAAAATTAGTTAAAATTTTTAAATAATGTGGTTATTTTTTAACTTAAAAATAATAACCACATGTATCATTCCAACACTTCCTGTCAAATTGAAATAAAATATTATGGTGAGAAATGCTGAAGTTTTTTTTTAAAAAGAAGGTTAAGTATCGGTACTTCATTAACTTAGAGAACAAATGGCAAGAAAATTAATTTTTATTAATGAAGTGTAACATTTAATTCCAATGACTCTAGCCAAAAGATGAAGTTAGGATTTACAATAAAGAATAATAAATTCAATGATTTATTCAACTTAAATCGTTGTACTTTTTTATAAAGGAAAGAAAACTAGGCAAGCGGCTAAAACTAGTATGTCTATATTTCTGAGATGAGGTATTTATGTATATTATTTGGACTATTGTCCTCATTTTTGTCGCTATATTTATTATAACAACACATGGCACAGTGCCATATTTATTCCAACAACACATGGCACAGTGGATAAAGACGTTAATTAGATCCAGTGACAGGACCTAAAGAGTGTGAGTTCAATACCTGGTTAAGGCGGTGGAGAACTTGGAGAGGGGAATTAACAGGAGATAACTGATAACTGACATCCATTAGACATGGCACATGGAACTAGAACAGTCTACCCCAGTGAGCGAAATAAAGGGTTCAGTTTGACATGCCAACCACCTGAAGAAGGCCGGAGCGTACAACGGTCGAAACGTAATAAATATGGCGACAAAGATGAGGACAATAGCCCAAATAATGTAAATAGTGAAGAAAAAACTAGTTAGAAATATGCAATTAAGCATCAAAATACCTTTTTTACAGTCAGGCTGATGATTTGATAGGTTGGTTGATTTTATTTAGCGGCATATCAACCTCTAGGTTATTTGATGCCAAAATCAAAATATTTTATTTGAACATAGTTTTTTTTATGACTTCAGTTAACTAAATATATTTTGATTGCTATTGTATGCCTTCAACAACTGTTGGTCATTTTGCTACAGGCTGCTATACATAAATTGTCTAAATTACCCAAAAATGAAAATAATTCTGACATCTCATTTTAACAGATATATTTACTAAAATTATGCAAAAATATCTTGAAATACTAAAGATTAAATTTATTCAATAAAATCATCATTGGCTTTAACGACAGCCTCAGAATCTTCTGCATCTCTTCTGGACATTCTCCTTGTTTAAGGTGGTGAATGCTACAATAATCCTTGCCTTCAGTACATCTTTGGTGTGACAAAGAATTTTGTTTGTCTCTTGCTTAACTGCATCCCCACACATAATAATCAAGGGGGTTGCAGTCTGTGAAGTTAAATGTAGTAAGGGATGATGTGGTCATAGAAATTGTCTGACAGCCATAACTGGGTTCTCCTGCTTATGTGGCGTGGTGCAGAGTCCTGTTGGCAGACATAGGGTCTTCCAGCAGCCACCCTCTTGACCTGTGGCAGCCTTACCTTCTCAAGGTACTTGATGTAGGCTTCCATATTGAGTTTGATGTCCTCACCAACAAATCCAGGAGTTTTTTTTTTTTTATCAGAGTGAGTGTTCCAATCTACCATATCTTAATAATTGCAATTAGACTCATCAAACTCTTTCTAAATCCTTTGCGTTGAACTCAGATTGACACCCAAACACTCTGAAATGTTCATATTGGAAAAATGTTCTTTTTGGAAAAATATTTTTTTTTCCTTGAAGCAAAGTTAAATTACAATCTATCTATACGACCAATTGTTAGTTAATATGCACAGACTCATCCCCTATATATATATATATATATATATATATATATATATATATATATATATATAGTTTTTTTCAATCCACCCTAAGCAAGGCAATAATGCCACTAAATGCAAAGGGCTACTTGAAGTGAAAAGAATGAAAAGACTTTAGAAGGAACTGTAAAGCCAATCCTGAACTGGACAATAGGCAAACCTATCTACTCTTATTGATGATAGATATATATATATATATATATATATATATATATATATATATATAATATTGATATATCACTCTGGGCCAGCAATTAAGAGGTGGTTCCATGCTCCTTAAAACCTCCTGATCAGAGGGCTTGCTGCCAGTTGTAGTTTATCATCATACTCAGGACAGGACTGTACAGTTAATGAATGTGAAATGTTTCCCCCATAAGGAAATTGCTAATATTACCATTATCACATAGTTAATAAGTTGACCTTTTCTATGTAAGATCTGACCTTGCCTTTTAAGTATTAGGAAAAGTAATAATTACAGCTTGAATATGGTTTGAAGATTGTGTGGACAAGCTTAGTATAGCATAAAACCAAATAAGAAATTTGATTCTCAACCTGAAACTCAATCTTCCAAATGGAAATGACTTGTCTACCTGCCTTGAAAATCTTACATTTTATGCCATCTAACATAACAAAGAATATTTTAGAATAATGGCTGATGTCATTCTGCTTATTTTCACATTTCATCTTGCCTCAGCTATGGGTTAAATAGCAGGGTATAGGGGTCTTTCTAGATTTAGTTGGCAATGAGACTAGAAGAATAACTCTGAATCCATCATTGGTTGCGTGTGGGGCTTGCAACTCCACCTTGTAAAAATCCTACTTGCTATGGAAGCCACAGTGGCAACACTACCCTAGTGAGACTGGCCTGCCCTGTACTTTACATGAAGTGAAGAGAACTTGCTTTCTTTCTCTCTCTACCCACCAAAAAACAAGGTGATTTTTTTTTTTTGGTTGGGGGGTGGGGGGTAAGTTAATCTTGTATGGCAGAAACTATAATAGTCTTACATGCCCATCACTACTAAACTGATACATACTTGACCAGAGAGCAGTGGTTAGTTGGAAGGTTGAATTTGTGTACTTAATGTTCTGCACTTGTAGCCCAGACTAAAATAAGCATAGCAAATAAAATAACTATCATTATGGACAGATAGATCTTTGCATGATTTCATGCCTTTATTTTTAACACTTTGTTTATATGTCTAATGTCCTCATCTTGGTTATTATCACAACATTTCAGCCATTGTGTCCTTGGGCCTTCTTCAGGTCTCTCTCAATCCATGTGACCTCCAGGGAATTTCAAATTGAATACTTTTAGTCAAGAGGGTTAGATTGTTCTTATTCTACTCTCTGTCTACAGATATCTTTTTTTTTTTTTTTTTTTTTTTTTTCTTTTTTTTTCTTCAAGTACAGCTCAGTCATTGCTAGTTCTTTTACTGTCCCATTTCAACCAAGTTGCCTAATTATTATGCTACCAAATTCACAAACAAATCCATTGTCAGATCGTTTGATCATATTTTAAAAATTTTAAAGGAAAAAAAACTTAAAACAATATCAGGTAACATGTTAAACTTTTCTCTCCCCGCCCACTTATCAAAATACAGATATTTTGTCCTCCACAAGTGACTTCATTTTAAACTTGATACAATTTTGAAAATTCTTCTTCTTTCACAAACAAATTTTCTTACATCATGGTATTATTTAAATATTAACTTCTTTAATATGTTATGTAAATAAATTAACTTCATATTAAAAAAACGAAAGAAAAATTCATGATTTACAAGCCTTATTACAATTACTATTATTTACCAGCTCAAATTTTAATATATCTGGAATATTTTCATACCAATTCTTTTTAAATTATTTGATTTGTTTTATCTGTTGTTTGTTTTCTTCATTTTTTTTTTTTTTTTTTTTTTTTTTCCAATAAATTCTGTATTCATGTTTCTCTAATTTGACAGAATTTGAGAACATGCAAAAAGTGTTTATTAAAATTACAGGCTATCAAAATCAGTCAGTTGCAAACACTTATTTAAAATTATTATTTCAAGTCGAAGTTTGTCTTAATTTTATTTTTTTTATGTCAAGTTGTTTTGCTTAATGTTATCTACTGGTTATTGTTATAAAAAAAGACCTTGCCCTCCCCCCCCCAATCCCTAGAAGTGTCTTCCTAGATATTATATAAAGAGTAAACTAGTACATCTATTTAAAATCTTTATTTTAAACTTTGAGGAGGACAAGCAAGTTTGTCATATCAAAAAGTTATTTCCAAGCTTTGAAATGAAATATCTTTCCTTTATATCTTTAACTTTCTGAGATTCTGCTCCCAGCAAATTCTGTTAAATATCAAGTGATTTCCTATTTACAGAATTTCTATTATGAGTTGCAAATGCTAATTATCAATAAGCTTTATTATTATAACTGTTATTAATATTAGCAAGGATACCTGGTTTTGCCTGCGCCAAGTTTCTTTCCTTTGCTCTGTTATGCAGCCATTTCTTTGAGAGTTGCAGATACTGTAAGATGGTAGTTTAAAGTCATGATTCCATGGAACCAAACAATGGCTTAGAAAATCCACAAAGTAAATAGTGGATGATTTTTTTTTTTTTTTTTAGGAGGAGGCGAGAGATGGATGAGTTTTATGACTGCGTAAACAGTAAACAATATAAATAGTGGCCACCTAACTGCAGAGACTTAAAGTAACTAAGTGCAAACTTTTGGGATGCAGTGCCACTTTTTTTTTTTTTTTTTTTTTTTTTTAAACAATTCACCCAGAGCAAGGTGGGAGTGTCAATAGTACACAAGGGGCTGCAGAGAGTATAAGTAAGGGAAAAAACTGGGTATGGAGGGGGGAGGAGAATAAGAAGAACAGAGGAGGATAAAAAAAAAAAAAAACATGGATCAAGGCAGCAGAAGATGTCGATTGACATTACATTTAAATTTTTTAAGATTATAGTTATCAGGGAAGCAAGTAAGAGGAAGGGAGTTCCACTGTCAGGAAGTGTGAGAGAAGGTGTTGGAGTAGAAGTGGTGGTTACATTTAACTATTTTGACAGTAAATGAGTGGGACCGAGATGCCAACCTAGTAGCATGCTTAAATTCATGCAGTTAGGGCACCAGTGAAAATAGCTCGTCAGAGCAGATGCCATGAAAATATTTATAGAAAACAAAGAGGGATGCCACATTACGTCAAGTCGGGATGGATTACATTGCATATACATCTTTGGATTTTGTCAAACCTTGATGAAGAGCGGGGACATCAGACCATATATAGCATAGACGAATGGTAGATTTGTAGATGTGAAGGATGAACTCAGACGAGAAAAACTTTCTGGCATGACACAAAGAATTAACTTTTTTTTTTCGTAGATGCAACAATTGATTCAATCTAGCTGGAAGTTAGAAAATTTCAGTTGTAGGCAGTCAGTTAAAATGGTCTGCTGCCTATTAGGGAGTTGTGAGTCATCAGTCAAGATATAGAGGTGGGCAAAGGGATAATAGACAGTTTGTGTTCTGGTCAAAGGTAAGATCTGGTTCATGAGAAGATAGTAGCAGCAAAATGATCCCAGATATCAACTCATGTACCTTTCTGACCATACCAAGCAAATCAATAAATAATCAACCAATATAATGAAAATACAATTTATTTTAATTTCCCACCAGGGTGAAATTTTCACCTTTGTTGGTAACTCTTGTGAACATGGCCTCACTTAATTCTTCTTTACATTGACAGTAACTAGAATAAAATAAATATATTATTTACATAGCAGTTCAATAGGGTTTAACATTTTTGTAGTTGTTTCTTTCATATATGGTTTGTTCTATTATAATTTATAACATTTTTTTTTTTCTTAAGATCTGAATTAAATGATAAGGTTGTTACCACTTTCAGGGTTGGAAATGGATTAATTTGAATAACTAAGCAATTATAAAAACCAACAAAACAATTGTTTATTTAGAAAGATCAAAAAAGAAAAGATTGGAAATTAATAACAAAACTGCTTTTTAAAAAAAAACTTTTTATTTATTTATTTAGTTGAATATATAAAATAGTCTTGTCCTGTAAGCAAGGACCAGTAAGTTGTTGCATTTTAATTTAAAATATAAAATACATGTTGGTAGATATAAAAGTACATTTTTTTTTCTGATATGACAATTTTCTGATATTTGTATACACACAGGAAACCAAATTTATGTAATTAATTTTCATGGTTTGAACAAATGTGCACATACACATAAACTTGTAGTATTATATACTGGATTAAATATCATGATTCCCAAAGCATTATGGCTGAGAGAAGAGTGCAGACAAGTCAAGGATTCTTTTGTGCTTATTTTCTTAGAACTCAGAAAAAAAAAATTCTACAATTAGCAGTTAATAGACCTGGAGTTATCTCCTAGGAATGTACCTTTATTTATATCAATACTTAATTAGAAATTACTCATTAACAAGTGGCCTGATTGAACTAGAAATCTCTTTAGTCTCATCTTTTTAACAATATTATTCACTAATATTCTGCCATATTTACAGTAGAAAATTTACACGAAAATTGGATTATTATAATTTAAACTCTTAATAAATTTACATTATTTACATATGAACAATTGTCCTTTTCTTTGATATCACAACATTTCAAACCTTTTCTCTGACCTTCATCAGGTTTATATCAATTTGGGTAACTGACAGGGAATTTCAAACCGATTCCTTTATTTAATCTGAGTAGATTGTTCTTTACTTATTTTGTACTGATCAGTTATTGCTCCCCTCGCTTCTACTGAGTCCAAGTGCACACTGCCCAGCCCAGCCCAGGGATTGAACTCACAATTATGATGTCACTAAATTCACAAACCAATGCTCTAATCCACTAAGCTATTGTCTCGGGGAACAATTCTCTGTGGAGAACTTGGAGTCTTAAATTTAATCTGCCTGCTGATGTGTGCTGCTTTTTATTAATGCCATTAGACTGGGATTTAAAAGAAACCTGTGATTGAAAGTCAAGTCTGAAGTGACCTTTTTTTTTTAATTTCCACAGTTAAGAAAGCAAAGAATTTATCTGCAAAAAATGCAATGAAACAACAAAAAATTTGAAACTTGTTTGAAATCTTTTTACAGCTCTTTGGGGAAGAACTCAAATGAACAGAAATGTTAATAAAATAAAAAGAAACCCTGCAGTTCTTTACTTTTATAGACTGAAGACAATTTCAAGACATGTTGGTTATGTGACTTTTGTCATAATTTGGATTGAAGTCAAGCAGGAAAACTATCTTCTGACAATTTATGTATATTTTGTTTTTGAAGTTTTGTGCTGTCAAGTATTATATCGTAGACAAGATTTGCTAAAGGAAATTAGTTTTCAATCATTGTTGCAATCAGGATATGAAACTGAAGTAGCTAGAAGGTTATTTTTAATATTTTTTCCAAATTCATGCAGAAGTTGGTAGTCAGGCTCTTTAGATTTAAGAATTTTAATTGTTTATCATGAGTTCATAAAATGAATATACTTTTGTCTGCTTCCAGAATATAATAATTAAAGTCTTACAGTTAGTCATATCTAGTGTGTGTGGGGTTCGAGGGTAAGAGCTGGTAGGGTATTGTTCATAAAAGGTATTAAATATATAATCTGATTAGTGGAATTATTATACAATTTTGGCAATATTCAAAATAATTAAATTATAATTGGTGTTTAATCATTTGGTAATTTCAAGTTAATTTTACATTTACTGTTGAATTCTATATACATTATTTTATATATATTTAACTTTGTTCTGGCTGAAGTGGCTATAATTAATTATATATTTTGTATTAATTGAAGGCAGGTGTTTATTTATTTTTATATATATATATATATATATATATATATCGCAAACCCTGTCTGAAGTTATTAAGCAAATCATAAACTCCAATAATTCAAATTTGGATGTCAAAACAAAGCCCAAGTTAAAGTTTTTGGTAGTATCAATATGTTTTATTGAAGTTATTTAATGTATTCTAAAAAAAAAATCAGCCATCTGAAGATATTAGGCAAAACCAAATAATCACATTTTACTTCAATAAAAAGGTAATAAAATCATCAAAAATTGATCAGTACCTATAACAGAACAAATAACAAACACATATGAGTCTCTGAATTTTAATATAGTGATCCTTCTCAAAAATAGCCATAAATATACATAATCTATCATCCATTGATTTTATTTTTTTTTTTTTTTTTTTATTTCAGCAGGTTCAATTTCCAACATGGTAGTTTTAATTGATTCCCATAGGTCTGCTTTGCTGTTAAATTGTTTGCCATCTTCATATAATTTCATCTTTACAATTGACCATAGATTTTCGATCAGATTAGGATTTGATGGCAGCCATTCCATTATCTTCTCTCTGTAAATCTTTTATACTCAAAGAATTTACGGGTAAGCTTAGATACATGAGAAGGAGCATTGCTGGGCATAAGTACGTACTTGATTTTGAAACTGTAAGACTGGGACTTGTACCATGCAAAGGAATTCTTGTTAATAAAATCACAATAGCACTGTTCAGTTTAACTCTTGCATTGTCTTTGACTGGTTCAATAATGGTTTGGTCAATAGTTCCTGCCTGTATCATAACACTACTGCCCCCTTGTTGCCTTCTTTTAGCCACAGGCACATATGAATTGGATAAAATCCATTCTTTGGCCCCTCCATCAGTTTACATTCATGTCAGGGAAGCAAATTCTTAAAGCCTTTTCTTTTCCTTCAAGTTGTTAACAGCCTTCTTTATCGTTTGATGATCTCTGAAAAGCTCCTTTGATATCTCCAATGTCAACATTCCCTTACTCATAAGCTTTATTTTCTGTTTTATACCAGTTGTTACATCCTCCCCTTTGCCCATGTTTCAACATATATTATGGACAAAAAGAAAAAAAAAAAATTTTATTAGATTTCAGAGGTCTTAAGTTAAGCCATCCTCTTGACTCAGGGCAGCACTACATCTTCAAGGCACTTGATGTAGGCCTCTGTGTTGAGTCTGAGACTCTCTGGGAAGGATGAATGGAGGCATGACGTTGCCATCACACCAAACATCTTTGTAATCACCATTAAACTCCTTCAACTGTTTCTGAATCTTCTGCACAGTCCTCAGACTGACACCCAAACACTCCGAAATGTTCATAATGGAGTTTCCAGTGTGAATGCCAAGCAGTACAGCATGCTTTTTCTAGATTTCTGACAGAGTGAATTGCTTCATGGTGCTCTTTTCTTTCTTTTCTTTTTTTTTTTTTTTTTTTTTCTCTCTCAACTGACCCTGAAGAATGAAAAAAACTTGAAACAATAAGAGAAAAAGAAACTAAGAACAAACAAAAAGAAATAATGCCAGAAGGGAAAGTAAATAATAATAAAGAGAAAAGACAATAACCTAAACAATAACCCAAAGTGTTCAATGTCTCTAGCAAATAGGCAGAACAGTAATGCTAACCAACCAAACAGCACAAAGACTGTCAAAATTGTTAATCAGTTTCACACAGTGTGATCATCATACAAGTGTTGGTTAATATATATAACTTGTTTGTATTAAGCATTGAAAATGTTTGCAGCATTTTATTAAGAATTAGACTATCTGACCCATTGGGTCAGTGTTGGTTCAGGTTATAAAACATTGAAGTTGATTTCAACATACCATTGAAATGAAAGTTAATTTTATGATTCAGTTAAATGTTTCAATTTATTCTTGTCATCATTGGTCTAGTTTACAAGTTCAACATTTTACTGATTTACAGCATTTAATAGGAACAGAACTCCTGTGATAAACTTTAACTTCAAATCAGATTAAGTTAAAAATATTTTTTTTAATATGCCAGAAAATATTTTTTTAAATATTTAAAATATTGTTTGTTTAAAGAAAGCTGAAATATAAATAATTACTCTACAAACAACTGGATGAAACAGCAAAGCGGGATCTCTTTGTGTTTGTCTTTAACTTAAAAATATTTTAATTAAAAAAAAAAAATTCTGTTTGAAGAAAGTTAAAATAGAAATACTTAAAGTATAAACAACTCATATTTTTAAATCTTATTCACTTAAATCAGATAAGCTTAAATCATTATGCACTGGATGGACACACCACACAAGCATGCACACAATCAGAGACTTTTAGTATATATTTATATATATATATATATATATATATTTTTCCTGAATATTATTCAATTTCAAAATAGAAAAGGTACTGGTAAATTTGATATGCCTAATGTGTGTGCATACTTGCTTAGTGGTTATTAATGTTGCAGCTACAGTAGTTGAGGTTTGTGTATATAAAAAGCTAAGATTTCAAATTGATTTTCAAGGTAGACAGGCTCATCTGTATTGAAAGATTGGTACAACTCATCTTCCTTACTGCCTTCCCCCACATCTGACCTGATACCAGACAAAGCTAAATTTTGGACACCTTGAATTCTGGATGGAAGTTCTTCGTACTTGCACTTTTGTAGGCATCTTAAATAGAATTGTATATGAAAGATGCCTTCCAAAAGCTAAGAAACAAGAAAAGAGGACTGAACTGTTACATGATATCAATCCTGCTATATGGCAGTGAATACTGAACCACCTCCTCACAGATGGAGACTTGAAGCAACAAAAATGTGGTTTTACAGAAGGACGCTGAGAATATTATAGACTGAACATGTGAGCAATAAAATTTTAGAGAAAATGAAAACAAAAATGATATTTAACATTTCTAGGTTTCGGTGAGGAAAGAGGGTTTGGAAAATTTGATACTCACAAGACATATTGAAGGTAAGAGGGATAGGGGAAGACAGTGTATAACCTACCTTATGATATTGTGTAAATGGGTTACAGAACAGGGTTTAGGAGAGATTTCAAAAGAAAAAAAAAAAAAGAAAAAATTTACTAAGAGCTACAAAGGGCAGGAAATTGTGGTGAGCCATGATCATTAACATCCTGAAGGGTCATAGCACATAGATATTTCCCTAATAATCTTTGGTCACTCCATTTCCTGCTTGGTTGTGTTTTATTCAAGGTCTCCTTTTTCTTTGTGCTGTTTTTTTTTTTTTTTTTTTTCAATTGGGGAGCAACTGTAGTCACAAAGAGAGGTTATTTATTATTGGAACTGATTTTCACCAATGAGAGAACAGCATTTTTAATTATTAATAAATTTAAGAAATGTGCAAATTTTGGATATCATATTAAAGCATATAGATTAATATTTTCTTGTTTGCTTTAAAAAAAAAGAGAAAAGTATTTTTTTTTCTGTTGTGTGTAATGTCAGCCAATGAATAAAGGTTATTTTTTTTTGTTTAATAGAATTGAATTTCCTTTTGAGTTCTTAATTTGAAAGTGGACTTGTTGACAAATTTGAATTTCTTTGACTATGAAATCTTATAAGTCTAATTATATTTCTGTCTGTGACTGTTTATAAATGTCTACTTAAACCTACATCCCTCTCCACTTTGTTCATACACAGATTTCACAAAAATAAATTATATCTTCATATTTGAAATGTTTGGATTGTAAAGCTCATCACAAAGGGAATTGTTCTTAAGAGTTTGGAATGGAAAATTGACTAGCATTATTAGAAAAAAGGTTTATGCAAAGATCTGAATATTTTAATTCACAGTTGAGTTTTTACTGTTAATTAATCATTTGATGTTTTACTGCTGGCTTGGTAAGAGAAGTCATCATGTCCCATAGACATACTAGTGTTTTTTAGTGTAGATTTCTGCTGGCATTTATCAGTAAATGACTATATAAAAAAAATGCTTTTTTTTCTTTTTTTGTTTGGTTATTTTTCATTTTTTTTTTTTTTTTGTGTCCGGTTGTTTTATTTTGCCTTTTTTTTTTTGTTCTTGTCTGCCTATGTGCTAGTGGGGTGATTTCTCCATTGCCTTATCTGCAGTTTGGAATTCAGTTTTCCTTCTCTTCAACTGATTGATATCCAAGGCTAGAGAGCTCTGTCTCTGCTGTTATTTAACACATAGTTAAGGTGAAAAGAGTTGGATGCATGCCTTTCTCATGAAAAGGAATGAAACAGACAAGCCTGGAATTTTAATCTGCTTGCTGATTCTAATTTCCATGGTGATATTATTATACTGCTTGTACATCCTTTTATGATGCTTAGGAGACTTGTAAAATTTTTTTCTTCATCAACTGTGATTGCTTCAAAATACTTTTTGTATCATTTGACCTGCTTTGTACCATTTTTTTTTTTTTTTTGTTTTTTTTTGTTTTTAGTGGCTTCATCTAAAACCTACTGAAGTGGTGTAAATTGGTATAAATTCTGTTTCCAGGCAACCATGACCATCATCTAACCACATTGAGTACTTAGTATATTACCACAAAATTTTGTCTAAACATTTATGCAGATTTAATGATTGCCACAGAAAGTCTTGAACATAAAACGTAACTAAATATATTTTATTTGATTCATCTTATATTTTACTAGCAAGAGACTTTGTATTAGTAAAAACTGTTCAATCTTTTGACCATTGCAATTAACTAGTATAATTATGACTTTTATAAAAGTTAAGTTTGGAAACATGGGTTGAGAGAAAAAAAAACTGAACATCTTCAACAGGGGAAGCAAATTTAGAATTGACTTGAATCAGATTGTATCTTAATGATAGTATGAGAGGTTTTTCAGTCTATGCTTCTCTTAAGTGATATATCAGTGGATGGTTCTATGCAGAAGTATCAAAAAGGGAATTAGAAAAAAAAAAAAGTCTTGAAGTTTATCAATCATCAGAAGGTGAAAAAATTAAAAATTGCCACAAAGAAACTCCGATTTAAAATCGCTGGATGTATATTCAAGTAATACGAGAATAGTGTAATACATGTAGCTGTTGATGAAATCTGTAACATTGCTGGTAGGATTTATTCAGTAAGTACATAACATTTTTTATTCACTCTTCTGATTACATATAATGATATGGTTAATTCTGGTAGCAGGGATAAGGGAATGAAAGAATCATGGTTCTAATTTAGTACCAATTCCATTACACTTCTTAGGGGTGTGTAGGCATGAGAGGTAATGCTTCAAATTTGCCTATTACTTTAATATCCACTTTACAAAATTTGGGAAATTTCATGGTTCCAGTCTTTCTACCACACTAAAGAAAGATAAAAAAAAGTTTGATAAATTTTGAAAATCCTCCCTGTTAATCAATCTAAGGGAGAGGATGTTTACTTACAAACCACTGTAATTTTGGGAAACTTCAGTGTCAAAGACATATGAATTTATTTTATTAATAAATTTAAAAATATTGTTCATTCCTATAAATGCATAGATTTCTAAATGCTTTACCACTAAATTTGTCAAGCAACATAAATTCTTGAGTGTTCCTTTTAAGCAGAACATTAGCACTAGGCTCTATGAGAGAGTGTTAAAAACCAAGACTTGGACAAGAACCCTTCCCTACCTTTCAAAAAATATTCTGTTTAGATATTTTTTAAAGTAGTTGGGGCTAAGAATTTTTCTACACACCCTCAGAAAAAGCTTTTTTTGTCCCTAATAAAGAACTTGTGACAGATCCTACACAGAAGAAGAATGACAGCTTGGGAATTGTTGTTAGGCATTAGTTTTAATGTATGTTCATTTCCAAACTCTTATATGAATTAAACCTGCCCAGGTAGTGATGCCCACTGACTATATTGCTACTCCACCACTTCCTCATTTGGTTTTATATTGTTTTTACAATTATAAACAATATACTTAAAGATCTAGAGAAGATAAAAATTAATGAATTTTGTCTTTTTTTTTTTCTCCATCTAAAACTTCTCCAAGCATTGAATCTGTATGTTGTGCTTTGACAATCACAAAAAAGGAGAAATCAAAATTTATACATTTCCGGTATACTGTCAGGTTTTACATTAGCCAATGTTTTCACAATAAAATTAGTATTAACCAACCAATTTGGGTTTTAAAAAAAAAAAAAATTCGGGATATATTCACAGTTCTATCAAAACTTATTTTGAGTAGCCAACAATAGTGCTACTGGGGTACAAATTGCAGATAACTTTAAGCAAAAAGAGTGTTACAACACACAGCATATTCATTGATCCTTGTGTTTAGAGTTGTGTAGATGCAGACCAGTCTGTATATACATGAACCATGCTGAGAATGTTTTCAATGAGCAGATAAACATCAGGATTAGACTTTGTATTAATGAAAGGTTATCTGAACCTGAATTTCACTTCGTCCTGAATAAATTGGATCGCTGCAATGTTTGTAAAATGAGCCAGTGAAATCACTGTGATGATTTTGGTAATATTCTGCTCAGAAGCACTAAGCCTGTCTTTCATACAGTAACCCATCTATCAATGAAAACTGCCACCTTTTTAATATTTTAACAATGGTCAAAATTTTAAAGCAACTTCAGAGACATTGTATATAATTTTGCAAGATGTGTATATTATGGTGACTTTATTGTATAAATACTCTATTTTTAATTTTTTTTTGTTTTAATCTTTTGTTATTTGGTCTCATCATACAGTAATATATGGTTTAATACTATTGAGTTTTGTTTTAGTGTCAAATTCACAATAATAGTAAAATTTGACCAGTGAAATCATATCATAATTTTAAAATTTCATGTCCCACAGAATACACATTGATGCCCTATAGCAAACAATTTTTTTTTTTTATATGGCTAAAAAATTACTAAAGAACTATCAACACTTTTACATATAATTTTGATGTAATTATTGTTGTACTTAAAGTTGCCTTTGTTTTAATATGTTCTCTTTAAGTTCACCTTTTTATCTAATAATATAAATATTTTATAAAAATGACTATTTTAAACTCTTTTTTTTCTTTTTTAAATATTTTTTTAAAAAGTTCACAATTTTAGGAAAAATAATCCTGCAAGGCCTATTTTCAAGGAAATTCTGTTTAAAAAGACTTTTTCTTTTTTTTTAACATGACTTGGAACTGTAAAAGTATCTCTATGCTCATTCCTGAAACTGATAACAGTTAATTGCAAAACAGTGACAGTAAAATGTCCCTAGGCCTATCTCAGTATCACTGGTGATTGGGTTCATCCTTGAAGGAGTTGTACAAGAATGGCTTTAGTCATATGAAAACTTCAATTTGATGTCCTGTCTATCAGACTCCCCAGATCTTAATCCCATTGAGCACTTATGTTGGACCAACTGCAAAACCTGTCTCATATTTGTAGAAGGGTTTTTTAGAGTCAATAGCTGATTAGGTAAAACTGGTTCACAAACTAATGCTTGCAACCTTCATTTACCTTGTGCCATAAGTTTAGGTGGGGAGGTAAAATGAGTTTTATCATTCTGGATTTGAGAAAACTGTTTAGTTTTTGTACTAAATAAGTGCATATATTTCCTATCAATGCAGAGGTTTGATATGAAGCTCATTTTTTTAAAGCAGGCCTTTCTTTCTTAGAAAAATAGGTATGAGTGTGAGCTGGAAAGTTCACAGCCTGACCAAGATATAAATATAAGTAGATACACCTGTTGGTAGACAAAGACATGCAAGTGTACCAGATGTTGTATTTAACCTTTCAACCACCCCTCATACAATAATTTTTTTTTTTCTTTTAATCCTCTTTCTATTTGACCTTATACCAGACTCAATGTTGTCTTAGAAAATAACAATATCTAACAGGCTTGTTGTAATGACTGAAGCAATTTATTTTTGAAGCTGACACTTCCACTTGAAAAAATTGGTGGTGCACAGTCTTCTTACCTTAATTCCTCCATTTCTCAAGGTCACTAAATGTCAGTTAACTGCATTATGGTTTGAAAAATACATACTGTTAACTCCAGTCTAATACTTTGTCCTTTTATCTATTATCTTCTATTAGGTTTGAATAGAAGTCCAGCATTTTATATTAAAAAAAAAAAAATGCAGAAAAATCCATCATTAATTACAAAAAAAAAAAAATGAAGGTGACCACAAAAACAAATTTAGTTACAATTGAATTGTCTGAATTTAGTTAATGTGAGTTCAATCCATAGGTTGGGTAGTGCTGAAACAGGGTGAGCATTACTAAATAAGGACTAAATGAGATAACCCTATACATGTCATTGGAACAAGAACAATTTACCTGCATAAATTAAATAAAGGGTTAAAATTAGAATTCCCTGAAAGTTACACAGATCAACAAGCACCTGATGACGGCCAGGGTGCACAATTGAAACATTGTGATAACAAAGATGAGAATAATAGTTCACATGTAAATAATGTAAACTTATCATCCCAGAAATTCAGACAAAAAGTCACACTTTATATAATTTGAATTTTTAAAAATTTTTGAATGTTATTGGCATCATTTATTCCTATTCATACCTTTCCTAAGGCCATTAGTGCAAAGTGAATGTAGATTTGTGAACTCTGATTCTATTTTCCTTTCTGCTAACCACTTGGATGTCAGCATCTGCATTTTTTTTTTTTTTTTTCATTTTTTTATAAATGTTTGCAAAAAGAATTTGACAGTGCAGGTCCTTGCAGTTTATTTGGTGTTGTAGTTTGGCTGGAAAAAGCAGTTTTCACTTGAAATTGACTTTTGATAACCTTGGAAGTCTGTATCACTTATACAATGTTGATTCTCAAATCAACTTACCCTTATAGATTAATCTTTAGCCTTTAAGGTCCAGTTGTTTGACCAGAAAACAATCAGTAGCTTTATAGCTACAGATAACTTTACACACAACATTAAACAAAATTACTATAAAAAATAATTTACGTAAGAAAGGAAGAAAATGTGAGAAAATATAAAGATAATAGATCACCAACATTTCTGTAGCCTGTGATTAAGAAAGAAAGAACACATCAAAAAGGTTGCATCACCTGAGTCTTTGAGCATTTGTGCAGTTGCCTCACCTAAGTGCATACATTAAGGTGAAGGCTACAAAATTTCACCACTAGATTATCCAAGAGACATATGCTTTAGTGAGTTAAGGCAATGGTTAAGATGAATCTTTTTTTTTTTCCTGGTAAATTCAATTCCTGGATCTGGTAATGCTGAAAAAAACTAATACAAAATTTCTAAGAAGTTTAGAAAATATGAAGACAAACATCTGAAGAAAATATGAACAGTACAATTGCTGAAACATTGTTAGTTTTCAATGCAAAACTTCTGACAAAAATTACTTGTTTGCTTTATTGCACCTTTTACTTTTTTTATTTTGCCACCTGTTGGTGAGCAATATGAATTAATTGGCATAAATGAAATTGACCAGGAGTAGATAATCACAGCAAGGTTTTAACCATTGAGAACTAATTAAACTGTATTAAATCCTTCACAACTAAACAAATCCCCAACCTTATTGGCATCATTCCTACTTTTGCCTAACTGGGTTGACAGAATGGCTATGGATGGATAACTTCAAGCTTGTTACTAGAAGTTATTTATGGACTAAGAAGCAAGCTTCTTTTAAATACAGTTCAACCAAGCTTCTTGGTCAAAAAACTTAGAGAAAAACTTTTGAGGATCAACAAATAACCATCTGGTTTTAAAACAATAGATATATTCAGTCAACAAATTTTAATCATTTCACCGATACATCTTGTTGATATCTGGGCAATTCTCAGTATAAGTTAGTGAAGTTAGTGAAGAGAGAGTGACTCTTTGGTTGAATGCTGTCACGAGTAGGTGGCTGAAATTGTAGCTTTATTGTAACCACTAACCACAATCCCATGGTCAATTCTTAAATGTTCAGGCAGATGTGTAATGAATGCACATGTGTAATACCTACCAAGTAAATATTAAAGAATTCGCAAATACTTTTCTGTATTCCATGATAAATCAATTTCCTTGGACTGTTAGAAATACATTTGGTTGCCTCAAGACTGGGTTTGAAATTTCCATTATAGATACCATAAATAAAACTATTTTTTGGAAATGACTGTGAAATACTAGTTTGTGTTTTTGTGGGCTTCTTGATTGTTTTGTTTTTTTATGTTGTTTGATTGTTAATCTTTCCATGGTTGAAATTGCCAAAAACTTAAGTTGTTAAATCTGAAAGAAAAAAAAAAAAATCATTAGACACTTAGACTGATTTTAAATGTGAATTAAGTTTAAGTTATTGGAACACCTTTTAATACATTATCATTTACATACAAGTGATTATTCAAGGTTTTTGATTGAGTGAAATAGTACAACTTCTCTCAAATGACAAGAGAAACAATTTTTAATTAACCATGCCCTAATAGTCAATGGTAAAAGTGAAAGGGTTATATCGGAAGAAAATATGTCACCACTTATTATTTATTTGTAATTAATCCCATCTGTTAATTTGATTCTGTTGGGAGTTTTTTTTTTTTTTTTTTTTTTTGTTCTAAAAGGTAGTGCTTATTGAAGGTTTCATGAATTCATTAATAAAAAAAATTGTTGATGCAAAAGTTGAATTAAAAGTGTAAAATAGGGCCACCATGTGAATGTTGAATTGCTGGCCATTACTAATTCCACATGACTTGATTCAACTCACAATTCATACTTAAGTTTTTTTTTTTTTTTTTTTTTTTTTTTTTTTCATCATTCAATCCAGAATTTCAAGATTCTATCCATTTAGTTGGTGTT